>JAFBJR010000150.1:17378411-17450945 GCA_016785285.1 Brachirus orientalis
TTCCTGCCAAAATAGTGTTTTGATTCCAACTGTTTAAGGAGATTGTGTGACATCAGCTACAGAGCTTTATTGAAATTCTAACCCCCGCACTGAAGAATATGAATATTGTTATATTTATTATTTATTATATATTTCGGCATGTTCTATTTTGTAATAGAGCAAAGAAGGAAAGAGCCCCCTGCACATGGCAGCCATTCACGGACGCTTCACACGCTCTCAGATTCTCATCCAAAATGGTAACAATTGCCTGCTACTTAACTGATCTCTCAAAATACTGTATGATGCTGCAGAATTGTCTCTCCTCTTTAGGACTTTTTGTTTCACTTCCTCTTCTCTTCTTTTCATCAGGTGGGGAAATTGATTGTGTGGATAAGTATGGCAATACTCCTCTCCACGTTGCTGCTAAGTATGGCCATGAACTGCTGATCAGCACTCTAATGACCAATGGAGCAGACACGGCCAGGTATCGGAGAAGCTTTTAGTAACAATACTGTTGAGAATAATAGTGCCAGGAGCTTTTTAAACCTCAAAGCACAGCCTGTAACACTGAGAAGCATTATATGTTTTTGCCTCATGATTTAAAACTTTTGGGTTTAAGCAAGTTTTTTTTTTTTTCTTTTTTTTCTGTATCTTTTTGCATTTCTAGACGTGGGATCCATGGAATGTTCCCCTTGCACTTAGCTGTGCTGTACGGGTTTTCAGACTGTTGTCGCAAGTTACTCTCCTCAGGTTGGTGCCAGGGATTTGTGTGTTCTCATTATTTAATCTTCTATACTTTGATGTAGACATTACAACAGCTTTTTCTTCATTACCCTACAGGTCAGCTATATAGTATAGTTTCATCCATGAGTAAGGAGCATG
Organism: Brachirus orientalis; assembly: GCA_016785285.1. Taxonomy (NCBI): domain Eukaryota; kingdom Metazoa; phylum Chordata; class Actinopteri; order Pleuronectiformes; family Soleidae; genus Brachirus; species Brachirus orientalis. The sequence goes on from JAFBJR010000150.1 coordinate 17,379,273, forward strand.
TACTATCAGCTGGGTTTGACATTAACACCCCTGACAACTTTGGGAGGACCTGTCTACACGCTGCTGCCTCTGGAGGGTAAGAAGTTCAGTCTACTTTGGCAGAGGAATATTAAAGAATTTATGCTGTCACAGGTCTTCTCTTTTGCCATTGTAATATTCTGTCATTTCACCTGTCTTTGCAGAAATGTTGAATGTTTGAACTTGCTCTTAAGTAGTGGTACCAACTTAAACAAGAGGGACATAATGGGAAGGTGAGTTTTCCCTCATTCCTTGTTAGAAGTACATGGTTTTGGTTTGCTGCCAACACTGCTGCTGCAACTCGGTTTAATGCATCACTCACTGTATTCTCTCTCCCTGGATCCTCCTGTAGGACACCGTTGCACTATGCGGCTGCTAATGGGAGGTATCAGTGCACTGTCACCCTGGTGAGCGCTGGGGCAGAGGTCAACGAGCCAGACCAGACAGGCTGTACTCCCCTGCACTACTCTGCCGCATCACAAGCCTTCAGCAGGTTGAAAAACATGTCCTACTCAACTTTTGTACCTTTTTTCTGAAGCTGGAGAAGCAGCCCATCAAATTTTGTCACTCTGAATTTGCCAGTTACTAATATTATTTATCAACAATTTACGATTTTGTGAATGTGCTATATGTTTGGGTTTGCAGGCAGATAACTTCTGAGATCACTGTTTAAACTTGTTAACTTTGTGGCACTTGTTCCTTAGGTGGCAATTAGGGGTGGACTTGAATATCATTAGATCACTTGTCTGATTATAAAAAGATTGAGATTAGGTGCTACAGGGTGAATGGAGTTATCATAGGTTTACATTTTTATTCACTTTTAAACCTGCGGTGTTGTAGAGTCAGGAGGACAATTTCCTTGTATAGCTCACAAAGGTTAGGGTTAAAAGTATGTGTGTACTTTGTGATGTATTTTTTTTTAATTTACTTCTGTAGGACCTTTTCTGGTATAAACACTTACCTTGTCATGAGCAGTTGCCCTCATGGAGACCAAAATCTTGTCTTAATGGGGCTTAACCAAATTCCTGAGGAACTGGTCAAGTTTAGAGCTTAGATTTGTAGGTATGCACGATATTTTCAACAGGATATCAATATCCGCAGATATTGGCTTTAAAATGCACTATTGGCAAACAGGTCAAGGTCCCTTGAATGAATTATGATTCATTCAAGGGACCTTGAATTATGATTGGAACTGTTGGTTGAATGGGCTGCAGCTTCTTCACTTCTCTCTAGTATTCTCACTTCTCTCTCTGTTCACCTCTCTCTAGTATTTATTTTATGGGTATGTGTTTTGCACTAGGAGGAGAATGTATATCTACATCTGCTGCAACATGAGGGTGCAAAATATCATGTTAATTTTACCACAGAAGAAGCAAATTGTCTAAATATATATGTACATAGGTAACGGTTATAACGCATCCCTAAATATTTGATTTGTGGTTAGGTTTAGGTTAGGGTTTGGCATTACCAGATCTTGGTTGAGGTTAAGGCTGGTATGACCAAAAAATTACATCAAATTTTTTTACATGAGCAAGAGAAAAGCACAGTTAAGTCTAAGTGAACTGGTATACCACCCACCACTGGTGGGGTTAAGGATATTGGTTTGCTAAGGCTGTCCAAACGAATAGAAGTCGGTGGTTGCAGTTAGCTGACCACCATTTTTGCTTGAAATGGTGATTTGTAGTGACAGTGTTTTCATCTGAGCAACACCTTCGACCTACTGACCTCAAGAAAAAAAAAATTAATTTCTTTCCAGGGTTGATCGTCATTTTTCTGGGAACCATCAGAATGATGAGGATGAGGCAAAGGAATCATACTTGTGAGTTTATTTATTCCCATCTTTGCTCGCCTACATCTTTTCATGACTAATATAATTAAGGTTGTAAAAAGTTTTGACAGAAAGTGTATTGGTTTAAAACCGTTGAATAAAAGGCTGTTATTCTTCTTCTCAACCCTTCTGTACATTTTGTGTCATCTATTAATTACAGTTGTTTGGAGCATCTTTTGGACAATGGTGCTGATCCATCGATGGTCAACTCGAAGGGTTACAGCGCTGTTCACTATGCAGCTTACCATGGCAACAAACAAAACCTGGAGCTGGTGTGTTCCTCTGCTACATCTTGGATTGTTTCAAAACATAATTAAACACAGCCTAAATAGAATGCAACTATACCTCGTTTAGCCATTTTATTTTCATTTATTTGAAAGAGCATCAATTACTGTTTTCTCATATTTACAGTGACTTTCTTTTGTAAATGTAATTAATTCAACTGCATATATATTTCTTTTCAGCTTCTGGAGATGTCCTTTAATGCACTAGGAGACATAGAGAGCAGTATTCCAGTTAGTCCACTGCATCTTGCTGTAAGTTTTTCCACATTCAACTTCAACTTATTCTTGACTAAAAGCAGGGTTGTGACTAACTTCCTGTGTTCCCTCAGGCTGATAAAGGTCACTGGCAGGCACTGCGTGTGCTGACTGAGACTGCAGCCTATGTAGATGTGCAGGATCCTGCAGGCCGTTCTGTACTCTACTTGGCTGCTCAGAAAGGCTATACTCGTTGCGTTGAGGTGTTGTTGGCTCAGGGAGCCTCCTGTCTCCTCAATGACAACCGCCTCATGTGGACTCCAATTCATGTTGCAGGTATATTTCTCAGTTGCAATGTTTTTTGTAATTGTTTCTGATTGCTACCTTGTCGATACGTTTTTTTTTCTTCACTTTGTTTCTTCCCAGCTGCCAATGGTCACTCAGACTGCCTGCGCATGATGATAGATTATGGGGAAGATGGTGATCTCACCAATGTTGCAGACAAATATGGCCAGTAAGTTTGGGTCCTGCTATGTTGTGGCTTCAGTTTGTTCATTCTTCTTCAAATTGTTTCATTGTGAAGTTTAATGGTTTTTTCCTTTTCACTTGTAGGACTTCTCTGATGCTAGCTGTTCTAGGAGGTCATACCGACTGTGTTCGCTTCCTTTTGGAGAAGGGTGCCTTGCCAGATGCCCAGGACAGGAGGGGAAGAACAGCTTTGCACAGAGGGGTAAGTTTGAAAGCTGCCTCATGGCTACATTCTGTACTCATTGTAGTGTAATTAGTGGATGGAGCTTGCTTTGTGTTGCTGTCATCATTTACAATAAACCTAAATGTCTGTGCCTATCTCTTTTGAACTACATTATCTAGAAAATAAATATTACAAACAGTGCACTAAATGAAAATCTGCCATTACCAGAGTTGTCATGTCATCCTGTGAGTCACCAATTCATGATGTGCTTCGAGTCTGTCCAAGAACAAATATGCTGTGATTATAACCTTAGGGGTGGGATTTGCCAGAGTCTTCATCATATAATCATATAATATTTTGATACTTATGCCACAATACATTATCCATCTTAAGTTTATAGCAGAGTTTTTTTCCATTTTCCGCACCAAGTTCACCATCCCTCACTCACGCAGCACCTCTGTCTCCGGATTCATGTTGAATGGCTAAAACTGGGTTGAACAGTTGGGGCTAAAGTGTGAGTGTGTGTTAAGTTTTTAGAAGCATTTCGTGCTTATTGTTCACGACGACTCCACTCTGCCTGTGAAGCAATGTCAGTGTGTGCTTCTGAGTGAGCGTCGCTTACATATTGGAGAGAGCGGAGAGGGTAGGGAATACTTGGTGTCCACCTATCAATACACTACTGCCATGCAACATAGAGGGATGCCATGCTGTATCAGTATTCCCTAATAATCCCTGTCCCTATAATACATAAAGAAACGTGAAAGAAAAACATTTACATTTATGAAAGTATGATGTGTTCCTCATCAAATCTTGCTGTTTTTGTTCAGGCGATGTTGGGCCATGATGACTGCGTGACAGCTCTGCTGGAGCACAAAGCGTCTGCACTGAGTAGGGACACCCAGGGTAGGACACCGCTGCACTATGCTGCATCCAGAGGCCACACAGAGATCCTGGCCAATCTGGTGCAGGCCACTATGGCAACAGACCCACAAGATAAACTGCTGGACAACAAACGATACACCCCGCTGCACTGGGCTGCTTACAAAGGTTTGATTATCCCCAGTTATAAATGGTGTAATTAATCACTATGACATCAGCTGTCTATAATGCTCTGTGTGTGTTTTTTTGTTATCAGGGCATGAAGACTGTTTGGAGGTTTTACTTGAATTTAAAACATTTGTCCATGAAGAGGGAAACCCTTTCACCCCCCTGCACTGTGCTCTGTGAGTATTCACTCAGCATAAGGGCTTATCTTATGTCTTAATGTGTGAAAGCTAAATATTTAAGCTAGTATAGTTCCTGAAGTATATTGAAATGAAACGAGCATTTCATTAATTTTGCTGCCTGGTTTATAGGATGAATGGCCATAGTGGGGCTGCAGAGAGGCTGCTGGAGTCTGCTGGGGTCCAGATGATAAACACCAGCGATGCCAAAGGAAGGTGAGGCTCCAAAATAAGACAAATTATTTTGAAACAGATTGAAGTTTGGAAATAAATAATGTAAAGCTCCTGTACCAATTTATGTATGTTCTGCATTTATCAGCATTGTGTAGTACATACAGTATTGCACCTGTTCCTCCTATCATAAATAAGTCATGAAGTTCCTATTTTTGTTTCTATCTCTGTGTGTGTGCTTGTAGGACCCCACTGCATGCTGCTGCATTTGCTGAGGATGTCACAGGTCTTCAGCTGGTGCTTCGCCATGGGGCAGAGATCAATGTGGTGGACAACAGTGGACGCTCTGCTCTGATGGTAGCTGCTGATAAGGGGCACAGTGGCACAGTGGGTCAGTGCCATTTTTTTCCTTATTTTTTCATAATTGTTTTGACTCATTCATAGCTCCCACATGCTGTTATTGTCTGCTTTGTTAATGTCGGCACAAAATAATTCACAAGAAATAAATGTTTTTGTGTTTTGGTCTTGTCCAGCCATCCTCCTTCACCGGGCCAAGGCTGACTTGACACTGCTGGATGAGAACAGGAACACTGCCCTGCACTTGGCCTGCAGCAAGGTACACATAACTATTATTATAAGATCCACAGTTAGCATACCAACCACGTTTGAAAATGTACATTCTTTTCATGATCAATAAGTTTATGTTAAACAAAAATATATAATGAAATAAATTTTATGGGAATGCCAAAACCAACAGACGGACAGACAACTTGTATTTCTTCATGTCCCTCCCCCCCCCCAGGCTCATGAGATGTGTGCTCTGCTGATTCTGGGAGAGATCCACAGTCCTACACTCATAAATGCCACCAACAGTGCTTTGCAAATGTGAGACCCTTCTTTCAGTTTAAAAGCTTATAATAAATATGGGGAGTTTTCAGCTAAGGCTTGTGTGTTTTATACTTTTTCCAAACTACTTTTAGCTTAGTGGTCATACATGCAGCCTTTGTCCTGTGTTGTGTCTTTTATATTTTTAATAATGCGGTATAACTAATTTGCAATCCTTCATGGTTAATAGGAGTTGGGTTTTTTTTTATTATGTGTCATCACACAGTTGTACATGATGTTACTTTTCCTCTTGCGCTCTAGGCCCCTCCATCTTGCAGCACGTAATGGCCTGGCTACAGTGGTACAGGCACTACTGAGTAGAGGAGCCACTGTGCTGGCTGTGGATGAGGAAGGTAAGAGTGGTGACAAATATTAGAAATCAAGGAGACCAGTTAGTCATGTTTTAAGCTCATATACATTTACTGCAAAAATAAAATCCTCTATGTCAAATTTAAGTCCAACACAAAACTACTGCCACATAAACTCCTTGGACACCTGCTGTGATGTTTAATGTTTTAAATCTTGTCCACCTGATTAATATAAGTGACTAAAGGGCACAAAAACCAGCTCGACTGCAGCCTCCGGACTGATTAAAATGCTCATTTAACATCTCTCCAAGTAATTGTAATAAAAACTCAACTTTGCAACCTTTCTGAAGGTGGATATCACAGGACTGTTGGATTGCATTAATTTTGGTAAGGCGTACTTAATTAACTGCCAGCTGAGTGTATATTTGAAATTACCAGAAGTATTCACTGGCTGTAAAGTACCCGGACAGTATATATGTATTGAAATACCAACACATCTCTGTCTAGTACCACAATAATATCCTTTAATATTTTTATGGTGATATTGTTTTCACCCTCCCTTGTTTTAGAATATACTTACTTACACTACTTTTTTTTTTGACTTGTACTTTCATCTTAAAATTATCAGTAATGATAACAGACCATTTTACTGACATGCTGCATTGTTTCTCTTATTTCTAAAGTTAAATACAAGGAGGTTGCATGGTTGAATGTTTTTAACCCTAATCAAGTTATAATAAAATCAGTTTAAGTAAAATAGGACTGCAACGATTAATCGATTAATCCATTACTAAATTAATCCTTAACTAATTTTATAATCGGTTAATCGGTTTGGAAGTTCATTTTAGAATTTAAAATAAGTTTTCAGATTTTTCTGTCATCTTTGCTCCCTCATCTCATCATAAAAATGTGACATTTAATGGACCAAACAATTACTCCAGAAAATATTTGATAGATTAATCGATTTTGAAAATAATTGTGAGTTGCAGCGTTAAAGTAAAATGCTCTGTGTGACCAGATCAATCGACTGAATACGACTGGGTGGATTCCTCACTGTTAGCCTCACCTTTTAAAGCTACGCAGTCAATTTCCCCATCTGGTTTCAGCAGTATTAAGATGTTTACCAATATAAATCCCAAGCAGTAAACATGCACTAATGTAATTGTCTCTCAGGCCACACCCCAGCTCTGGCCTGTGCTCCCAACAAGGACGTGGCTGACTGCCTGGCTCTGATCCTCTCTACCATGAAGCCTTTCCCCCAGCGGGACCCTTCCTCCTGCTCCTGCTCCTCTCCCACCGTTTCCCCATCCCCTGGTCTCAACTTGCTGAAGCACTGTGGCATCACCGCCACCTGCGGCCCCTTGCCCAGCAATGGCCTCCACAACGGCTATGTCAAAGACCGCCACGGTGCACCAGTTGGCCTGGATGGGTGTCTGTCTGAGTGAGGTCCCATATGCCACTTCACCATTTGCCACCGGGGAGACTCCCTTTAACATGGCCCAGAGGACCAGGAGAGCACCCACCCACTTGTCTGTTCTCTGTGTATGTATGTGTTTGTGTGTCTGTGTGTGTGAGTGTTTGGTCTTCTCTTGAGGTGCAGTCAAACCTAATATGCAATTAGATCCCATTCCTCCATCTCCTAGTAGTGCTTAATATGTAGAGGCTAATTTCTCTACAAGGTCACTCTGAAGTGTGGCATCCAAAACAGACACGAGCAAATGAATCATCTCAAAATCATTTAACCCTTTAAAATTATGTCGACATAATTATATAACCAACATCTAAAAGCATGGGAATCTCTGTATCCTCAACGGTCTTCTCTTCATATCATTCACTCTAAACGTCATATCATGTTTGATCAGTTTTGGTGACCTTGTAGAGGAATATATAGCCTTCCCAAATGAATGATCAAAGAGTTTCTTTGTTGTTGTTTCTTTGATTTTCTTTTCCTTTTTCTTTATTTGTTTTTAATTGTCTGTTAGCTTAAATTTTTATGAAGGAACCACACAAGGGAAAATTTAAATTTTTGTTTAAGAGTGCAATGCTTATGTACTACAGTACAATCCGAAATTTGGAAAAGGGTCACAAAGATGTTAATTCCATAGTGTACTTTAAACGTACAGCCTACAATAGTTTGGCATTTTAAGATGATTTGGTAATGCTGCTGAATACATTAGCATGTCTCCTTCCAAAGGAGAGCCATGCTTGGGTCAGCATTGTAAATCAATTTGTTCTTGATGCTGACTTCGTGTTTTAAAGATGCTAAATAAGTGTTTGTTAAGCTAGAATGTTTCTAAGCATATAAGTTATGACCAAAGTTGATCAACACTACTATGGCTATAAATTATTTATTTGAGATGAACTGTACTGTATAGAGAAAGACAATAGATCTTGATATACCTCGTCAACTCGTTTAGCAGCTGCTTCATCTTCACCCAGGGTCCGTAGGCCTAACGTTCTCTTTTTGTAGGACTAGAGAACTACTGTAGGATAGTGACTGACTGAGGCCTTGTTTATTTCTAGATGAAGGCTTTACTAGTAATATCTGCCAACAACACCTCATCAAAGCATCATATATCTGAGCACATAAATGAACAAGCCATTTCAAGTTGTTTCCCATCTCTAAGTGTTTTTTTTTCTTTTTTTTTTCTTTTCACGATTCAAATGGCCTAGTTATTGATAAAGAGCAGTCAGTTATGGTTTTTAGGCACTAATGACATTGTGGTCTCTGCTTTTCGGACATTGAACTGGCCATCAGCATTGTTGTTAGTGGGATTGTTGCAATCCCACCATGTGTTGTTCTGCGGTGGCTATTTATTTAACAAGCTCTCCCAAGGAGTATTACTTGGAGCTGGTGAGCTAGTCTTAAACATCTAATAGCTTATATATCTCAGCTCTTCAGTTGTCAACTCTGATCAATTATTAGAACTGAAAGATACAGAGTATTGTCTGCTTTTTTATTGGGCAGTTTTCAAGCAATATTTTTCTTTTGACGTTTTTGTTTTAACGTTATTGAATAGACAATCACTGTCACAAGGGCTTTTGTTTCCCTGGAATGTGTTTGATTTTTTTTTCTTTATTATTTTTATTTGTTTATATAATTTCATGAAAAATGACTAAAGACTAAACGAATGGCTCTGTGTGTGCTGGGCATTTTACTGTCAGTGTCAACTCAAATGCACTGGACTGCCTTTATGGCATCTCATGAAATGCCTTTTGACCCATGCCTTCCGTAACACATCATTTCAGTTGGATTGCATAATGATAGAGTATGACGAGCCCTGAGACTGATTTATCTTTCCACCCATTCCGATAGCAACAGCGTTGAACCACGTTTGTATCTAGTGCTAGCATATCTTAATATGTAACGGCATTATTAATGAACAGGGAGCTGATTTCCCTTATAGAAGCAAGTAGGGCTACGAGGAAAAGGAGAGGGATCTTTGCTTAGGCCAATACCTGTTGTTTAGATTTCAGGAATAGCAGAAATCCAAATATGTGCTTTTTTGGTGTTAGTTTTGTTGTCTCCTCACCCCATTTCTGGTACTAAGCATACTAAAGATGATTGTATCGGACCACTAGAGCTGTTTGTGACTTATAAGATGTTATATCTATGCTATTTTGTCTTTTTTTTTTTTAAATTACACTGAGTAAGATTGTTTTCATTGGTGTGATGACTTCATATCCATTGATAATGAAGTGGCACAATTGCACACATTAGTTGACTGGATGAGAGATGAGGACCTAGTCGAGGCTGTGTTGTCAAATTCCCCTGCAAAAAAAGTCTTGTACGTTTATTGTAAAAGTTGTTAAGTAGATTTGTAGTTGGCTTTTCAATTGACTGAAATGAATTGAAAATAATTTGTGATGTCCAGCCTTTGGTCTCTTGATCAATTTCTTATTTAAAGGAGAACAGTGATATTGTTAAATTTAGGGATAGGTGCATATTTTTTGTGATCTCAGGATCTGTGCTGAGGCTGCAGTCAGATTATACTAATCCAATCAGATCTCAGCAGGAGGAATATGTCTACATTTTAATGGGATGTTCCACAATTTAATTCCTTTTTTTAAACCCTAATCCCACAGCACTTAATTAGATAGTCAAGCACGCACTTTAGTACATTCAGGTTCTAAGTGTGCAAACGATGTAATGTATGTACATATGTTTACATGCATGTGTGTTGCTGCTGAATACAGGAAGGTAGGGTTGCAAAAGACAAACAAAAGCTGCAACTAAATTGTACTAACAATGCATTATTTAAAATGAGTAAGTGTCTCTAAGCACTTCGGGACAGTGTCCACTGCCCACTGACTTTAATGTGTTGTCCATTTTTGGCAACAGGGCCCAACAAAGTGACAAGGTTGCATCACCCAGCCTACTGCTAATAATGCAGACCCTGGCCTAGGTCACTTAAAGTCAGTCCAGTGATTCAACAGACACCTCAGGCAGGCTCCTCAAAATACTCTACATACTCTCTCTGCCATCTGTAGGTGCTTTCTCTTGTGATGTCCTTATCTGACCAGTGAACGGAGCCGTTTGTCCCTCGCAAGTATACAGGTTGTAAGTAACTGAATCCTTTTGTTGTATCGCAGTATTCTTATACATGCTTTTTTATTTGTGTGTTACCAGTGATAATTAGGTGATTGTGCGTAGAGCTAGATCAACATTTTGATTCAGTTGACAAGTAAACAAATGGAGCATAAACAATATATCTGGAGATAGAAAGCAATGAAAGGTCCAATTGTAGCAATAGAGTGTGTGTGTAAATGTGTGCAGCACAAATATTGCACTGCCATCCATTTAGGCCAATTCAGTAAATCATAGCATAGATGCCAATGGAAGATTTAAATGCGGGTCAGATGTTATAATCTTTGGTCTCAAATAAGGCCTGTTTGCCAAAATGTGGAGAGGGTGGACCCTCTAGTAAATCAGCAATGGATTTATGCATATGTTCAAGCAGTTTACAGTCGAACCATCAAATCTGAGCCATGAATTTTCTGACTGAAATGAATGTAGGGTCAGTTTAGAGCAGGACAATTTCCTTTTTCCTCACTTTAAACTGTTGCTCTTCATTTGTCTTGCGTAGATATGATTATACTGGTAGCATATCATAACCTACTCCTCGACATAATATACAATACGTGTAGTAGTCTTCCTGCATTAATGGTCTGGAGAGGGTTTTGGCATTATTGGTGGAGTATAGGCCTGCTGTTTTATGTCACACTCTGTCTTTACACATGTGTGGAGTGTAGCCCAAAAGGTGAAAGTGGGACAAGAGCTGAAAAGAATTTAAACATTCATGCTCATTCATTTTATTGAGTCTGCCTTAGAGTACAAGAAAACAAGAGGGACAAAAAAAAAATCTGCAGTAGATGGCATAGTACATACTCATGAATAGCCTGTATTTGACAAAGATGCACCTAAGCTACACCCATTTAGTGCCATAGAAACCTTTATTTGCCTTTAGACACAAATCATTTACTTGGTCCGTAACTTATTCAAGAGAAGGCAGGATTCTTATAAATTTGTTTGGTGCTGCATGTCTTTTTGCCAGTTAAATTAGTCAAAGAAAAACAACTTAAAATAATTGCATGGGATATTGTAATTAAATGCGAGTATTCAGTTAAAATTTAGTGTTAGACTTTTATTATTGAACTTTTTTTGGAAGAATATAGTTGGTATTGGCAAAGCAATCCCTGGGTTGTATGTTTATTTAACAAGGTGGATTATCATGTGTGTGTGTGTTACCAGGAAAAAAGTTTTTGATGTCCAAAAAAAATAAAAATAAATAATAATAAATAGCATGGTGTAAACAGTTGAGAATTGATTTGCCTCAGTTGATGTCTCGGTTCTTACTTGAAGTAATGGCAAATTTCAATTCATTTCTGATCCACTGTTGAACCTTTTGCCTTAAAAGTTGAAAATGTAATGAGACCTGGCAGTACCTGAAAAGTTGCATTGCCTCTAGAGTTCTGCTACTGAGTTGGACAGCTGAAATTTTTTATTTTTTTTGGCTAATTTTGGACTTTCAGACATTTGTGGGTGTCGAGAAGCACACAAATCAATTGAGGTAGCACATAGCTCAAGGTTGCCATGGTGCAGAGATTGTTCTAAGAGGTTAGGATTTTGCCATATTTGCCACTGTGAAAGAATGAATTGAGAATTCACCTGTAAACGATCAGCTTTGGCTTCTCTGTTATCCAGAGCCAAATGACACTGGGAATAAAAGTGGTGTACCTCAAAAAATATTTAGATGGATAAAAGAAGATTCTTATCGTGAAAAAAAAAAAACCATAAATCTTGTACAGCTATGCTAACAAAGAGTTAAACTTTGTGATCCATCTTGTCATGGGTAGTGTAATTTTGCTTAAACCAGCCTAAATCGGAGCTGTAGTATCTACGCAAAAGTGTTAGATTAGCGTAGGCAGATGTCTCATGTTTCCTACCTGATAAAGGGGCAGCCAATGCACCTTGTTTTTATTGGACCTGCATTTTTACCTCATCAGTGATCTTTGTGTGAATCCGCTGACATTGATCCTCTGTAATTTCTTCTTGCATTTCCTAACTGTGTAGATTTCTCTCTTTCAGTGTGTGTGTGTGTGTGTGTGTATGAATAGTTTAACTTTGCAATATATGCATGTCAGACCTTAACATGCATAAGTCCCTTTTTTCTTTTTAGCACAGAAATGCATTGTAACTCTGTTTGATCATGTTTCTCTACATTACAACCAACACATATGTCATTTACAGTGGAGGGTACAGTCTAAGTTAAGGTCAGAAAATGAAGGTAGCTGTAAATGTTTACCTCTCTATGTCTAAACAATACAATTATACTGTATGACTAATGCTAGTTTGACCACTTTCCCTGCCTGAACACTTGGTTATTAATTTTCCCACCACCAATAGTAGCTGTGTAATAATGAGCGCAGCTGTGGCATGGTGCCTTTTATTTGTTACTACCGAAAGGTACGGTCTTCCATTTGTATTTCCCAGAAGCCTTATAATGGGAAAAAGAAATTACACTGAACATACATGAATACAGTGCATAGACACATTTGCCCTCTTTGCATGACTATATCAACCCTGTCATAGTTATTAAAACTAACAAAAAGTAACTACTTCTGCATTAGTCTGGATCTCATAATAAATCTCCAGTGTCTGCCCTTTGGGGAGCAAAATAAATTGCACAGACTGCAGATTCATGCTCATCACACATTGAATGGATGGATCTCAATTGTTTGAAAGCACAAATCCAAAGAAGGCACAGAGGAGAGAAGGAGCCTTTAGACCAAATTTAGGCAAAAACATGAGGGAAAATATCCAAATCCTCTTCAGAGCAGAAAACATGAGGATTGACTGTCAGTAACACTTTAACTGTAGAGATACAAGTATGTGGATTTTCAGAGCTTTGTCTGATTGTTCTCAGCTTTGTTCATTGATGATCAGAAATTCACAAGAAGACCCATGTTGTGAAACAATGCGGTACCTGCGTACAAGATCAAGTTTAGGCAAACTGTTGTGACTGTGTTGCAAACTGATTGTGGAGATTGTTTTGTATTGTTTAGGGTAGACTGACTACGAGTAGGGTTGCAGTAGTAGCTGTGTGCAGTGTTAATACCAGTGTGACCATACTATAGAAGTGATGTAACATTTTGTCTTACTACAACATTTAGGCATGAATCATCTCTAACGCTGACCTCGTTTGAAATAGACAAAAGATGAAAGTGCAATAACCTTATGTTTATCATTGCTTCCTCAGTTGAAAAAATAAAATATTAAATATGCCCTTTCTGTTAACACCAAAAGTCACTTGTCTGTAGCAAATGAAGGATTTCAAGTGGTCCTCTTGTTTGTTTTCAGGGAGGTGGCATTTGATAGTGGAGTAAGTGATATTCTGTTCTTAAAACTGTGATCAATATCTGACTTTAAAAGCTGCCTGCTCAGAAAGAATGGTGCACAAGTTTCCCCGACAGATTTGAGTAGGTGTGTGTGTGTGTTTTTTTTTTTTTGTTTTGTTTTTTTTCTCTCTCCCTCTCTCTCTCTAATAGATGGACTTGACGGTATTGTAGTTTGGACTTCTGGTTTTTAGCCAGTGGACATGTTCATTTGCATGTGTAGATGTGTATATGCATCCTCTTCCTCCTTGAATGAAATGTTTTCTCTATAATATTTAGACCTGCTGTCAGTGATGTATGCGGATAAAAGGAAATATGAAATGCCTTATATTTGTTTTCAATGTTAAGCATTAAGGGTTCTTTATGTGTCCTTCCCTTTTCAGTGTGTAGCCTAAAGCTTGTACAGTTAAGATACTCATGAGATTTATCTACTGAATAGCCTGTGTTTTCAGAATTTGTTCTTTGGAGGTCCTGCGATTGTGGTGTTAGAAAAACATTCCCCTTGAAAGTGCCGTTTGTTTTCACCAGCAAAAGATGTGGTTTTGGGGGGGGAATGTACTGACACAAAGGAAAACAAATGTTCAAAACACTTTCCAGTGTCTTATTTATGAACTGAATGACACAAAGTATTTGTGCAGGTGAAATGAGGCAGCAGTCTTCTGATGGAGCAAGTCCATAAGGTGTATGGACTTGCTCCTTCCTGTGAGCCACGATGGAGTTAGTCTCACATCAAGCTTGATAACTCTAAACCAGAGCCATATCGCAGAATTTGCCCATTAGGAGCCCCTTGAATGTGCTATTAGAAATAGCCTCTACTGTAGAGAGATGTGTACTGCATGTTCTGTGACATTTTAGTAGTGGTAGTCTTTTTTTTGTTTTATATTTAGTCCACTTCACTGTAGATGTTGCCACCCACCTCATTGCAACTCAAGCTATTAACAATCCTTTCACAACTGGACTTAAAGCAGGCATTGATCTGCTGCTGAGGCAGCCTTAATACCTTGCAAATTAAAAACAAAAAGTTGATAAAGGGTTGCCTAGTTTACTTTGAGTGGCTTATTTGGGGAAATAAGGAGCCCCTATTTTGAGTAGAGGGACTCTGAATCAGGGCATGTGATGAGTAACAATCAAATAGTTTCACAATGCACCTTCACAAAAAAGAAAAGGAAAAAAAAAAGAAAAGAAAAGAAAAGTTGGCTTGTCCACCCAACATTCCAAAGTTGATTTCACTTTCCACAGTCCTTTCCCACTGTTTGAGGACACCTTTTTGCTTTGCTGGTGAATGAAAAGGGCATGTGTATCAATGACAGGGTTCCCCATTTAGCCTAACGCTAATTACCTCATTTACATGTACAAATCTGCAAATATACTACTCTACTGTGTCTAAAGGAGTCAATGCCATCACCAGCAGTGTGGTCTTTAGACTTGTGATGACAACAGGACCAATTAAGTTACTCTGTTGAAATTAGCCAATCTAAAAATGTGACTAGTCTGGAAAATAGGGTAAAGTAATTAATAAAATGTTTGCAAGGCTAAGTCAGCCTTTCAAGATTTTCTTCAGTTAGTAAACAGCTGTAACGCCAGTCAGTGTCAGGCTATAGCTTCAAGTACAATTTTTAGATTTTTATGGGTCATCATAAGTTTGTGATTTAAAAACACATATCTAGAGTTATTTACAACGATGAACATCTCAAATTACAGTTTTCACACTCTACTCCTAAAACATCGACTGTAGTAGCAGCTGATGGCAGTAACATGGTGCAAGACCCGGAGCTGACTCACCCCTGGTGTATCTCATGATTATTTAAGTGAACGATCATGTTGGCATCACCCGCTGATTTTTTTCAGTAGCATTTCTCCTACCTCCTTGTTTTGCAGCCTTGTTTGTCTCTTCACCTGTTCTGAAAAAGTGTATCACAGTAGGGGTTTACAGATTTATCATAAGCAATGGTAGGTTGCTTGGTTGTGTTGTATGTGTATGTCTATTTGACGTTGGAAAAAAATATTTATGAGAAGCATTTATATGACAAAATACCACTGGAATGTGAAGCCAGAAATTGTTAAGATGCAGATTATGACGATAGTCTATCCCCTTTAACATTCAGTGGTGAATGGTCAGAAGAATCATCTTGTAGAAAAAAAAATAACCTTGCATTGGCTTTTTTTGTCTTGACACCATGTATTTCTTTGGTTTCCTCTTGTACGTATTCTTCCCTGTCTACATATGTATACACTATTTCAGCCTTTACAGCTTCATTCTGGGTCAGCCATTTATTGCCCTGAAATTACAATAATACCACACATACCACAAGTTGTCGCGAGGAAGATAATAAGGTGGATTCTGAACGAGGGTGATTTTGAGCCCCTTGACCGTATGCCTTTGAATCCATCTGTCCACTCTGAACCAAATTCTGCTCCATAGTTTTTGTCTCCAAACATGCCCCTACCTTTTCATTCACTTTAATGGGTTACAGGACAAGGTGAAAAGTTTGAGGTTTTATGCCCCTTTCCACAGCCCACACCAACCCTGCTCTCCTCTGCCTACTCATGCTTTTTCCAGGACTTGATCACCTGTTCTCCTCATCACCTCCCTCACATAAACCTCAAGCCATTCATTCTCATGTTTTGTTGTTTTGTTGTTTTCTTTTTTTTTTTTTTTCTCAACAATGCAATCCTGAAAGCACTTTGCCTTGTTATTCCTTTGTGTGAACATGTGAATGATAATTTGTTACAAAAATGTTAAATATGTAAAAGATCATTCACTGTTTTGGAAAAACCTGCATCTGTCTTTCTGACGTTAAAAGAAAAAAAAAAAAAGCAAACAATTTAGTGACATCAAACCTGAATCTATTTTATAAAATGTTTGCTGCAGCCAATTGGTCTTGTCATTCAGTATTGTGGCTTAGGGTTGTTTGTGTTGAATAAAGTGCTATTGCTAAATATTTCCAGAGCCTGCTGTTATTTTTGTCAGTCCTTTTACATGTCAGGTGTGACTGCAGCTAATGATCATTTCATTACCATTTTGATAATTATCACAAATAAAATGTATGAAGATTTAAATGTATAAATATTTTGTGAATTTCAGACTTAAAACCACTTAAGTGTCACGCTTAGTCCTCTAAGATGCTGAGTTTGTTGTCAGAGTAACCTGAAAATATTCACATTTAAGAAGCTGAAATCAGATTTTTTTTTTTTAATTATTTAGTAGTTGATAGGTAAATTGATTAACTGTTGCTGCCCTAGTTTTACACCATCTACTGTATGTTTCAGTAGATCTTGTAGAACTCAGTGGGACAGTCTTAGCTGGAAGGTAAATGAAGAATAATACAGTAAAAAAAAAAAAAATTTCATTATATCTACAGCACAGCCAATATGATCATAGATAGATACATGTAAATGGATATTTATTTTGTCCCTTAAGAAAATTGGTTTGCAGCAGTAATCACCAGGCATATCCACACACACTGATGGTGACAAACATCAGATCACAACACTTACATTTATATTCGCATTTACATCTTGGTTCGGGTCTGCTTGTCATCCTAGTTATAGTATGTGTTTAAAACAGCATGGCAAGTCATCATGTACAGATTCAGGCTTTGACTTCCACCTAATGACTAATTTAATCTGGAATGAGTCTATAACCTAACTTTGGCATTTTTTTTTTTTTTTTTTTACAGATATAGTGTCTAACGTGGTTTTTAATATTTGTTTATCATATAATTGGGCATACAAAAATATTCTAAATGATGGTGAGACTGCAGATTGGAGCTGAGGATCCCTCTTGCTTTCCCAAGGGAGTCAGGGAACCCCAGTGGCCTTCTCATAACATAAAGGATGTCTTACTTAACACAGTTAACACAAGTTTTGGCTAGTCCAAAGCTGCTGTAAAAAGGCACTTGCCTATAGTATACCTAAAAACCCATAAAACCAAGCAATTGTTGTGTTTCAAATTTACACTTATACAAACATATTTATTGGCAAAAATTCAATACCTGCCATTAAACTCCACCAAATGTTACACAGTGGATCTTTATGAGACTTTAATTTGAAAAGGAAGCGGAAGTTGCATTGTTTTTTAGACTTCCGGCAGCAGCATCAGACACCAGGAAGGCGGAGCAACAACGACGGAGCAGAAGGTTCCTCCTGATGGTGAGAGCCGACTGGTGGCTACGCTTTAGCACAGGGCACGGGCAACACCTACACCGCTGTCTGTCTGGTAAGTTCGTGTATGTTGCGATTTCACAGCGGCTTTTTTTTTTCTCTTCTTGTGCCTTTATAAAGTTCTATCATAAAGGCACAAGTGATGAACTCGGGAGTCAAAATACTGTTAATGCTCCAGCCACTACCTAGCTGTGTGTGACTGCTGCTCAAACTGCGAAATACAATGTCGACAGGTTTTTAACATTTTTTGAATTTTAAAAGTGATATTTTACGGTTAGTCTAATGCTTTGGATGTATCATACTTAATAAGTTTCAGAATATATGGCTCTGTAGCCCAAAGCATCATTACTCATTACTCATTGTGAGGAAGAGATTAGGGAAACTGGATGTTCATGAGGTAGTAGACAACTCGATTAACTGATATTTAATGTCTCGTGTCACAATAAATTACAAAGACTATACAAAGAACTAAGAAGTGTATCTTGGTGGATCCAAAACCATTAACACGATAATCCAAACAGGAAGATAAAATTCGACATATTTTTTAATAAACTTATCAAATATGAAAATGTACTGCTGGTATTGGTTTCACATAATAAACCAGATAATACATAGATTTTTATGACAGTTGTTTTTACAGCATGGTACATTTTAACATGCTTCATTTGGCTACACAATTATCACTTTTATGTTTTTATTAATTTTAATTGTTTTTCATGGACTGTTGGTCTATAAACATAATGTTTAATGATTTGACCTTGTAGACCTTTTCATGTTTTCTGGATCAAATCATAATTTAGTCAGTTTGAAGTATGAAGCCCAAAACTGAATTTCAGGGGGGTTGTTTTTTTTCCCCCTGACATTTTATGGACCCCCTCACACAACACAAAACATAGGAAATCCGAAATGCAAAATACAAAGTACTTTTATTCATCCCCGAGGGGAAATTCTTTTGATACAGCAGCATACACATCCAGGTAAGGAAGACAAAGAAAAAGAACATCCAATACAACAATTTTTTTCCCCCCATATAAACAAGAGCACACTGGGTCCGAGTGAAGATGAATGTTAGTGACCTGTTGTGCAAAAAACAACAAACCCAGTTATGTAGAGACTAATGTAGTCAAGTTAATATACTGTAAGTCCCATGAAGAGACACTGCGCGAAAAGAGCATGAGCAAATCAGGCATATGTACAAAGCTTATATTGAAAATAAGAATAAGAACTGAGCCAAGGCATGTGCAGATGAGAACAAGGCAAATGTAAATTATGTAAATTAAGGAAAGAGTATGTTTTACAAAGAGCTGTTATATATCCAATAACTAAACAATTCCCCTGCATTGAAAATTTTAAAAAAAGTAACCAAACTAACATTTTGGTAAAATGAACCTTTACAAGTACTCAGAGAAAGTTGTATTTTAGTATAATTAATCTTTAACACTATGAGTATTCAGACAGTAATATTTTGGGTGAGAGAAAAAAGTGGTTCAGTCTGAGATTTTACCAAGTCTGAGGGGGGAGTTATAATGGAGTCTTACTGGGAGGAAAAACTGGGTTTCCTATGGCTCTGATCCACACTGAGCCTAAAGTATACGTCTGTCAGCTTCCGTTACATCATACAAACCACAACAAAATTTCCTATGTTTTGATTTATTTTTTATATCTGTGGGACCAAAGTCTTGGGATTTACAGCGAGTTGTTTATGAAAGTTTTACATTATTTTTGTGGTCGACTCTGGCGGTTAATCACAAACTTAAAGCCACGCAGTACACAACTAATGTTAAACTCTGTCCAAAATACTAATGAAACCTAAACTCTGACTGTGGAAAAGGTATGAATAGTATTGAAAAGTTTTAATACACTGAATAATGTTGAAAAGTTTTTGAGCATTTTAAAATTTGAATGGCGTCTCTAGCTGAAAGTATGCCAAAGCAATAGATGTTTGAAAAACGTAGAAAATTTGCAACTTGTTTCACCTCGTCCCATTCATTCTCTGTGAGAATTTCTTTATGTAATTTCTTGAATAACCGGAAGACGGAAGAAAAAAAGAGCACTCTGATTGAATAATAGCAGTGCGATCGAGCCACGCATTTTGATATATTATTTGTTAGTGTGTGCTTAACGGTATTTGAGTTATTAGCGACCAAAGAAATATAGGGAAGAAATGTAAGTTTAAGTTTAAAAGAAACATGCACAATAACAATAGTGTGCTATGCTAGCACTGCATCACTAACAAAACAGTCAGTGAAAGCAAATGGTTCTTCACAGCTGTCATCAGCAAACACTATAATATTAAACTGTTGCATTATTAAAATTGGTAAAACCTGGTATTTCCTGACCATTAAGGAACTGAGTGATTGACTAATAATGGTGAGTTCTCTCTGTCTCTTGTGGTAATTGACTTTATCACTGTATACTATCGCTGTATACTAGATCTCAACGTGAATTGATGTCTGACTGTATGTGTACCATGCTGATCCGTGTCTCTGAGCAGTGTTTGACCGTGTCTTCTCTTCACCAGAGACATGCTGATCTCATCAAACCACTGACTGTTGTTTGTCGTCCCCGCACCAACTGAAACAACGCAGCAAGAAACAGATCCGTCATGGCTGCCAAGCAGCAAAAAGCTGCTGCTTCAGGAGCACAGGTGGAGGCAAAAAGGACCAATGAGAAGAAATGCTGTGAGTGGTTTATTTTTCTTCTGTGTGCCCTGAAGGCCAAACGTTAACTCAGTACCTGAAACACTAACCTGTTCTTCATTAATGATTTAACACTCTGTTTGCTTTAAATGCTAATATCATATGATGGGGTAATATTTTACTGCACTGGTTCTAGCAGGCTCTGATCTCAGGTTTGACATACCTTCTGTCATTATTTGACACATACAATGTTTACAGGGTGTGTTTGCACGAGGACATACTGCTATACACACCTTTTGGAAGGGAACGTCCTGAAACTGTGTCAGAAGCTGAACAACCTGTGTTTAACATAGCAACTCTGTAGACATGTCCACATTTTCCCACCAGAAAGTAACTGGAAATGCTTTATAGATGAGAGTCTTCAAGAGAACTCTAGCAACTCCATTTGCCTACTATATACACTTGTGAGGATTTGAAGAAAGGTATTATTGTAAACAACAAGATCAACACCTGCCTGCAAGTTCTCATACTGTCAGACATTTGTTGGTAAAAGTCAAGTCATGTCTCGTTCTACTCAGGTCTTTGTTTTGAAAGATTTGTTTTCTCTGACTTTCTCTGTCTCTGAGGACTGCCTTTTGAGGACATTGACAAGAAAAAGGATGGGGAAAAAAAGCAGAATATTTTCCACTTAATGTTCAAGCCAGCAAGGTTCCACTGAATGACTACATTTGGTTTGCCAAGCAACAGGACTTTGTTAAACATTATCTGTTAGTGTAGAGGTAACAGTAGTAGTATGGGCGAAGAGGATGAAATAAAAGTGAGGGTAAATATTCATTATTAATGTGTTTGTGTGTCTCTGTGCATGTGTGTGTATGTATGTATGTATGTTCACAAACTGCAGCTTGGGCCTCTTACATGACTAATTCCCCGACTATGATAGTAATGATTGGATTGCCTGCAAGAGGGAAGACCTACATGGCCAAAAAACTGACACGCTACCTCAACTGGATTGGCGTGCCAACCAAGGGTCAGTGCAGATGCAGCACATTCTTTAAATTTTTTTGCATGTTGTAACATATTTAATATTTTCACAAAAAAAAAAAATATATATATATGGATATATATATATATCTTCACACAAATAACAATGTCCTTGTGTACAAGGACATTATTTGTGTGACGAACCAAGCTAGTACTGTGTTAATCTGTTGTTTATTTGTCGTCATAAGCTTTTGTTTTCATATATATGGAATGCAAAAGAGCTGGTTTAGCAGATGCAGGTCACCACCTTGATAGAGCACAGGAGTCAGTAGAGTCAGTACAATTGTTCTTCTCATTCCTTTCTCTGACTCTCTTGCAGTATTTAACCTTGGAGTTTATAGGAGAGAGGCAGTGAAGTCATGCAAATCCTATGAGTTTTTCAGACATGACAATGAAGAAGCAATGAAAATTAGAAAGTGAGTAAGAGTTCCTCTCTCATCGCCATACACCCATTAACCATTCATGTAGTTTGGGCAAGTGTTTTTTTTTTTTTAACTGGATGTTTGGTAATTAAATGCGGCTGTAATTATAATAGCACATGAGCTATAGATACATTTAATGACTTATTTACGTCATTATATTTCTTATCTTCCACAGACAGTGTGCTCTGGTGGCTCTGGATGATGTAAAGTTGTATCTGAATGAGGGAGGCCAGATCGCTGTGAGGACATAAAAAACTAAACTCCATTCTCAATGAAATATCATAAACATGAAAGATATTGATTGTCATTTAATTATCGTGTGTCTTCTGCCAGGTCTTTGATGCCACCAACACCACAAGAGAGAGAAGGGAACTAATCTTAAATTTTGCCCAAGACAATGCATACAAGGTCAGCATTACACTGATGATTTTACTGAGCAGGTTGTTTATTTTTTTACATTGCTTGTGAATTTCTCATCACTGCAGTTTTTTGTCAGGTTTTTTTTGTGGAATCAATATGCGACGATCCAGACGTGATTGCTCAGAATATTCTGGTAAATGATGCACTTCTGCCTTAATTATAAGAACACATTTACTGTTAAAGATTATTCTAAGTCATCATGACAAATTTCTCTTTAATAAAGGATGTAAAGGTGTCTAGTCCAGATTACCCCGAGAAGAAGAAAGAAAGTGCCATGGATGATTTTTTGAAGAGAATAGAGTGTTACAAAGTGACCTACCAACCTTTAGATCCAGATGACCATGACAAGTAAGAAGTTATTTGTTTTATCCTTTGTGTTTTTTATTTATTTATTGTCTAGAAATTGTGCAATACTTGTCACATGAGTAACCCAATTCATGCAGCGCTCATTTAAGCCTATTCTAGTTGTTTTGGTAGCAGCTTTGGTAGTAATATGCAATTACTGACATTGACCTGCAGGAGGAACCAGGAGCAAATTTTTTTAAATGCTGATGATTGTTGCTGGCTGTTTATTGACCTTTGATTAAAGCATACATGCAGTAATGAAAAAGTAGTCATAAATAGGCTTTCTATAAAAGAAACAAAAGATTCAAAGGTTGTATTTTTGATTTTTTTTTATAATTTGATTAGTCATATTTACAGATCCAAATGCTTAGTATACACCTACAGTATATAAAGTAATCTCAGTACAACTATGTGATGTGAGCTTTAAAATGTTATAAAAAGAGGAGGAATAGGAGGTTGTTGATTTTCTTGGACCTTGTTGCTCTTAGTGAGCTGCTGACATGGAATGCATGTGAGAGATAAAATATCAGAATATTTGGACTACACCAAAAATATGAAACCACTTCTCCTCTTGTTTACCATTTAAGTATAACTGAGTCACTTTCTGTTTTCCTCTTTTTGCTCTGACCTTCAGGAACCTGTCCTTCATTCAGGTCATAAATGTTGGTTGCCGATTTTTGGTCAACAAAGTCCAGGACTACATCCAAAGTAAGATTGTCTACTACCTCATGAACATCCACGTACACTCTCACTCCATCTACCTCTGTCGGCACGGAGAGAGCCATCACAACCAGGAGGGACTCATTGGGGGTGACTCTGAACTGTCAGAAAGAGGGAAAAAGGTTCTTCAGCTTATCCTCATGCCTTTCTATTTCTACATGTTTTTTTAAAACAACTGCATCTTGAAATGTCACCAAATAAAGGAATTATTCCATGATTTGGATACTAAGCAGATTTGAGTCCTTGAAGCTACAGCAAGCTTCTCTTGCTGCTAAATCAAGCCAATTTAATTTTAATTTATTATGGATTGCAAAAAAAAGCTGCAATATATCATTCTTCTTGATTATTATAAATGCTAAAGGTGGACTTTATGGTTTGTGTGTCCCAGTGATCCTAGGAGCTCAGTTATCGGGGGCTTTATGCCCCTGGTAGGGTTACCCAAGGTAAACAGGTCCTAGGTGAGGGACCAAACAAAGAGCGGTTCACAGACCTCCTATGATGATGGACAAAAATGGACGACACTCTCCCTCACCCAGACACGGGTCACCGGGGCCTCCCTCTGGAGCCAGGCCGGGGGGTGGGGCACAATGGCGAGCGCCTGGTGGCCGCACCTACACCCATGGGGCCCGGCCGGGCACAGCCCGAAGGGGCAGCATGGGTCCCCCTTCTCATGGGCTCACCACTTATGGGAGGAGCCAAGGAGGTTGGGTGCTGTGTGAGCTGGGTGGTGGCCAAAGGTGGAGACCCTGGCGGTCCGACCCTCGGCTGTAGAAGTTGGCTCTAGGGACATGGAATGTCACCTCTCTGGTGGGGAAGGAGCTGGTGCATAAGGTTGAGAGGTTCTCAACATAGCTTGAGACCTCGACACATAGCTTGGTTTCTGGAACCAGTCTCCTCGAGAGGGGTTGGACTCTCTTCCACTCTGGAGTTGCCCCTGGTGAGAGGTGCCAAGCTGGTGTGGACATTCTTATTGCCCCCCAGCTTGGGGCCTGTACATTGGGGTTCACACCGGTAGACAAGAGGGTAGCCTCCCTCTGCCTTCGGGTGGTGGGGCGGGTCCTGACTGTTGTTTCTGCTTATGCACCAAACTGCAGTTCAGAGTACTCACCCTTTCTGAAGTCCCTGGAGGGAGTGCTGGAAAATGCTCCAACTGGGGATTCCCTTGTTCTGCTGGGAGACTTCAATGCTCACGTGGGCAATGACAGTGAGACCTGTAGGGGTGTGATTGGGAGGAATGGCCCCCCGATCTGAACCCAAGTGGTGCTTTGTTATTGGACATCTGCACTCGTCATGGATTGTCCATAACGAACACCATGTTCAGGCACAAGGGTATCCACATGCACACTTGGCATCAAGATGCCCTTGGTCGTAGGTCGATGATCGAGTTCGTAGTCATATAGTCGGACCTGCGACCACATGTCTTGGACACTTGGGTGAAGAGAGGGGCAGAGCTGTCAGCTGATCACCACCTAGTGGTGAGTTGGCCCTAACCCGTCTGGCGGAATCTTCTGTCAGAAAGAGTTTCAACTTCCACCTCCGGCAGAACTTTGAACATGTTCCGGGGAAGGCGGGAGACATTGAGTCTGTATGGGCCATGTTTCGTGCCTCCATTGTTGAGGCGGCTGACCAGAGTTGCGGCCGTAAGGTGGTCGGTGCCTGTTGTGGCGGTAACACCCGAACCCGTTGGTGGACTCCAGTGGTAAGGGATGTCGTTAAGCTGAAGGAGTCCTATCGGGCCTTTCTGGCCTGTGGGACTCCAAAGGCAGCTGATAGGTACCAGCAGGCCAAGCGGAATGCGGCTTCGGTGGTCGCGGAGGCAAAAACTTGGACGTGGGAGGAGTTCGGTGAGACCATGGAGAATGATTTCCGGACGCTTCGAGGAGATTCTGGTCAACCATCCAGCATCTCAGGAGGGGGAAGCAGTGAACTGTCAACACTGTGTACAGTGGAGATGGGGTGCTGCTGACCTCGACTCGGGATGTTGTGAATCGGTGGCAAGAGTACTTCAAAGACCTCCTCAATCCCACCAACACACCTTCCCATGAGGAAGCAGAGTCTGTGGACTCAGGGGTGGGCTCTCCTATCTCTGGGGCTGAGGTTACTGAGGTGGTGAAAAACCTCCTCAGTGGCAGGGCCCCGGGGGTGGATGAGGTCCGCCCGGAGTTCCTCAAGGCTCTGGATGTTGTAGGGTTGTCTTGGCTGACACGCATCTGCAACCTTGCGTGGACATCGGGGGCAGTGCTTCTGGACTGGCAGACTGGGGTGGTGGTCCCCCTTTGGTGGGTGGGTGGTCAACTATGTGGTCAACTATTTTGCTCATTTTAGGCTTGTGTTCTTAGCGCAAAACATATCTACAGACCCTTTAATTAGGGCCATTCGGTCCCTGTACAACTGGTGCCAGAGTCTGGTGTGCATTGCCGGCAGTAATCCTCGGATCCTTTCCCAGTGGGGGTTGGACTTGGTGGGGCAAAGCTCATGATTTACTGGTTGATCTATGTTCCTACCCTCACCTATGGTCATGAGCTGTGGGTAATGACTGAAAGAATGAGATCGCGAATACAACGGCCGAAACGAGTTTCCTCCGCAAGGTGTCTGGGCTCTCCCTTAGATAGAGATAGGGTGAGAAGCTCAGTCATCCAGGAGAGGCTCAGATTAGAACCGCTGCTCCTCCGCATTGAGAGGAGCCAGATGAGGTGGCTCGGGCATCTGGTCAGGATGCCTCCTGGACGCCTCCCTGGTGAGGTGTTCCGGGCACGTCCCACTGGGCGGAGGCCCTGGGGACAACCCAGGACTCGCTGGAGAGACTATGTCTCTCGGCTGGCCTGGGAACGCCTCGGAATTCCCCCAGAAGAGCTAGACGAATTGGCCGAGGAGAAGTCTGGACTTCTCTGCTTAAGCTGCCACCCCCCACGACCCAACCTCGGATAAGCGGTAGAAGATGGAGGGATGGATGGATTTTATGGACAGTCTAGCCATCTCCTCTGTTTCCTTCTTTCTAGGCTAAATTTAGCAGCTGGATACTGTTGACAAAAAACACATGTACCAAATACTAGCTAATATGTACAACTCAACAAGACAAAGTGAGACTATTTTGCCGTTGTAGATGGCACTTTCTGCTTTTGGGCTCCTGCAATGAAATTTGCTTAATTATTTAAGTTGCTTTTTTTCTGTTCTCTTTATCAGTTTGCTGCGGCTCTGAAGGATTTTGTTAAAGAACACCGTCTGTCAGATCTGAAAGTTTGGACCAGCCAGCTGAGACGCACCATTCAGACCGCAGAGGAACTGGGAGTTCCCTATGAGCAGTGGAAGATCCTTAACGAAATAGATGCTGTATGTCCTTTGTATCACGATAGAAGTGGCACTCAATATACACACATATAAACACATTTCTTTTTATTTCTTTGTGTTTCAGGGAGAGTGTGAAGAGATGACCTATAAAATGATTGAAGAAAAATTCCCAGAGGAGTTTGCCATGAGGGATCAGGACAAGTATCACTACCGCTATCCTGGAGGAGAGGTAAAAGCTCCTCTTTTACTTTACTGTAAGGCTGGGGAATGACTGATGTTCCAGTGTGTTAAAGACTTGTGTAACTTCATGTCACTGATGTTGTGTTGGTTACTATCTTATCATATCAGTGAAATTGCAGCAATTGTTTTATTAATTTTTCTTTTACAGAGCAGAATCAGTACAACTGAATTTGCAAAAAAAAACAACACACATAGAACTCATTAATGAAGTATAACCATGGGTAACCACTTATATTTCTTAAATCATGTTGAAATGTGATTTCATATCACAGATGATGAGCAAACATTTGTAAATGATAGCTCTTTGCCAAACCAATATGGCTATATAGTCCACCATGACAACGCTAGCGAGAATGTTTAAAGTAAAAAAAAAAAAGATAAACATTGTACAAATTAACCTGAACAAAACTCTTGACTGTGTCTCTTAACTGGACTTGATATGTAACTCCTCTTTCTCTTCAGTCCTACCAGGACCTGGTTCAGCGACTGGAGCCAGTCATCATGGAGCTGGAGCGACAGGGCAATGTTCTGGTCATCTGCCATCAGGCTGTCATGCGCTGCTTGCTGGCATATTTCCTGGATAAGGGCGCAGGTTACATGCATGATTATTTCATTATTTTAGTCAGCCGATATTTCTTAAATAGTTTATGGGAACAATGGGAAACAAAGCTTCTTAAGCAATTTAAGTTCATATTGTTTGCTTGAGTGTGAGGTGTCAACACTTCAGTCTGGTTGGTTTGATTTGATAAGTAACAGGTGTTGCTTGACCTGTTATTGTAAGTCCTTAACATTTAATAAGATTAGGATTAGACTTAATTTAGTATGTGTCTGCCCACCAGGACTTGAACCACACTAATCTTAAAAAAAATGGTGAATTCAAAACTCTCACAGCAATGTACTGCAATGATTGGTGTGTTTTTCCATTATGTGACAAAATAAAATAATGTTTGCAAATATTTTTGAGAAAATTTGACTCTGGTTGAGGGAACATTTATTCTAGAAAAAGTTTTTGATGTCACCACAAGGGGGAGTGGAAGACACACATAGTGAGATTAAGATCAGTACCTGCTACATGAATGCCAAACATTGTGAGAATGTGTGGGACACTCTAAGCTTGCTGCAGTGTTTCAGATTGTTCAGATGTTGTTGCCATGAATAGTTTTTTACAAATGAAATAAAAAAAAAAAAAAAAAACTTAAAACACAATAGCAGACTCACTAACTGACAGCATAACATGCAATTTGTGATCTGGCTTTGGCCAGACGGAGGGTTTTATGTGTCAGCAAAGGAAGTGGTTCTTGTTGAAGCATTTGCGTAAATGCTAAATTACAGATAAATTGGTGAGTGTGGGTACAGCCCTGGACCTTCTCGTGGCACTTGAAGCACTGCAGCAACATGCACATTACTTCAATGAAGCACAGCTTAAGCTTCACAGCTGCCCATACTGCCATTTAAAGCATGACAGAAAAAAACTCTCTCATTTTAAAAGTCTCACATGTCATTTTTATTTTTGTTGCCACAGAGGACCTGCCGTACATGAAGTGTCCCCTTCACACTGTCCTTAAACTCACACCTGTGGCCTATGGTAAGTCCCATCTCTGTTGTTGGTTAACCCAATCGTCTCAGACACATTTGAGATGCCACTTTTCTCTCTTCTTTTTTTCTAGGTTGTAAAGTTGATGTGTTTGACCTGAAGGTGGAGGCTGTCAATACTCACAGGAACCGGCCAATAGTACGTTTTTTAATTTCTAATATTTCTATCAGGCACATTTGCATGTTGTCTGTTTTCCCTGATGTTGGCACTGTCAACCCAGTTCACTGCAGGGCAGGTTTTCAATGTGTGCACCTTTTGAGGATAATTTTAAACCACATGGCAAACTCAAATCCCTCAAGCCACATCCGTCCTCCGGTAATCAGAGCTCTGCAAACAGGGCTGGCACCATGAAGGGTCAGAAGGGGGCTCAGCAGTTGTATTTTGGCCCTCTTCTTTTAGCGTTATTCATCTGTTAAAACACATTTTTTATTGGTTATATACTGTAGATGTGACCTATAGTCGTGTGCTTCTTCTTCAAACAATTTCCAGCAGGCTGTACATTGAGAGGTGTAATGCTACCCTCCACAGTTCAAAGTTCATAATCACAGTTTGAAGTCCTTAATCACATTTCCAAGTTCTTCACCACAGTTCATCTCATTCTCTTATCTCCTTGGTCTCATCCTCTTCCCTCCTTCCTTCTTCATCACACTTCTTACATGCAGCTCACAATTCTTCACATAACTGCCCACTTGTCTCACCCCTTTCTTCTCTTTTTCTTTTTCATCTTCCTCATCTTATAATTTCTGGCAGGCTGTACACTGAGAGGTTTAATGTTGTTTTCCACAGTTTTTATTATGTAGTTCACACTTAAGCACAGTCCAAATTCCTTGACACAGAAGTCCCTTTACTTCTCAAAAAGAAAAGTGACTCTTGCTTCATATTCTTCCATATAGACCATTTGCATTAAGAAAAACTAAAACTACCTTAATGGCAAGGTGATGATTCTCCTCAATATTGAAAATTAATTTTATGAAGCCCCAGCTGTTTTCTTTTGAATTGATCACATAAAAATAAAGTATTATTAATTGTCTCTGGATAGTCACACTGGCACAGACCATCTGTTATAGACCAATCTCAGTATAGTTAGGACATCCTCATCCCTTCTCTTTAACTTTATTAAAAGCCACTTACTGTATTTCTAACAAAAGGCTGGAGAGACTGATGTTGCTGACCCTTCTGTTCCATCTTCCACTCCTCTTGCCAATGTCTCAGGACATTTTCTTTACAGACATTAATCCATGCAGACATTAACATAGAGTGACTTTTGTCTGGAATCAAACTGTTCAGTTCTTCTCAGTCTTAGAGTGTGTGTTAAAATGACATGAACACATATACTGAGAAAGCACTTGTTAAATGTGGTGAGAGATATTCTGTGTGGTGAGATATTAAATGGCTTCTATATTTTGAGGCGTTTGTCTCAGCAGCTGTTTCTCTCTCTTCACCTTCTCACTGCCAGTTACACAAGATGGTGGTTTCAGATCATGGAAGATTTAACTAGCACAATCACATAAGGACATGTGTTATTCAGTGTTCCTCTTTTCACTTTTCAGAATAAAGGCCACAGTGATGCTGTACCACCAGCTTTCCTCAGAAGAAACAGCTTCACTCCACTGTCCAGTGAAGACCAGATCAAACGACCTCGTCTGTACAGCATGGGTAACCCTCCACATGCACGCACGTCCCAGGCCCCCACTTTACCCAGCATGCAGTTCTCTGATGCATCGGAGGGGGCAGAGTTGCTCCAAAAAGAGGTCAGTTAGATGCTGTAAATGTTGAGAATCAAGAAAGTTTCTGATCATAGGAATAAAAGTGTCACAACAGAATCAATGAAGGAATAAATATTTTTTTATTTAAGTCAATCAAGTATAATTTATTGTCTCTACTGGGAAATTTGTACTGGGCAAAAATGCCACAAAAGCTGCAGAACAATACACTGTACAATTCACAAAAGGACATAGTTCACATATTCAGAAAACAGAATGCGTGATGTGAACAACTACTTGAGCTTTATGGTTTGCTTGTTTGTTTGCAACATCCGTTGTTAGTCAGTTCTACTATGTTTTACACTCGTGTTAAAATATCAAATACATCTTATAATTTTTTTCTAATCATTCTTTTACTGCATTTTGTCACATTCAAGGCTCAATTAATTCGGACAGGGATCAGAGCTGACATTCAAAAATACATACAAATGCTCTGTTTTCCATGTATGTGGGTGTTTACAACAAACAACAGAGCCTTTTACAAACACCTTGGATGTGAAGAAATGGGTGTTGTAGTTTTTCCATGTTTTTTCCCTCCCCCGTGTCATTGCCCGAAAAGTGACCTTGGTTTTTCTGCAAAATGGAGGAAGTGTTTGACTTCAGCTGGTGACATCAGATTTTAATAGCAGCCTAAAAGTTCAGTCAGTGCCAGACGAAACAAACTGCTCATTCCCTCTCTGGTATGTGTTTTTCACTTAAACTCTCTCTCTCTGCCTTTCCTTTGCATCTTATAGGATTTTGTGAACGGTTTCAGCGCATCAGACACAGGAGAATGTGTCCACAGCTAAGAAACCAGTAAAGAGGTATTCTCAGACATTTTCTCTTATGGTTTTTATAGAAACTCTGAACTCTTCACGACAAATATCTTACACATTTTGCCATTTATCACAGGCTTTGCTTCACTTGGATCTATCACCAGTTTGAGGACCACCAGTAATAAGATTTTATCATTATTTTATGTACTCAAGCACTGTACTACACACCATGCTTGTGTAACCCCTATATGTGTATTGTCTGTTGAGTTTAGGGATGAGCCATTGAAAGACTTTGTGTCATGATTGTGACATTATTTGTTTATTATTTAACCTTTTTCATGTCTGAAGATGATTTGACAAATGAATACCAAAGAAAGCTTTTATAGGAACATCCTGAGGGTGTTTCACACAGGTCACTACAAGCCATTGTCTCTGACCCACAAAGCAGAGCAGTTACACAAATCCAATAAAAGCAGCAAACTGTAATTAAATACAGTGATGCCAATGACCATTTAGAAAACTTTCTTAAATACAAAACTGAGTTTTAAATGTGGCAATGGGATTTGTTTACATTGTCTTAAACTTGAGAAGAAAGGGCAGTTCAGATAACATGATGATTGATACACACATCAACTCAATCCCTTTGCACAACAGCCTAAACGACTGGAATGTGATCCATCTAAGATGTATAATTTAAAGAGTTGTTTTAGTTCCTGCTGTAGTGCACTCATCAATTATATTGTATTATTTGATGTAGAAAATGTAGATTGTAAACTGTGTACCTCAAGAGAGTACCTCTCTAGAAGGAAAACTTTATACAGCCTAAATTTGTCTTCTGATTCTTCAGAAGATACATTTAGATAGATCAAATGACTTATTTTAACATTCCCACATAATATGCATCCATCCACTGTTGATCTCACAAGATGTAGTTGTCATTGTATTTTTTGGTCATTTTAAATATATTGAATACTATTTAAATTTGCAATGAGCAGACATAAACTTTAAGGAAACACTTTGGTCAGAATTATTGAAAGCAGCAGCAACAAAACATTTGAATGCTTGTTTTGTATATGTACTCTGAAGATCTGAAGAAAGACAGATGCTGTCCATTTAACACTGCCTTGACAGTATCAATATGGCTGACATTTATTCAGGCAATTTCTATTTCAGATATCAAAATTGTCTTTGGAACAAGTGCCTTTATCTAAAGGACTGTAAGGCTGTAACAATAGTAATAAAAAGTACTGTATTTTAATACTATTCATGAAATACATTTGAATGTCTCAAAGAAACATGACGTGGGTGCATGCTGTAATGTTCATATTTCATTAAATTAAGTTGATTTTTTTCTATTTTTACATGGAGTCTTGTTTGGTTCAGCATATTTTGACTACTGAAAAAGAAAAACTTGGAGGGGTAATGAAGGGTGTGTAAGATCATTGGGAGTTGCCTTCCTGTCTGTAAATCCCTAGACTCTGTCAAAGGATCACAAAAGACTGAGACTGTGACTCAGACTTCCACAAATCAATCCTAGATCTGAGAATGTCAATACAACGCACGTCAGGGTACATTTTCAGGGATAAAAAGGATTTCCAATCATGACGTGTGAATGATACAACTTGCACCATGATTAACAGCCCAGTTTTTAAAAAAATTAATAACATTTCATATTTATATTATTTTATCAAAAACAACAGATTTGTTTGGCAGAAGCGCACAACCTTGGCACAATAATCTCAGTTAGCTGCTGAATGAGTCATCAGAAATGAAGGATAATGAGATTTTGTTGTAGAGAATTTAATCTTCAAGTTGCTTTGGCACTTGAAATGATCCTTGGATGAATGTATTCTGATAAAAAGCTCTGATTAATGGGCTAGGGTTAGGGTTATGGACTGGTGACCTGTCCAGGATTTGCCCCGCCTTTCGCCCTATGTCCTATGTTCATGCTGCCTACATATGTTGAAAAGAACAGGCTGCAGACATTTAACAAAATTATTTGTTCAAATTCACAAAATAGAATTAGCAAGAAAAGTACTTGGAAGATTTGCGTGAACTGCAATTATTTGCAATAGTTAACTTTAGCTGTAATATTTAACCTGCGGTATTCAACCCCTCCCATCAGAAAGTCTGAAATATCCTGCCACAGTGAGTAAAAACCATGCTCGAAAAGGTTTGTCATGTCTGTAGCCACAAGTACAGGAAATCTAACAGATTTTCTATGCAGATTGAAGTAAACCAGAAATACAACAATCGTAACAACTTTGATTAAAGAGAAAACTGGGCTTTTCTTTGTTTTCAACTTAGCATTTGCTCAGTTGTGTTGTACTGTATGTGTGTTCAAACATGGATTCAGGATTGTTAACATTAATAATCATAAGAGTAAAGCCACAAAATAAACTTCTTGGCTAGTAACACTACATCTGCAGTGTTGGAGAAATCTTAAAGTTCAAGCAATTTACCCAACACTGGATTTCCATATAACTAGTGTAGCTCAAGCCTCATTTTCCTGGGAAAAATAATAAACCTATACTTGAGGGTGATAAGTTAAAAAGCATTTTTATCTTCCATGGTTACTGAATCATGTTAACAGTACAAACATGTCAACATATTTCCACCATCTTGTCCTTCATCAGACACAAAATGTTTTATACCTGGTGGTCATCATACTTTATCTGGTCTTGTTTTTAATACTAAACCCTTGTGACTGTTTTTCCTATTATAAAATCTGACTTGTATGTAATGGCATCAACATTTTTGGATACTACTGAACTGCACAATGTACAGTTTGTACTGTATGGTCTTAATATGTCCTGATGAAGATTTTTTTTTTTCAGTTGTTCATATAATTATCTTGGTAGGGCAAAATACATAGTAAGTATAACAGAGAGAGTAATGAGATAATACAGCCGGCCTCATAATATACAGTATACAAGATATACATTTATAGTGCTTAACAAATTTATTAGACCACCGCCCAAAGCCACAGCTGCTCTAAATGAACAGCATTTGTAATTATCAAAATCATTTTTTATGTTTCTGTAATGGTTAATACAACAGTATGAAGACGCTCTTGCACCAAAATATTGTTAATGCTAAAATAATGATGAATTTTCAAATGTACAGTTTTACAAAAAAAAAAAAAAATTTATATATATATATAAATATATATATATATATATAGTTGTTTACTTGTATTCTTGAACAGAACAAATTAGTTTTAGTGGTTGAATGTTATGCTTGATTAATTTCTGACTCTCAGAGAAGCCCACTGAGCCGGCTCAAATTGGGTATAAAAAGGTGGATTGAGTTTGTTATTTGCCAAATAAATAACTATTTTAGTTTTAGACAAGTTTTTTGAAAGATTTCTAAGATATTGATCTGTATCCTTTATATTAATAAAACACACACAAATTAAATACACAATAAGAAAATAAGCAAACAAGTATGCTTCATAAATGAACGTCACCTATTTGTTCAGTAGCCTGTCGTGAAGGTTGAACATTTTAAAAGTATTGCAGAAAATTTATAGTTTGTAGTTTTTGAATCACACTGGGCTGTTTTGACTTGACAGAATATCCAGTTCTCAGGTTTGGTTTAATGAATATCTCAACTGCTATACTGTAGATGTTGATACCCTCTTTTGTTTTTGTTCTGGTCTGCTTGTGTTATCTGTGTTTAATGTCCTTGTCCTCCTTCTGTTCTCATGTCAGTAACAGTGTGACTTCAGTCTTCAGTCAGGTGCCTCCTCCCTCCTCTATAAACTACTCTGTGGTCCTCCTGTTGCCATTTTGTAACTTGTAAATCGCCTTTGACTTGACTCAGCACTGACTTGACACAGACAGTAAATATGATAATCCTCAGGTGGAATGTTCTGGTGGTGTGTGCTGCCCTGGTCTCCACAGGTAAGTTGTAGAATTTCTAGAAATTCTATAATAGTAAATAAATCCATATGAAGCCATAACTTAATTATTGGATTTTTGAAAATGGTTTCCTTTAAAAAAAACAGCTCAGATACCAAAGAAATGCTCAGCGCCGCCGGAATATCCTCACACCAGACTGGATAAGAGGTTCAGCAGCAGACCGACGTTCAGCAGCGGAGAGAAGCTTTACTACAACTGCGCCGAGGACTTCACTCCATCCAGAGGCAGCAGGTCTGTGCAGTGCGTGGAGGGAACGTGGACCAAACTCACGCTTAAATGCCAAAGTAAGTGCGCCACACTCTCAGTGTGCGCGCCAGTGTCTGTGACTGCACTGTTAAACGCTTTATTTACATTCGCAATGTACTCTACGATTTCATACAGTGTATACACTGCTCACAGTAAGTCAGGGATATTGTGATACCCTTTTCAACGTGGCATCAATTTCAACATTCTGTGGGTATAAAAAGCTGGTATTGTCAGTGAGAGCCTGACAACTAACCCTAACTCGTTATACTTAGCACTCGTGTAAATAACAATATCCCTAACTTAGTGTGAGTAGTGTATATTTATACAGTTCAGGATCAGCCTCGCGCCCCCTATCGGCCATTTTAACAACCTACTGTTGGTGCAAACGTTTATTTGCTATATTTCGATTTATAGGTTATAGTTGCTGCCCTGCCCTGATTTCTGTTGATTACACCGGTGATTATTATGTGTCAAGTTTGTTTAATCTACTCTTCTCTTCTTGTTATTTGTGGTTTATTTTTGTGGTTTTTTTATTTATTTATATGTCTATGGTTTTTATATGAAACACCTGGGTAGCCTGGGTTTAGAAATGTGATCAAAGTAAATAAAGTTGAATAAACAGATTGCTACTACTACATATATATATATATATAAATGACGCTTAACAAATTTATTGGATCATAAAAATATAAAAAATTGTTTAAAACTAAAAATGTTATTGTTATTTTGCAAATAACTAAGTGAATTTACCTTTTTATACCCAAATTTGAGCCGGCTCACTTGGCTTCTCTGAAAAGCCAGAAATTAATCATAACCATTAAAGCGTAAAATTCACCCGCTAAAACAAACTTTTCTGTTCAAGAATGCAATCTATAAGTATATTTTGACATCTTAATCAAGAAATAATAATGTGAATTACTTTTTTTTTTTCTGTTTTTGTAGCTTTTGCATCTAATGTGTATTATTTTACAACTTGGTGAAATTAAGCCTCATTTTTTTCATTCACAAAATCAGTTTTCACCCTTGATTCCAGTTGTGATTTTCCATTTCTCCCTCTGTGTCACACTTCTTGTAGAGAAATCATGTGGCAATGCTGGAGATCTACGCAATGGCCAACTTCATTATACAGGGAATTCGTTAATTGGGGAGAAAGTTTACGCAACATGTAATGAGGGGTAAGTTGTACCAGAAGCATCACATGTATGTATGTATACTGTGTGTGTGGTCATCTGTGAGTGACTTTAATGCATCATTCCATGTTGACAGATACACTTTGAAAGGGGTGAACTATATGATATGCAAGACGTCTGGATGGAGCGGTGAGCGTCCGGTTTGTGAAGGTGAGCAGCAGTGCATTTTTGTCATGTGGGACCTTGACGTGATTTAAAGTGGGTGATACTGTGACTTTAACAATGACTCACCACTTCTTCAAAATGACGTACAGTTACACTGTTTTGCTCTAATCTCTTAATTAACCCTTTAAACATAATGTCCTACCATGCTATGTCTACTTAATGTAGTTCACTGCATTGATATGACTTTGATATGACTATGTCTTTTAACCCATAAGAGCCCAGACCCATTATTTCCAAATTAGGGGACATACAGTATAAGACTGGCCAAATTGACCACAAAGAACACATTACTACTCTCCTTTACTTCCTATTGTGTCAGAGAGCTGTAATATTACATATACTATATGTCATATTTTATTTTGATGTCATTACTTTGTATTTTATGTGAAAGTAATTGAGCTTGACAGACATGCACTTACTATCACACTTTCTAATTTGTATTTTACAAGTTTCTAAATAACTTTGTCGGTTAAAATGATCAGATTGGTTTGACAAAATAAAATGTACAAATTAAATAAAAGCTAAAAACTACTGCATCATGTTGGAGGCCTTTTACTGGCTCATGTACTTAACTTTAATAATGTGTACATAATGCAAACAAAAAAATCAAAGCTCTCTAATTGGCACCTTGTTTGTTCATCTGTTAAGTATTTTTTTTTTGCAGTTTAATCTTAACCATGTGATATTTTTTGGAGAAATTTCAGTCCTCAGTGAAGCAAAGATGCACACCACATTTCTCACAGAGGTTGGTGGTTACAAGGATTCTGAAGAATTTGCAACGGCCTTGCTGGTCACATTTTAAAGGCCAGTGTGCAAACAAATCAAACGTCATCTGGAACTCCAACATGAACTCTCTTGGGTGGAGTTGGTGGAGTTGTACTTATACATGTAGTACTTATACCAAGGGGGTCTTTCTCCTCATGAATGTGTTGTACTACTTCAAAATGTATGGCCAAAAACAAACCGTACAGTGTTTTGGCACCAGAAGTTACAGTTGTACACACTGAAGTATAAAATTAACTAAGGTAATGTTTCTTTTCTTTTTTCTCCCAACGTTTCCTTTACTAATGGGATGTTTTTACATTGTTTTGTTGCTTGTTTATTTTCTGAGGCTATATTTGTATATAATATAGAAATAATCTATACCTCCTCCTACACCATCTAGAGGAAAATAAACCCAATGTCCAGCAACAAATATCAAATCTTGCAATGTTAAAGAATTTGAAACAAAAATCTAAATGAACTGAGTTTATCTTCTCTTTAGAGGGAGTGAGAACCTGCTCTGCCCCTGTTTTAGCCAACTCTGTCAGGAGTGGCAGAAACGTTTCTTTGTATCGAGTTGGAGACAACATGACCTTCACCTGCAGTTCAGGTTTCCAGCTGCATGGAGCTCAGCAGGTCACTTGTGGACCCAGTGGCCAGTGGCAGCCTCAACAGCCTCAGTGTCTGCCTGCACCAAACAAGACTGAACAGTCCTCTGACAAACAAAGTAAGCCTTTTATTTTTCAAAAAAGTGGATAAATTATGTTGCTTTTTTTAGAAGTACAGCAACTCTCAGTTCAGTGACAGGAGATGGTAAAATGGAGTTTGTGTCTGAAATCTCTCCAGCAGGTGGATGTGGTGTTCCACCAGCCGTCAGAAACTCCAATGCCAACCTTGCAGACAAGTACATCACAATGATGTCTTTTGCTTCTGGAGACAGAGTCCATTTTGTGTGTGATGTCGGATATGTCTCAGCGGGCGGCAGCAGATACCGCATGTGTAAGGATGGAAAATGGACACCACTGCGCCTGAAATGTGAACGTAAGTACTGTAATATTAGATGTATGTTTGAATACACTTTTTTAAATGTCATGTACATAATTTGTAGAATTTTAATAACGTTGTTGTCATCACAAGGATAGAGACGTTTTCTGATGGATATATTTTATGGGATGTGGAGTCATCTATTGTCAGACCCAGTTAATATTAAGAATGGTTTTGCATTTTAGTTTAACGACTTTACAAACATTCTGTCATTATTTTTTACTGTACTGTTATTGTGCAATCTTCATTGCTGCAATTTGGGCATACAGTACAGTAACTAGAATAGCACTCATGAGAGAGTGTTGAGTTAAAGCCAGTTCTGTTAAAGCCAGAAATCCTAAACAATTGAGGACTGCCGAATTAGTATGGTAGAAGAAGTGTATTTAAAAAAGGAAGCCTGGTAAAATACAGTCAATGTTTTATTTGTCACAGAACAGTTTAAGACAGTTTAAGTGAAAAGTATGATAATGCTGGGCAGATGTTTTGTCATTCAAGTGTAACTTAACCCTTAATCGACTTTTTTTCAGGCAAAAAACAATTTATATGGGTATCTAGTAATGTTTGTTGATCCAGGTGTAAATCTTCTCACTTTAAAGTACTGAAATGATACAGAGTCTCTAATGTCTCTCTGGTCAAACACCAGTTACTGTGTTTGAATTTTGCCGTTGCCAAGTCCATTCGCCGGTCCGCACTTTTGTCACCCTCTTGTCCAATCAGCACGAAGCTCATTGTCCCAGACTTGCTTAAAGTGCAGTGTGAGTGATTGAGAGGCTCCACTCATGGAGCAAACCATTGGAGAAGGGTCCATCTGCAAGACTCAAGACGGGGCGGGTCTCAGAGGCGGGACTTAGAGAGTATATACTTGTGATCATGAGGCATCTACGTAATATATACCAATGGAGAAAACATACTACTGAAGTAAAAATTAGAAATTCGGTGTTGCAGAATGCAGTTTTAAAATCATTTGAAGTGATAAAATAGTTAATTAAAGAAGTGGTTCATGTGTCCACATTTGGCAGCGACGTTGTCAGAGATGAACGGCTCCTCTTGTGCAGACACTCACAGTGCTCAGCACAGAGCAGTGTTGTCTTGGCCTTATTGAAATTATCTGCTGGCGCAGAACTTGAATAAAAACTTTTATTTGTTGTTGGACCTTACTTTTAAGATCATTTGAGGCAAGAAATTAGTTATTCAGGATTTTAAAATATGGTTTATGTATCAAGATATGACAAGATATGATATGATTTATAATTTGGCTTCTACCATTTAAAAAACTTTGCCAACATGGCAAAAGCTTTACTTTAACATAATTTAAAAGAATCTAGTTATAAATAACCTAAATAAAGCAACAAACTTATTTGCTGTGGTAAAAGAAGATCAAACCAAGGGGCTGCTTATTAGTAAAATATGTAAAACTCTGCATCAAGTAGAAATCACATGTAATTGATGTAAAAACAAACCCTTCAGGTCGTTTTTAGACTGTACTGCTGACATGTGCTCTTATCTTCTTATCATGTCTTCTTTTACAAAACGTTTGTGTAGAATTTATTTTAGTTTCTTTTGTCTTTCTTCAAAAGCAAAGCAGTGTGGCTCTGCAGGAGAGATCCTCAATGGACAGTTTGCATACACAGGAGTAGAGTTTGGAGACACTGCTACTGCTGTCTGTGATGAGGGGTAAGGTCATTTACCTTTAGCATTCTCACTTACTGTCACTTAAAAACTGTTCCTTACATGTGTTCTGTCATCAGGTATGTTCTGATAGGACGGAGAACCAGAACCTGCCTTAATAATGGCTGGGATGGACGTGTTCCTGTTTGTGAAGGTGCAGTAAATAAATAAAAAATGTCATGAGGTTTTTTTGTGGGTATTATTCTGCCTGGTTTTTTCTTCGTGAACACAATGTCACATTTTTGTACTCAAAAAACTCAAACAATACTGTTAAACAACTGAGCAACCAGGTTTTTGAGGCATAGAACTCACTTCTGAAACGTTTCATGAGAGCTTCTTTGTGTTTTCACACATACTCCAGCTTGTCTGCTACTTTACTAGTGCAGGGTTACTGTTGCATCTGTCTGTCTTCTTGTGAGCAGCGCAGGAATGTTGCTGGGCAACCCGAGATCTAAACCACCATTAGACTGAGAAAATAAAATACAGAGAGAGTCGTGTGGAGCTGATCGGTTTAATCAGCATTGTGTTGACTCAGTTTGAATGTGATGTTTATTTGCACGCACTACATTTTTTAGACGTGTGTAAAACTGTTGTTTGTGTGTCTTTCAGCTGTGGTGTGTGAAGAGCCTCTACAACAGACAAATGCACAGTGGAGAGAGCTTAAGGAGCCTCCTTACACATACAGGAGTGTGATTCGCTATTGGTGTCATGTGGGAACTCTTATTGGACAAAAGGAGATCTGGTGCACCAAGAACGGGACATGGAGTGCACCTGCTCCAAAATGCAAAGGTCTTGGATACTATTTAAAATATATACAGTGCTGAACAAATTTATTAGACCACCATCCAGTGTATGGTTTATGCCACAGCTGCCCTAAATTAACAGCATTGGTAATTATCAAAATAATTTTTGATATTTCTCTAATGTTTAATACACCAGTATGTCGGAGGTCTTTAAACAAAATATTTTTTTGATGCTAAAATTTGAAAATTCATCAATGACAGTAAATTGATGAATTTTCAATTCTTTATGTTTTACATAAAACCCCAGAAAATAAGTAAATAGTAAAGCACATTATTATTTCTTGATTAAGATGTCAAATTATAATTAGTTACTTGTTTTAGTGTTTGAATACTATGATTGATTAAGTTGACTTGCCAGAGCCCAGTGAGCCAGCTCAAGTTTGGGTATAAAAAGGTGAATTAAGTTTATTTGCCAAGTACGTAACAAACCTAAATCTAATCTAAATCTAAAATATTTATGTTTTCTCATTTTAATGACAGGTGGTCTGATACATTTGTTAAAAAAAAAAATATAGATATAGATAGATAGAGAGAGAGAGAGAGAGATTTTTTACACAATACATGTAATACAACTTTTTTCCTATATGAATAAAATCAAAAATGTTGTTCCTTTTTTTTGCAGAAATTACATGTCCATCTCCAAATGTGTCCAACGGATTCTGGACAGGAGCTCTGAATACTGTGTATCGATACAGGGACACTATATCAGTTGAGTGTAACCCAGGCTACACTCTGTTTGGCTCCAGCACTGTAACCTGTAGCTACAACGGCCACTGGTCACCTGGCCTCCCTGCATGTAGACGCACATGTAAGTAAACGTCACTTTCATAGTATAGTTTTTCTTTTTGAATTTCACAACAAAAATTATGATTTCCACTTCTTTTCCTCAGCCCGTCACAGCTAGTGAAGACGCTACCACGCAATTTGAAATCAGCCGGATGAAATTACAGATGATGAAGTAATTAACCCCTAATCAACAAAAATGCTTCTTGTCAAAATTTCACATTTTAATAGCAGACTAAAAATAATAATTTGCGCATAAAATGTATTATACAGACATTAAAATTAGTTTGAAATGAAGCTGCAGTACAGTATGTTTATTTCAAGAAGTG
Organism: Brachirus orientalis; assembly: GCA_016785285.1. Lineage (NCBI taxonomy): Eukaryota > Metazoa > Chordata > Actinopteri > Pleuronectiformes > Soleidae > Brachirus > Brachirus orientalis. The sequence goes on from JAFBJR010000150.1 coordinate 17,421,076, forward strand.
TTTTGGGCAGTAACAAGTACAAACCTGTTCCATTCACCTCTGTACATTTCTTTTCTTTTTTTTCTTTCTTTTTTTTTAACAGTTGATAATGTTACCGTATGTGTATCATCTCTATAGACTAAACAGTGGGTGAGCATTTCATGGACAAACAAGCTACAAGAACATAAGTACACCAATTCCATTCATTTAAAAAGACAATACAAAAATCCAGACATTTCTTTACATGAGCAATAACAATTCAAGTGCAAATATCATTATCAACTCTATGATACATCATAGCAAACTCTTGTTAAAAGGCAACAATTAAAAAAAAAAAACCTACAGGTTGCAGGAGGGAAGGTGATTTTGGTAGGAAGAGGATGAGGGCATGTGGGCCAAGGGAACAGCACTATTGGATACTGCATGTTAATGGGGATATTAACCTGTGACAGAAATTAGCATTTAAAAGAGATGTGTACAGGTGTGTTTAGACCTGGAGTTTATTTTTCATGGCTAGACCCAGAGCTGCCCTCAATATTGACGATGTGGTCAAATTCCCTTTGTGTCATCCTAAAGCTGCAGGTACTCAGATGCAAGTTGTACCATGCCACATATTCTTTTGTTTTTTTTTTTTTATTTTCACTTACATACAAATCCTCCCCGAAATATTCATAACTTATCAGAGAGTAAGCATCGTCTCAGTTTTTACTTCTTTAAGAGGGCTGAACTAGTGGGTAAAGACGCGAGAATTATCATTGTCACTTGCTCACTGACCAATCATGTATTCATCTTTACTGATGACATGACTTTAAAGGAATAGCTGAAACATTTCAGGAAATTTGCTAATTCACCTTTTAAGCAATTCGTCCCTGCTTTTATTTTATTTTTTTACACTCAGAATTTTTGTGGGTGGCAGGTTTTGGTACCATTTTGGGATGGTACAGCCCAATTTGCTGTTTCCTATATTTACCGTACAACTGAAGTCTGGCAAATAAGTGTTCTTCAAAATGTCAGAATCTATTCTTTAAAGGTCCAGTGTGTACAATTTTGGTGAAATTAGTTTCATTTGGCAGAACAAAATGATAAAATTGTACTTAATTATTTTTATAAGTGAACAGTCATCTGATTATATGAATTGGTTTTTTTTTATTACCCCAGAATGTGCTACCTAAACAGCTTTTGGGATGATGCTAAATGAAGACTAAATAGGTTCTCCAATACTCTTGGAAGGGAAGGGTGTGTGAGGGATATTCAGCTGCAACTTGCAACTTTACCAATAAATGTTGCTTAATTTTACTGTACCTTTAACTACTTGGCAGATCCTAACATGAAGCAAAGTAGGAGTTCACTAAACATAAATATTTCACCCTGTTTTGGTCACTGTTTTGAAATCACAACATATATAGATATATATATATATATTTTAAACACACCAAATGCCATTTCTTTTAATCACATTTTAACCAAGTTTTTCTTTTTTTTGTATTTCACAAGTTAAGAGTGTTTATTCCTAAACACCTTCAGCCCATAATGACAAATATTTAATACAAGTCTCAACAAGACTGCAGCCCACTTCAAACAGATTTCATAACATTTTTGTGGGTCACAAAAGGGTGTAACCAAAAATTACGGTGTGTTCATCATTCATTGCACTTTGTACTTAACAGGTGGGATGATGGGTTCTAAATCTAGTGCACAAAACAACTTGACGTGCCCTTTTTCTGGGCAGTCTGGAAGAGCTGTTTTCACTGGGACAGAATAAAAATGTGACTGGGGGTTTTGGAAGAGGGCACTGGGTGTTTTTGAGGGTGCAGAATGTATTATTTGTGTGTGAGTGTGTGTGTGTGGGGGGGGACTGCGTAAACAAATTAGGATTAAAAAATTCAACCCTCGTCTAATTTATTTTCATTATATACAAGATTGAAATAAAAACACAATAAAACTGGTAGTCCACTAACAGGCATTGTGAGATTATCAACTTACTGCTTGTATGTATGAAGTATTTCAGGATACTGAGTTTTCCTTTGTATTAAACCTGTAGACTATTAGTGTGTAGAGTACATCAGAAAGACAATATGAGATTGAAGAATTAAAGTGACCTTTTTAAAAGAAGCAGCAAACATAATGTCCCTCAAAGACATTTCTCTCTCTCTCTCTCTCCCTCTCTCACCAAGACATGTTTCACTATACATCACATTATCTCTTTTCTGTGGCTCTCACAATTGTTTGTTTCTTATTCATCTCCCAAATGTTCACTGTGTTCCTGGAATGATAAACCACCACTTTTTTTTTAAATTCAGCTTGCAAAAGAGCAATAGACATGATTATTTCAAGGTTGGAAAACATGGGTACAGTCGAGACAGACGGAACAAAACAAAGATGAACTGTTTTAACAGTGAAACTCTGGGGAACTGCTCTAAGAGCTCAAATATAGTAAGGCTTTAAATGACCTGGAACACAGCTGCAGCGTGAATGAATTCAATGACGGCTCCTCCTCGAGGACGGCACACAGACGCTGAAGATGGGTTACACAACACTTAGACAACACTGACAGTCATACTTTGTGGTTGGAGTTGAAGCTGAAACTCAGACCACTCATTTAAACAATGCAATAACAAGCTCTATCAAGCTCAAACCGCACACACAGAACATCACTCCTGTCTAAAGTAGACGTTTCTATTATTATTTTGTGTGTGTGTGTGTGTGTGTGTGTGGTTTCGTTTTACAACACAATAGAAACCAAACCCACTCACATACTCTACATCCCCATTAAATGTTAGAGCCGGGACCTGTGCTAAATGGAAACTGACAAAAAGAAAAGAAAAAACCTAAAATGCAATTAATGTTAAGTATTTTTCAGGTCTGCAAAGTGTTTATTCTCAAAGCCTATCAAAATAAGAGAGCGTAAACATGGTTGTGTGTGTGTGTGTTTTTTTTTTTTTCCTAAAGTCCTGTGAGAGTTGCGGGATGTGGCCTATAAGGCAGAGGAGGACGACAGGGGTCACAATCTGTTGCATCACTGCTGCGTGACCTTTTTACTTGTATGGTCGCAGAAAAGCAGAGACTTTGCTGCTTATGAGACGTATGAAAGAGCGAGGAAGCATCTCATTGGACTCCCGAGTGGTGTACTTAAAGTAGTTGTTTGGGTGAGCCAGCACATCAAAAAGAGTCTTAATCAGTTTTTTGTCCTACAGGGAAGAACAAACATATATTTACTTTCATTTGCAACTACTATACAATGTCGTAAAACTAATTACACTCATTTAATGTCACCATTACTGTACTCATACAAGTACTTGGCAACAGTTGTGTTTAACCCAACAACAAGCACCTCTTATTACTTGGATCACCTTTCCTAGGTGGTCTTTTCTGTACTAACCCTCAAAGTAAACACCAAAATAAATATGGCAAGATTATGTAAAATTCAAACCTTGAGGATTTCTTGGTGGTTTTCAGAGGCATAAAGTCTTCCGTCTCGAACTATGTCTTCAACAAGCTGTTCGTAGTCCTCTGAATTAAAACAGACACAATAAACAAGACAGGACACAATTATGAGCCAGCATTGGTATAATGTTTAAGAACTGCAGTACAATATTATCTGCTATGAAAAACAGATAGAAATCTCTCAATTACCAATATTATTGGCTTCAAAATAAATAGCAAAACATTAAACACATTCTACTTGTCTCCATTATATTTTACATATTATTTAGATTATATTGTATAATCATAAAAGCTGGGCAAATAAAACCAAAATCTACAAGGCGTTTTGGTGATTTCTGTTGTTGATGTTTAGTCTTTTAGTCTAGAAACATATGAAAACATGCTCTGTCAAGCAATACTATCAGACCTAAATGAGGGGGTGTTGGTGTGTATAGAGTGGCAGCACAGGGATAGGCTACAATCTAAATTTAATGTTCCTCATTTAACAAATTCTAATTTAATTGTTCTTAAAGGAACAAAGAGGTGGTGCAATAAACTTTATTATATACCATCATAAGTGACGTAGGGGATCTGGAAACCCCTGGCACTGTTGGCCTCATTGGACTTGAAGTTAATCCAGAGACGTCTGGATCGAGCTGTAAAGGCGATAGGCCGCTCATATGTCTGACACGTCTCATAGGTGGTGATGGATGTAGCTGACCCTTGCACACAGAGGTGACAGTCATGACTTAACTGGAGTTCAGAAATGTTTTTTGTTGTTGCAGTTACATAAACATTAAATTCCAATGACACGACAACCTGTGACAGAGACACTCACAGTTCTTCCTCATGACCAACACGTCTCCGCACTCGTCCTCTGAGGGCAGGAAAATCTCTGGCACTACGATTAGGATCTTGCGCTTGCTGGGGGGGTTGATGTTCCAGATACACTCCACGTTAGCAGGGTAATTCCCGGGATAATTAGGTGACTCAATGTAACCCATGAACTCGCCCATCTCGCCGCCACATTGCCTGTCTAGACATGAACAGGAACACACAAAACAAATTACAGCCCAGGTTGTGTTTAAGAACTCTGACACATTGCCAAATGGTCACTTTCATACTCACTTTTGCACTGTGATACACTTGTTGCACCATCAAAGTCAGTGGTTGTGTTCCCAGGACAGGAGATACAGTAGTTCTGTCTAAATTCTGTCTGGTAGGTCCCCACTGGGCAGCGGATACACCGGTGTACTGTTGTGTTGTAGTAATGACCAGGGGAACACTGAACTGTAAAATACAAGGAAACTGTAATGGCACAATTTTTTTATCTCTGCCAAGGAGCTTAAGTTTTTTGTCATGTTGTCTTATCTATCTGTGAGCAGCGTAACAAAAAATAAATGTGGTTGAACTCGTGTGGGAATATAGTTTATGGCCAAAGGAAGGAAATATTAGATTTTGGCGGTGATTTAGAAAAACAGATGTGAAGTCACGATTATTTTAAAAACAACTGTGACAATGGACAACATCTGGGGAGACTTCGAGTAAAGAACTGGGCATCAAATTACTCAACAGTCTGTTCTCAATCCATTCTTGCTATGTTAACAGCAGACAGCAGCTAATACAATTTAAAGTTATTCATTGTGTTCATTACTCAAATTACGCGATTTACACGACCAACATGTGACAGACGCCATGCAGCAGAGGACACACGCCATCATTATATAATAAATTGCACAACCAAAGGGCCTTGAAACCAATATTATGCTGCTTAAAATATTTAGTTTTGCTGTTGTAAAATGAAAATTAAAATAAGATACTGAAAAAAAACTTTTTTGTATTGACACTGACCTTTGACTTCACAGTCATGGAAGGAGCTGGCACCTTCCCTCTTAGTGCTCAGTCCTCCACCACAGGGGAAGCACAGAGTTCGCCCCAGATCCGGCTGGTACGTTCCCTGGGGGCACGGCTGACAAGGTTTGAACCCATCGCTGGAGAATGATCCTGTAGGACACTGGCCTGGATTTGATCAGAAACAACACATAGTAGTAGGTTTGCTAAAGATAGCAGCCCTTAACTAGACCAGAAATACAAACATATACAGTATATACCTTTAAAGTTGTTTCTGCTGCGACACAGTTTCACAATAACTTACCTGCACAGGAAGAGATATTCCGTGCCCCAACAGGCCCGTGTCCGTCACTTCCAGGGCAAAGGTCACAGGCCAGCTGCCCCTCCTTCTCCTGGAAAGTGCCAGGTGGACACTGGACACAGCGCTCCTGCTCTCCGTGGTAATAAGACCCTGGCAGACATCTGACTGAGAAAATATCCACAACGGCTCCAATCAGAAGACACACAAACACAAACCTTGAACTATTTTGATTTTTTTTTTTTTAGTTCTGTGACATAGATGACTTAAACTTGAATATATACACTTTACCCTCAGTGACACCATTGCACTAGATGCACCTCATCACTCTAGTAACAATTAATGAATATAATGCTTTCATCTCTGCAATGACTTCACTGCTAAAACAGAAGCACAATTTGTGGACAATTCAAGACACAAACCCAATATTTCAGATTATCACAGCACATAACTTTATATAAGGTAAAAAGGTAAAATCCTGGGTCTGGGATCGCTGTTATGATTTTGAGATCCACACCAGATCAAAATGTCCTCAAAGTTTTTCTGGCCTTAAGTAAATCTGTGAGCTTTACCACCTTTTGCATATAATTCACATTTCCAGTACGTTTGGTATCTCATCTGTCATCCCTGGTCCTGCTCTCAGGTCTTACCACATCGACCGCTATCCCTCTCCCAGCCTGGGCCACAGTTCTCTTGAATGGGCACAGCCTGAGGAAGTTTTTGGGCCACCTCGTATTCCAAACCAGCAACTCGGATCAGGAAGCGCTCCTGGTTGATGGATTTCTTCAGAGCTTTGATGTACGTCTTAACCTGCTTCTCCATGCGCTGTCTCAGACAGCTGAGATTACAACTGCCTGGTTTTAGAAAAATGGATAAAAAAAAAAATGTCAAAAACAATGACAGCTTTGGCTGATCATCATTTGAACAATAAAACAAACCCAAGGTCAAGACAGGCAGTAAATAGTTTTTCTACAGTACTGTGCAAAAGTCTCAGGACACCACCAGCTTTGTTGTTTTTATGTCAGTTTTGTGATCAATGGTGTTTAGATTGAAAAGATGTGACTAAAAGTCAGTCTTATACCATATGATCAACCTGTCAGTGAGTTTAACTTGTGCAACATGTGTATGTAATGCTCAAACATGTCTTGAGTAAACCAGGTATAATAGACCTTTGTCACAGCAACTATTTGTTGGTATGAAATAGTAGGAGAAACACAGGTTTTACAATAACATTAGGGTTCCATTCCAGGTTTTAAAGAGCCATGGTTGTGTTATTGCTCAAGGGTAAATGTAGGTCACACTAAATATTTGATATTATAGAAGCATTTTTGTTGTTTGTTGTTTCTGAAAAAAGTTTCTGAAAAGATGTTATTTTCAAACTGCATATGTGTTTCTCCATATTTTCAGGATGTGTTCCGAAAAAGTGATTAAGAAATAATTGTACAGGCTGGTCATTAGAATATTGCTAAAACAATGAATCTAATGTTGGTCTAAGACTTATGCACAGCACTGTACATGAGACGACTGACCTGTGGTGTCTCCAGGTTTGACCTCAGCCTCAAGCTCCAGTGTAATTCGCGTCACCTCTTTGTTGGTGGGGTTACGAGCACGTCGCCCCTTAGCTTTCTTAGAGGAGTCGCATTTGAGGTTGACAAATGTTACAAGACAGTTGTTGCAGGGCTGTCCCCCTCCTGTAGATACATATCACATAGTATGTCAGGTGATGCAGTGTTAGGTATGCCACTGTATCCTACTGACAGGTTCAGAGCTCGGCAGATTTAACAACTATCTGCAGAGGGCGCTGTAGCCTTACAGAAGTTAAATTGTTGCTTGAATTGTAATAAAAAGGACAATCACCTAAATCATCTACCTGCTCCCATAGGAAATAAATCATATTTATCCCTTTAAATTTGCAGCACATGAAGATAACAACTGACCTGGTCCTAGTGTCCGTCCCCTGTCCTCAGACCTGCCAGTCAGTTTAGGGTGCAGATGACATTTGGCATTTTTAATCTTGAAAGAAGCTGTCTGCTTCACTGGAGGGGCCAAAGTCTCTACAGACAAACACAACAACAGTGGGTAAGAGCACTCTGACACATCACAAAGCAGACACAGTGTATGATGTGTATACACAGACTGTATATATGATGTGTGCGGTGAGGATTTTTAGATTGCATTATTTAAAAAATATTCAGAATCTGGAGCAACAAACCTATGCAGCTCTGACTGCTGCTGGAGTTGAGCCTGGCAGGAGATTTTCCTCTGAGGATCGGGATACCACAGCTGACTGAGTAGCTGTTGTCAGACTCTGAAAAAGAACAGGTTTGTTCATTATGAACTATAGTTAGTTAAAGCTGTCATGTTTTTCGGGGATTTTTTTGTTGATGTTATTATTCTGCCTCTGTTTGAACAGAAACACACAAATACTTAAAAGTCAGATTTTAGTCAGACTAAGACAATAATTTGGTTTTCTGTATGTCATGTACACCCGTTACTCTAATTAAAATGGAGCTAGTCTAATTTGGAATAACATACCTGGATAATGCAATTCATAGTCCGATTACTCCTGTGTGTATAAGCTTAGTCAGACTGGATTTGGACTTGGTGTTCTGCGTCTGCACCAACATTTTGTCCCTGGTCTTTGACCCAGAAGTAGAAGTTAGTCAGTACATTTAAATACCCAAACTGAGTATGTAAATGTACTGACTCTAATGTTATTTTTATGTCACGTTCTTCATCTGAAAGTGGGCTATGGCAAGCAATACTACCAGGCGTGACTGTTGGAGTGTTTGTGTGTATACAGCAGCAATGCAGGGGTGGGTGGGACGAGAAACATTTATCCCATCAAACTTCTGAATGACTACGTTTTGTGAGCAGTAGAGTTTCAGTTCTGAAACTTTTCATGGATGCTTCTTTATTTTCAGTTGTACTCTAACCTGTTTGCAGTCGTCACACATTACTGTTGCACTGTCGCCTCGTCTGTCTTGTTATAAAGAAAATCACTTCCTGCGTGCAGTGCAGGAATGTTGGGTGACACAAAGATTTAAGCACGGCTTAACTGAGAAACACACAGAGTCGTATGGAACCGGCAGCCTTAATCAACATCGTGTGAACTAATTTAACAATAGTGTAACAGACATTTGTATCTATTCAAACCCTCTACAGTTTTAAAGAGGAGATGTGTTTTTTTGGACACTGCACTCATATTATCAGGACACACCTGCCAAGTAGTGAGCTTTAGATGCACAGGTGAGAGAGCAGCTCTCTTTCTTGCCCATCTTGCTGCAGGTTAGAGTGGCTTTTGGTGCCGCCAGTCCAGGAGGACATTTCACAAGCTCTGAGACAAAAACACACATACAAAGGAAGCTGAGAGAGAGAGATAATATATCATATAAAATTATATCACAAGAGAGACTGATGGACTTTGATTGTGATGGAGTGTATGAGCCACATGGGGGCAGTGCTGCTACATACCAATACAGTCTTTCCTGTTCCAGTGCAGCTTGTACCCTGGTGGACAGGTACACTCATAGCTTCCCAGAGTGTTGATGCAGCCATATTTACACCCCCCGCGGTTTATACTGCATTCATCAATATCTATGGATAGATAGGTTTTTACATGAACATTTAATGTACATGCATAAAAAACAGCATACAATGAATTAAAAAAAGAGTCAAAAACATTCTTTGGCAAAAATACAGAGGAAGACTGCGACCAGTACAAAACAATCTGGAGTCAATTTTGTTGAATAAAATTAAATGACATAAAAATATGGACTCATTAAGAAAGAGCGCAGCTGTAAACAAGGAGTTCCTGTGAGGTCAGTTCAACTCTTCCTGTCAGAGAGTCACATTTGGGGAAGATTAATGTGTTTGCATGTAAACAGAAGTGATTCCGTGTTTTGATGTCGCTACATTCATTTTCATGGTCAGAACTTCTCTGCTTTTCAGTAGGGAAACACTTGTGGTGAGCAGTAAATTATAATCACCTTTTCAAACACATGCTGAGCTCAAACCACTAAAAACATCCAGGATCCAGATGCAGGCTGGCTGCCATTGATGCCAGACATAAAATTTAGTTTAGTGAGTGGATCTGAGGATGCGCCAGGCTGCAGACAAGCGGTGGAGACACAGGGAAAGAGACGAGATAGTGGCAGTGATAGATGATCTGGTCTGCTGATATGAAATGCTCTTCCTTGTCTCGTTCAATTATTTACCCTGAATAAAAATAAAAAAGTCTGTGCACCTCGCACTCCCAGAAGAAGATGATGACTTCATCAGTAGTGCTTTGCCAGCCGGAGCTGCTTGTGAGAAATGCACTGTTTATCCTCTGCATCAAAGCACACAATTTAAAGGACAAAGAAGTCTAATGAATATCTGATGGAAGCTGAGATCATCAGCCAGCAACTGTTATACTGTTATGACTTCTTTGTTCCTCCCTTTCTTGTAACTAAGTAGATGTATTCTGACCTTTCTCCAGCGTTCTTTGGTCTTTTTTTTTTTTTTTTTTTTTGCACAGTCTCAAAGCACAGAGCAGAGAAAAGCCAAGTAAAGGAAATAAAAAAGCACAAGATGATTTCACATAAATCACAACAATTGCCTTGTGTCATGGAGATGACTTTTCAGCAACTCCCTGCCCTACCACCATCATAATGAGAGTTAACAAATTGGGTAATCTTCTCTTAAGCAAATCTGGGGAGTTAGTCTAAATAAAAATCAATGTGATATAACTGTGACATTTATTATATTATGACATAGCATGACCATGATCTGCAATACTGGTATCTATAATAACAGTACATTCACAAATTAAATTTAAATTTACAATCTGCAAACTATACGTTTATGTTTTTTTGGTGTTTTGGTCTGTTGCACCACCTGCCGCCGCCCATCCAATAACAGCCCCTAACACTTCCACACAGGGGATGCCTTCAGAGCCAGAACAGAGCCGCTACAGAATTATTGAAAATACTGAACCTAAAAAACCTCACTATACCTTTGTAAAATGTCTCAACCAGAGAAGAAGAAAAACACGTGTCTGCAGTGGAGATTATCAACTATTTTGATAACTGATGAATTGGTATAATTATTTGAATAATTAAAACAAGGTTTTAGATTTTTCAGCTTCTTAAATGTGAATATTTTTTCATTTCTTTGGTCCATATAACAAAAAAGTCATCAAAACTGAATAATTTAGTGTGAATAATTTTAAAACAAAACATCTGAGAACATCATCATTTTCAGGTTTTGGACACACTGATCAACATTTTCTAACATTTTATGGACCACACAAGTACTTGATTTAACAAGAAATTCAAGTGGAGATGTGTTAAAAATACTGAGGGCTGGAGATGGAGAGGACAATGACAAGCGACCGAGACAGACGTGCCCAGGAGCAGCAATATGGGGATCCTCAGCCAAGGTTACACTCTCTATCAGGCTCTTACTCCTGCTCCTTCATGCTTTTTCTTGGTGGATATTTAAAGAATGTAAATTTTTACAGTCCATTCATGTGAAAATTAACCAAGTAGGTAAAATGTTAATTTGTGTTGAGTTGTTTGTGTTTGTGCAGGAACACAGTCATAATGCCAGCTACATAAATGGAAATCACGTCCATGAAATGTTTTAAATTGGAAATGAAGTAAATGAAGTTTACATATATCACCTCTTTTTTTGTTCACTTTTCAGTCCATGTCAAACAGAAAGCAGTTCGGTTGAGTAGGAGCAAATGACAAAACTTCATTTGGTTGCAACTGCTTTACCTCTATTTTCTTACCAGATCGGCAAAAAATGTGTGGATTGTTTTGCTTGCTGAGAGGGAGAATGGCTGGCTATACTTGGGAGGAATGTTGACAGGCCTCAGCACATTGCTCGACAGCAGGTCAGTGACCTAATTGGGTTTGTTTAGGGTGAGTCTATTGTTTAACACTGAGCAAAGCTTTCTGGCTTGTTTGACAGCTATATTTCGACTGATAAACCACACAGGGAATAACACTTCCTTGGTTATGGCCAGGAAGGAAGAAAGTAAAGAATGGCATGCCATAAATCTCATCTCCGAATCTCTCAGTGGTATGGAGTCATTTACGCCTGACCATGTTCTCCTTACAGCAGCTCAGTGTGGCTTGATCACAGTCCATCAAGTGAGTAAAAGCCTCACAAATCCTATTCTGGTGTGTTTGATCCCTTAACTGACAGCTTATATAGCTGCCTACTGTAGTTTTAGATAAGATTTCAAAGTGTCTTCACTTGCAGCGCGACTGAAAGGACAATAACATAAATGACATTGATCCAGAGAGACGAAAGTTAATTGGAGGCAGGAGGCATTCCTTTTGGAAGACACATGCAGATCGGATCTGATCACTAGAAATATATACTGCAATGTGAACAGTTGGTCAGGATGATCAGATTCTGCTCGATATGATTACGAATCCATTTGGGCTGCAGTCTAAACAAGGTCTAACTGCTGATTCCATCACACTTTCTGGCCTTTATTTTTTAAAACCAGAAACCTATGTCCATTTCATACACTGTATATAATGTAGTTTGTGCACAACTCATGATGCTTTAAACTGTCGTTTTACTGCACTTTAGTCCAGTTACTCCTGACCAGTAGATTTGAAAAACTACAGATGATGAAAAAAAAAAAAACCTGGAACATCACTGCAAAGATATATATTTTCACATTTTAAGGGCCTATCCTCTCTCTCTGTCTCTCACTCTCTCCCTCTCTTTCTCACTCTGTCTCTGTCTCTGCCACAACTACAGTGAGACCCTGAGGCGCTGGAGTCAGCAGCAGATTCTAACTGGTGATACACACTCTATCAAACGGCCGCCACAACATCCTGATGTGCTCCGACGGGCCTGTTTCTGCTGCCTGCCGGGCAGATCTGACGCGCCCCCCCCCACACACCTCGCCCTGACACCAGAGGCCATTTCTGCTCTTTGTTCCACACCAGAGTACAGCGTACCTACTCATGTTTGATGGACATGGTCATACTCTGCCTTGAAGGACCCTAGTTAAACACTTTTGCACGTTTTAGTCCATTAACTATGGCACAAATTGTCTACACTTTACATTACTGCCGAGAGTAGCGTACGTTTTTGGATTGATTTTCTGCCTTCTAGGCGGCCACCTGTTTCAGCACATTTCAGTCCGTTTGAAAATCAACTTGCAGAGACTTAAAACAGGTAATCCATCACAGTGAACATTTAGCTACGTTTAGTTTTATCCTATAATACAGATGCACATAGGGGCTGTCCCGTGCTTTTGTGTTTAAAGACTGTGACAGTTTTGATTTACAACTGAGCCACTGAAAACAAATATATATATATATATATATACTGTATATATATCAAACTGGCACATTAATGTTGTTAAAAATAATGACAACACAATGACACCACAGTCATACACATTCATATAGTGCTCTTCTCCTAGACATCATTCACACTCTGATTCTCGGGGGCATGAGGGTTCAGTGACTTGCTCAAGGACTCCCAGCCATGCAGAGTACAGGAGTTGGGTATCAAATCACTGACGTTAGTTTCACCTAAAGCTATAATAAAAATAGTAATAATAAGAAAATGACGAAGAAGAACAACAAGAACAAGAACAATTGATAAAAAAAAAATGTCGAGAGACTGTTGAACTCTACTGCCATGTTAAGTGTCTCTACCAGTTTTCATGGTGAGAAGTACCATATAAATATCTAATATAGTAACTGTCACTGAATTAAGATTTTTCAACCTAAAAGAACTGTTTGTACAAATTATGTTAGGAATTGATTCAGTACTTGTTTGAGTGTTTTATTCTGGAGCAAAGCAGAGGACTGACAGAGATTACCAAGATTGACATCTTTATGTAAGTTATCAGTAGGAGAAATTGAAAAGAACATCCATAATCTATTTCTACTGTAGCTGTGTTTTTCCTGACAGACATAAAATGCAGGGTTAGATATTGGATGTAGAAGACAAATGATAGACAGTGGTTTTACAACAAGGGAAAAAGACATGCAGCTCACCTCCACAGTGTGCTAGGCCATACAGGACGTAGCCTTTATGACAAAGGCACTGAAAACTGCCGGCTGAGTTGATGCAGAAGTGGTCACAGGCGCGATCAAAAGAGCATTCATCAATGTCTGCACACATAAAAAGAGGTGCTGTTAGAGAACGCTCAATCAGTCCAACAAATTACAAGAAAGCGTTCAATTTTCAACCAGGATTATCCCATCCTATCACGGGGTGTTTTCCTGTTTTGAGGGTTTAATTATATTCATGGTTTGTCATTTCATGAGGTGGTTCAAGTCACATCACAAAAACCTTAAAAGTAAAAAAAAAAAAAAAAAGGACATCTCTTGTTTGGTATAGTTTTTGACCCTCGGCCTCCATGCACTTTCCCATTTTGATTTTCTGAAATGAAATTCTCAAAGTATGTTTGAAATAACAAGCGGTCGCAGCAGGACTCCAAGGAAAAGTGGGCACTTCAGCTGATAATAGGAGCTGAAGGGATGCATGTTTTTTTCCCTCCCTACACAAAGAAACTGTCAATCACTTTCACAACATAACATAACTGACCCAGAATAGTCTGAAACCCTTCTGACATCTCAGCCCTTATCCCAGGTAAAATAAACACCATGTAATGAAGGATAATTTACAGGGTACAGGGTAGAGATTAAGCCAGCACTTTAATCCCCTGAGATGCAGAGATTATCTATTTGATGTCCTGAGTTAATCAAAGTCGGAGACCAAAGCTTTTAACGGAACACTTTGTTCACTTTTGTCCAATTGGTTTCCGTAACTGACAAACAAACAAACAGTCACTTACAAAAAAAAACACGGTGTACTGATTGCTAACATTTGTCTTCTCACTCTCTCGTGATCAAAAACTTTTTTATTCTCCTTCCAGCAGAACCTGACCTGCTGACCTGACAAGGTTTTTTAGTTCCTCTGTATAATCTCATTAGAATTTGGTTCCTACACACAGAATAGTTGAGAACAGATAAGAAAAAAACACTTTAACGCTCGTAAAATCCAGATTTTGTAAAATATGCTTTCAGTAAAGTGCAAAAGAATGTCAACTTCTGTTTTAAAGCCTCGAGATTCACGATTTGGCTGGTGCACCTGTCACCTGCAACCAGACTCCTTTGGATGAAACCAGCTGTCCAACACACCAGTGACCACTCATACGTGCTGGGCTTGATCATCTATTTTGCCCTAAATGGAAACATAATTTACAAAAACAACATCGTGTTCTAGTGAACAGAGATCTAGAGAACAACTGAAAGTAGCTAATTAGATGATTAACACCTCAGGAAAATGTTTACCGACATTACAAATGGGAGAAGTAGGCAAATTTGATCATAGACTTCCATTCAAAAGTTCTTTTTGCAACCAGCGGAGTCACTCCCTATTGGCTATTCACTCAAACTGGAAGATTACCTCCTTTTTTTAAAAAAAGGTTTAAGATCTGAAAAAGTTATTTAAATGTCACTTGCTCAGAAATCATACAGATTGATATATGGAGATGGATGACATTTGGTTTTACTATGATCAAAGTTTCCTTTAATGTCAGCAATAAATTGTTTCAAGCCCAGGCAGCACATGTGGAGTGATAGTCGGGATGTGCTGTAACTTTTCTGGATGTTTAATTGGCTAATTTTAAAAAAAAAAGAAAAGAAAAAGGTTCCCAGGGTTTTCCCAGGAATATCATGCATTTCATCCTTTCATCCACCACAGTTGAACCTCCTCTGAGTTATCAGGCAGCGCCAGCCACCATCAAACCAATGAGACTGGCATTTCACCGCAATTACATAAATTCACTTAAATAATGGTTGACTTTGAAAAAATGAGGACAACTTCAATCTGATGAAAGTCTGCACAAATCTTCCATACTTTTTCTGATAACAAACGGAAGTTTCACACATTCACATCATAAATGTGAATTCATGATCACGCCAATCATCCCTCAGCACTGCTGAACTCTGTGCAGACTGGTAAATACAGCCATTGAGGTGAACACTTGGCAGAGCAACAAAAAAAGATGAAAAACGTGCTAAGATTTAAAGCTTATTAAATGATCAGATTACAAAAGAGCACAAAAGATTTGGAAGAGGTCCACAGGTTGATGTTTAAAAGCTTTAAAAACCCCAGAATGTTATATATCATATCCATAAACTGATTCCCACTTACAAAAATGAAATCATAGTTTAGGTTGAACATCTAACACATGAAACAATCTTTTCAAAATTTGCCAGCTTGGTGCGCCACAGGTTCAGTATAGATCAAAAAGACCAGAAACAAAAATAAAAGCACAACTTCTCTATTTGTTTCCACTGTTGCCCTTAGGAGATTCATAACAGCAGTAGTAGATGGGAACAGCATGGGTTGGCACAAGCTGTAAGAGGCATTGCAAAAGCGATTGTTTTGGGCATATTAAGTATATAAAGTATGCTCAGTGCACTTTTAAGTGAAGAGTCTGAAACCCTCTGGCAATTAGGCGTGGTGACTGAGATTACCCTCAAAAATGTTGCACTAAGTGACGCCAGAAGTCGATCTGAAACTTATCATTATATCATTTTCTGCTCTGTTGTGCAGAAGAGATGTGTGAAGACTTTTGGGGGCCACAACCCTTATTTACTGAGCAGCTCAGGTGAAGAATGCGGTGGATGGGATAAAACACGTCATGAGGCAACGTACATGCAGGGGGCAGAGGAAAGATTAAATTTAGAACAGTCATATTGTCGCCTGACTCTGCCTGAAGACTGAAAGACTACAAGATGAAGTTTCCATCAATTATCTCTTCTCTTTGTTCTCTCTCTTAGGTCATCACTTTAATCTCCACCCATGCTCACAATAAAATTATAGGGAGGCAAATGGGATTGGATGAAATTCAGGAAAGGTCCCTGCTGTTTATACAGAGCAGATAACACCTTTATCATAGATGCTCCCTCTGGAGAAAACATGATGTCTGATGAACATCTCCCTAAGTGCCCTCATGTGGATTAGGAGTGACAAGGAGATGAGAAGGAGACTTTGAAGGGTGTTGAGGGTGGAGGAATGCCGACAGGGTTTCGGCAAACATGTCCCATCCTGACTTCAGGGCCATGGTCCACTGACAGCAGGGAAACACCATGACTGTTTAAACCAAGATAAACCCAGAGTGCAGTTTATGCATCACAGTACCTATTTCAGTGTCATGACATACTACCAATATACCAGTATCTATGAAGAAAACTGTACATTCAGGATGGATATTCAGTTACTGCAGTTGGTCTTGTTAATTACTGTTTTAAGTAAGATGCATATTTAGATTCATTAATTTAAAAATTTTACAAATTGAGATTGGATAATCAAAACAGATGCATAATGTCTAATGGACATTTATCAGGCAGGTTCTCATGAAAGACAGAAATATATATTTAAGTACATATATTACAAAATAAACAAAAATATGAAAGATAAAAAACAACATCTTTAAACTAATCTTTAATATAACCCATGCTACCTAAATTGATGCTCTATTAATTCATATGCTTATTTCTCAACCATTTTCCTCAGGTTTTAAACTTGCACATTTTAAAATCAGCACTAGAGTGGATGCATTTTCATGAAATTTGTTTTGAGTGTGTATGTTTCTGTCACATGCCATTGACCTTAAATGCAATGTTATCCTGTTTCATACAGTATGCGGTTAAATTGTAGAAAATTTAAATTTTGCCTCATTTGGGATATTGCAGATTTCTTTCTGTTTGGATTTTGACAATGTCTCTGGATCTGTGATTCATTCAAGTTCATGAACGTGGATCAAATCATAGTTTTGCATTCTAGCATCAATTCTAAAAATAACAATACCCAAATTACTAAGATAAATCTCAACTTCATCTGAGGGCTACTTTCACACATATGTTTTTTGTTAAAAATGAATGAATTCTGCTCCAGATATGCCTGTCATCCACACTAACCCAACATTTCCAAGTCCCATGTTTTATTCTAGAGGGAGCAGAAATGGAGACCATTGGAGCCAATAACAGTTAGGGGCCATTCACATGATATTCATATTCTGGGAGCAGAAATACGTTTTTAAAGGAGATGCACATCAAACGTGCAGAAACAAGAGTGAAGTGGTTGTGACATGTGTCACTGTAACATACATGTGGGTGCATACATGTCACACCAAGATGAAAAAAAACTTTTGTAAAGCAGTGAGCTGAAACTATTATGAAACTATTAGTGAGCTGAAACTATTTCATCTGGATAACGAAGCTCCTAAATGACTGGTGATAGACATGATGCAAACGGACAAGGCAGGTTTTTTTTTCTATTTTTTTTCTCCACACACACATCAAACAGTAAAGCTCGGAGGAAAAAGTGGCACTGGTAATCACAGCACTTCACTCCAATCAAAACATATAACAACAAACAGGGACAACACAAAGTTTGTTTTCAAGCACATTTAAGTCAAGCTATGGTTGTAGTCCTAGCACAGGCACTAAGAGGTATTTATTGAAAAAAATATGCCCTGGGGGCTCCAGTAGAAGGGATAAAAGCCCCCTTTCACCTTATTATTATTTTTGTTTAGCATGTGGCTGGATAATGGGTGGCGCTATTCTTCCTGACACTATTTAACTATCCAATTCTTTAAGCTCAAAGAGCATAAAATTGATCTCTGCATCAGTCCAAAATCATGTGCCAGTCTGACTTTTTCCATATTTTTCCTCACTGTTGTCTTATTTTTCTGTGTAACAGCTTCTATCATTTCCAACTATAAGCTGGTGGAGGGAACTGCGGTGTATAAGCGAAGAGCCCAGGTCAGTTTAAGTCTGTAATCTAACTGGAGTTATACAGTCCTGTGTTAGTCTGGCTTTGAGAAATTCAGTCGGACTCACATGTTAACATGCATTTTAACATGCAAGTCCAGTTTTAGTTGGACCAACACAATAATTGGTTTTTGTCTAATGCCATGTAAGAGTTGCCCTTGTGTAGCCACTCAGCACATGGCTAAGCTGGTTAAGGCACAATGCCACAAAAAACAAGCTGTGATTTACATTCCTACATGCACAGACTGCATTTACTCAGTTATCTGTCATTTTGGCAAAATAAACTTTGAATTGTTTGGCTCCAAATAATGAGAGAAAGGCATCCCACCAAAAATAGATACAAAGTGGCTGCAAGGCACAGTGACATAGTGTACATTTTCACTGACCACAATGACTTTGTGTATTGTGTGCAGACTAGTGTGATTCAGTGCAGCGACTCAGAGCCATTTGCACGACACTGATGTGTAAGAGGCTGGATATTGATTGACCACATCAATAAAGAAAAGAGAATTTAAAAAATAGCATGCCATCTGTTTTTCCATAGAGAGGGAAACTGAGCCCAGCTCTGCAGTTCTAGTCTGCCGGTCTTCTTTCACCAGATGTCTCTGTAGTGGCCTGAGTCTTTCAAGAACCAGAAGTTTTTGAGCTGAAGCTTTAATTCTCCACACCTGTGTTCAGCCACGGCAAACTCTTTATTTGTTCTGCTGCTAGTCCTCCCTGCTCTTGCTGAGTGATGGCTGCCACCAAATATAACAGAAAAACAAGCCAGAGATAGATGCACTGGATTCTCTGCAGTCCAGGAGGAAGGAAGGATTTTTGTGCCACTAAAGACACTTTTTGAATTCATCTTTCTGTTTTAAAAACTGCACTCTGCTTTAAGACGGTGTATTTAAAGCAACGCTATGTAACTTTTGCTGATGCTATAGTAAACACAACGTGATGCAAGAGGATGTTTAATGTATTCTAAGTCATTTTATCCAATGCTTAGCTCAGCTTTACTCTTGAACTTCCTGAGTCTGATTTTAGCAGTTTAAGATTCTGACTATTAATACAGCTGAAATAGACTTTTTTTTTTGTCTGAAACTTGTAATTATGACTTTATACAATGTAAGTGCAACAGAAGAAAGACACCATCTGAGTTCAAGTGCAAAAATGGCAACTCAAATAAATGCATAACTCTGTGTCCAAAAGCAATGAATAGAATAGTTTTCACCCAGTTATCTATTGTGTTTCGCACCACAAAACATTGCAAGAACTGGCAAGATTTCTTTTGCTATAAAGAGCCATGCGGCTTATGTGGGCATTGTGGTTGCTTTAATCAGTTAACCTGTGCCTAAATGAAAAGCAAGAAAGATGTTCCGTTATGCAGACGTGTCACAACATGCATCCAGTGTGAAGTACTTCCTGGCATCCTCCTACTGCTGCACATTTACACATTTATTGCCAAAAAAGGGTTAGTACACATATAACTGCTATGGACACTATGTAAAGTTGTCTCTTGCTTTTTGTCATCTTGCAGAGTGGAAATGTAACCCACATCATTCCCCCTACTTCAAGTCAGCGACCCAAAATGATTTTGAAGCTCTAGTTGCAAAAAAAAAATGCAAAGAGTTGTTTTTCATGGCGATTGGTAGTCAAATGAGTCACCTACCTTGACAAGTTCTCTCATTGGTCAAAAGCTTGTAACCTTTCTTGCAGCTGCACTCGAAGCTGCCCACAGTGTTTCGACACACATGATCACACCCCCCATTGTTCAGACGACACTCGTCAATGTCTGTGAAGAGAAAATCATCAGGAAAAATGGACACATCAAACCACACATCACAAATAAAAACATCTAATAAAGATTTGCATTGATTTGAGAGAGTGGAATCAGGTTGCCAATGCACCTTTGATCTCAAGAAATTGTAATTAAAGAGCTGTATAACTACATATCCTTTTCTTAATATCCATATACCTAGATGACAAGCAACATTAAAGTTTGTTTTGGATACCTTATACTTTAAGCCTTGGTTTTGGTCTGAACCAATTCCTAAGGGACATATCTGGCTCATTAGCTGCTAAATGCTCCGTTATGTTCACTAGCTAAACTTTAGTGCAGAACAAGTAACAGAAGGTCAGTTCATTAAGACTCTTTTCATTTTGTTTTTGCTGAAAACACGTCTTTTGCAGCTGAAAACAACACCAGTTTCATTGCAGCGAAACACGACACAGAGCTGAGAGG
Organism: Brachirus orientalis; assembly: GCA_016785285.1. Lineage (NCBI taxonomy): Eukaryota > Metazoa > Chordata > Actinopteri > Pleuronectiformes > Soleidae > Brachirus > Brachirus orientalis. The sequence goes on from JAFBJR010000150.1 coordinate 17,441,666, forward strand.
AAATGCTGTTGAGAGACAATAATAAACCTCTCACATACATGGAGCTGTACGATTGTTCTAAAAGTACCGATTGCCACATTTTTAATAAAAGTTGATGAAAAAAAGGTTGTTAAATCTGAACAGTGTAGTTGCTAGAAGTTATGCTGATAATGTGTCATGTCTCTGTTGGGATTACACTCTTGCCAAAACTAGAAATGGGCATCAGGATTTTCCCTAATTTCCTTCAGAATGACTAAATCGGTCTGTGTCTAGGTGAAATAGGCTGCAGCTCTGACACAGTAAGGCCCTCTAAAGCATCAGCCCAATAACTCCACTCATTATTTTTGTAGCAAGTGCTCATATATATGTCATGTGTGGATCCCTGCATTTGCATCTGCCTAAGTAGGTATGGCAGCAGATTTAATTTAGTCTGAATTATCATCACAAATGAAGCATTATTTTGTCTCTCGAGGAAGTCTTTATCATCTGGTTGAAATAAATGCAACTAAAATGGAAATAAAATAATCCCTTCCATCTTTGCCTCTGTTCTTCAGAAGTGTTTGGCCTGCAGCGGGCCTCTGTCGTCCTGTGCCAGTGTGGCCTGGATTTGTTTTTCCTCCTCTTCTTTCCTCTCACACCAAACTCATAAGCTGCTAGTGTAACATAATGAGCCTCAAGAAAGCACACAAACATTGAAGATCATCTTCAATCCCTGCAAAGCTGTCAGTATCATCTGTTTTCTCTGTCCACGCTTTGGAAATGATCTTATTAGATAAAATAATTCTTTCAAAAAGTTGCCAGGTTATGCAGGCTGAGTTGAAAGAAAGTAAAAGGTAATGTTGCTGAAAACCTACCAAGAAAACCATGGGGTGAGAAAATATTACTGCAAACAGGCCACTGAAAAAGCAGAGCATAAGTCTGATTGATGCTGGTACAGATTACACACTGTAAAACCACTTGTGGGTGTAAAATAATGATTAGTCTATAAAAAAAAAGGGAAAAAATATTCAAGAAAAGGATTCAGTTATAATATTTGTAGATTTGGCTGAAGAAAGAGGTTCTCTGAGTGAGAAGTGGCTGATAAAGCTGGGGACAGGTGGACATGAGCATGTTGAATGTTGCCTTGTGCTTTACCTTTGCAGGTCTTGCGATCTGGCTGAAGAGTGAAGCCGACAGGACAGCTGCAGCGGACTCCTGTCACTGAATCGTGACATGTGCTATCACAGCCACCATTGTTCACTGCACAGGTCTCTGCAGGGAAACAAGTGCTCACTGTGAGACAAACCCCTGAAAAATATGCCGTTGATGCCATCTTCTTGACCTACTTATTTCTCCCCAATGGAACAGCATGCAGTACATGCATACTGGTGTAGTAGAAAAAAAGACAAAGAAAAATGAAGACAGTGTTATGTACAGCATTCGTTTTTTGTGTCACACAGGAGACAAAATAAGAAGCAAAGTAGGCTTATAAGTGTTGGAGAGCGGTGGAGAGGAAATTAACAGAGATACAAAAGCAGCAGTAGGACGAGATTAACAGCGAGGGAATAGGAGAGATGTTTGTGAATAATTAAGAGGAGAGAGTCATTAGGAAATATTATAACACAGCCTAATATAGTGTTTAAATGTTTTATCAACATGTGTTAAAGTATGTAAGTGTGCATGTTTGCCTCTTTTTGGTCAAGGTGAATTAAAACCTCCAAATGTCCTAAATCCTACAGAGATATCAGTCTCCCCTTCAGCATGAGACTTCAGGTTTGACTTCCACACAAATGTGGACAAAACCACCACGTTTTTTTATCTTTTTTGTGACCATACCTTCCTGGCATTTTGGGGATAAAAATGCAATTTCAAGTACCTGCACCCCGTGTTGGCTAGACTGATGTGGAAAAAAAGCAAGGCACTCAGTCAAAATAGGGAGAGCTGTGGTCTCTTCTCTTGACAGTGGCAAATTTCACTGAGACTTTCATATTAAGCAACTGTAAAGGAGAAATGTGTTCTCACATAGGAGAGGCTGGCATCTGCCGTAACAGTGCTGCCAACTTCATAGAAAGTCTCACAGACTTTTAGGACAGAAAGAACAACTAAAAGAATGTTAAACTTTCGGTAAGGTAACTGGTCGTTCACACAGCTCATCGCTTCTCCCTAATGGGCTGGATTCTGGCTGGCAGCTCTTCTAAATAGGAGCCAGTGCAGCTGGGTTAGCCCAACAAGATTGCCACTCTCACATGAGGCACTAAAGAGAGAATACAGCTGCACTTTTATTACTCGTTGAGAGTCAGGATCCCTTTGGGGAAACACCTAATCCTCTTCACTTAAATTTAAAACTGCAATGCCTGCTACAGCCATAATGCACTTGTAAAAAGCTCTTTCTCTTGAAATAAAAACAAAAAAAAAATAAAAACTGCGATGAGTTGAAAAACTGGAATCTATCAAAGCAGAACAGGTGTTTACACCAGTGTAATGTAGTGTTAACGTTTTAGAGCAGTTACGTAGACAACAAGCCGAAACAGTGCACTGTGTTGCTGACGGCTGAACATGATACATCTATACACTAAGACAAAGTCCAAAATAATCAAACTATACTGCATATACTTATATTCTACAACTGCACATAAACCACATCAGTTTATTTCTTTAAGTCATGTCATATAGTTACAACCCACTGTATATACCTGTAGTAATAGACATTCATGCACACATATCATACCATATACCTGCACTTTCTGTGCATATTATGTTTATTCTGTTACTACTTCTGGTTGGATGGAATCTGCATTTTGTTGCCTCATACCTGTGACATGTGCAGTGGCAATAAAGTTGAATCTAATCAAATCTAAAAATAAATGTCAATGCACAAAAATCCAGACAAAGCTACAAAGGTAGGTTTCATAAATGAGATGGCAGTTATCAGTATTTCTTACCTCACTGTACGGATTAAAGATAGATTTCCATTTGCTTCCGAAAAATGTTTAATCTAAACTGATGACCTCCTTGATGTCCCACATAATCATAAACAAACAAAGTTCTGTAAAAAAACAAACAAAACAAAACTGCATCTGGAGCACTTAGTCCAATAAACACCACCAATCATTTTATTCAGACCACATGGAATGGTTGGCTGGCGTATCCATCTGCCAATAACCGACCTGTCATCAGTTTTCTCATGATGACCGAAGTGGTAATGATAGCCAGAAGTTAGCAAGGCAGTCAAGAGAAAATGGCAGAAAAACTGCAGCCAGATTTCCTCATTTGACTACAGTGAACTTCCAATTGTGTGGTGTAGAGCTTTGATGAGAGAGTCAAAGGGTCCCACACTCATCAAATGATTCATCTTAGCCTGCTGTTGCTCACTTTTCCAGACTTACAGACACTTGCTTTAAGCCATATTTTCAATAGTCTTGGTTTAAAACTCTAGATATGCTATATGGACAAATGTATTTGGCCACACCTGTTAAATATTGAATTCACAAATTTCAGTCAGGGATAGGATTAGGCCCCTTATCGCCAATGTTGGGCAATCTTAACACTTCACTATACCTAGACATTTCAGACAATGCTATGCTTCCAACAGTTTGAGGAAGGCCCTTTTCTATTCCATCATGACTGTGCTCCAATGCACAAAGCAAACGACTATAAACGAGTTTGACGAGTGTGGGATGGAAGAACTTGAGTGGCCTGCACAGAGCCCTGACCTCAACCCCATCGGGCACCTTTGGGATGAACGGGAACAGAGATAGTGAGCCAGGCCTTGTCCTACATCAGAGCCTGAACTCCTAAATGCTCTACAGAATGAATGTACATTCTCCAAGAGAAACACTTTGAAATCTTGAGGAAAGTCTTCCAAAAAGTTAAGCTGTTTTCACTGCAATAGGCTGCGTTTGATTATGTCACCTCGTTCCGTGTTGGTGTAACGGTCAGGCGCCCAAGTACCTTTGTCCATAGAGTGCTTATACTTTTGATGATGTACATGTATATGCAGATGATTTTGCATTTCTTCCTTTTTACTAACTCCTGCAGGTTACAAATAGTATTTGCTTTAAAAGTATCTTTAAAGCGTTAAATGTAACATGATAATAATATGAAGAGTGTCCAACCATTGAAAGAAAAAACAAAAAAAAAAAACAAAAACAACTTACTCCCTTATACCACTACAAATTTTTATCTTATAATCAAATTGCATCCCTGTGAGACTCGGTACACTCAGGATGCATCAATCTGCTTCCAGAGGAGCAGTGGGCAGAGGGAGGAGGAACTTCCAGTTAATACCTCAGTCCCAACCCAGACTGGAGAGTATGGCACTGTGGGTTCACATAATTGCAAAGTGTGAGCAGAGACAGTTGGCAGACGAGACAATAAGACAGTGTCAGGACATGCCTCCAAAACGCTTACCCAGACAGCCATCTCACCAAACTGTAATGATCATGTATTAAGAGAGCAAAGAAATATTTCTGACATTATGGTTTTGTGAAGACAGGGGAGAGACACACGCTCTGGTATGTGTGTGGGTTTGTGTGTTTTGGATGCACACCAGCCACATCCACAGTGCACCAGGTTGGGATCTGCAATTACAGTAACAGTGGGCAGACTTTTGTAAATATTCTCCAGTGCAATGTGTCGAGTGTTTGGTCTTAAGCTGAGCCTCTGCAGTATATGTTTCATACAGACAGGCTCAGACAGTGTACATCATCTTTTAACAGAAGCCACAGGATTTATGGCAGTGCGACATCTTAGCTTACTTCACAACTGTTGACAAGCAACCTTGGGGCAACTTGTCATCAGTGATTTCTGATGACCTCAAACAAACTATGTGAACTGATAACAGAATTCTCCCAAATAAAGGCACAGGAAACATATCCCCAAGAGTCTGTCACTGGGAAAAGGTTGTTTTAGTGAATATACAGTGTTTCCTTGACCAAACAGCAAACATGCAGCAGAAGTGAAGTTTCTAATATGGTGCAGAGATTATCAGACAAAACCTGATTAAAGCCTGGGGATGAATGCTCTCTCAATAACATACAGAGCAGAATAAGAAAACAAAACCATGAAGAACAGTCTGTTAAAGTTTATGTTCACGATTTTAATATCAATTATCTCTAGTTCAGTAACAAAGGAAATCGAGCAGGAACAAACTCGATAAAGCAGGACGCAAAATCACCCACCCACCCTTAACATTTCTATTTCTGAGAAGAATAAAAAAGTAGGACAAAAAAATTCTAAAATAGGTCAGATTATTATATTGCAACTCAGTGTTCATGTACATACATACCGAAGTTCCAGCTATTTTCCTAAAACACTATTGTTTCTGCTTTTTTACCTGGAATGGCTTACTCCTCAGAGAACTCAAGCCTCCCCCCTTAGTTTCCTACATGCTATAATTAAGTCACAATTCTCTTTGATGTATTGAGGCTCAATTTACCCTCAGATTTCTTTGTTTATTTTTCTGCAGTTCATCCTGAAAATTGGGCTTATTTGCATTAGTGATATTATCAAAATGCAAAGTTTTGATACCCTTTCCCCCCACATGTGCTCCATTGTCCACTGCAAATGTAGTGAATCAAATTACCCTTGGCTACAAAACAGAAAAACAAACTTGACTGGAGTGATATTGATTCATTTCCCACCAATGATTATTTTCAGCATTTTAGGCCAGATGATGATTGTGTGTACGAAAGACCAAGTTAAGAGTGAACCCATGTTTTATCCATTGTACATTTTTGTTATTATTTTAACTGTAGTGGTGGTGAAAAATAGTCAAATAATTTGCTCAGGTTGATGAATTTTACATTTTGCATTAAAAATGCAAGTATTATTAGCCAAATTTACAACAAAGTATTTGTTCTGCATAAAAACAGGCCTAGTGACACATGCATTATTATGTAGAGTATGACAGATACCAAACCCCTCTGAAAGGTCACAAGAAGTTGACATTGTCAGATAATTAATGGGGTATGGTCAAAACCCACAAATCTACAGTATACTTATTCTTTAGACCTTTCCCTGATTGTTGTGTCTCAGTGAAATATTCAATCGCTTTTCTTCTTTGCGCCTCTGAGACTATAGACTGTTTCATTTTAGAGAGGCTGAGAACCACTGGATTCATGTCTAACAAATTATCGTGTTTAAAATTTGATCATATAGCTTGCTTAATTTAAATGCTAACTTGTAAACTTACTCCGGCTCTCAAATAAATGCGGTGTGGTATTTTCCTCTGCATCGTAGAGACGTACGATAAAACAGCATTTGAGCAAACACATCTAATTCCATCACTGTCAGATTATTTAAAGAGGGGAGGGGAGATTATTTAAAACAGGTAAAATCATATATTATCTTCTATCTATCTTCTAATATTATATATTATATTATAGTATTATTATAGAGTTCAGTAAACCCATGCCATTTCATATAATGTTCACAGTGCTGCTCAGAGGCTCCCTATTTGCAGCTGTGTTTGGAAAAGGTGTGGTTTGACACAGGCAGCAGCAGTTATTGAGAGGGCATTCACGGGAGGAAGAGGAGGTAGAGGTGGAGGAGGACAGTGGGGTGTCAGAGGTTGAAGGTCAGAAGGATGATGCCCCTGTGGGGAGGCGAGGTTTCTGATCAGTGTCAGCTACATTAGCTTCCTCTAATACTCCCCACACCCACAGAACCCTAAGAGAGAGGAGTCAGAGGAACACATATTTACCATTGGGGAACAGCTGTGGTGCTGCCTGGGACTGGACACTCCTCTCCCCTGCATGCACACGCACACCCACACACACACACACACATATATTGTAAAAACACTACTTTAGTTCTCCATACACTTGAACCACACAGCACTGGTGTGTTTTGTAAATAATGAGCATGTGTTAAGAACTAACGCAAGGTGGTACACTGTATATCCACCCTGTTCTGCCCCATGATATTTTGCATAATTTATGGGCAGGGCTCCTTTCACTGAAGGAGCATCTGTGTGAGACAGTGTTTTTTTGCTCGAAGATCTTTGTGAAATAACCGGCGTAGGAGAAACAGCTTCTCACACAGCCTCAGTTAAACGTGATCATACCTCTGCTTTCTATTACTCAGGACGACAAGGATGATGTGAAGAAATGGCCTTTGGTAACAAACAGTGATCTACAGAGCTGTGCCAGCTGATATCCCGCAATCCCATCATGCAACACTCAGAACCAAAACAATCTATTTACATGGGGGATAGCTGTTCTGCGCCAGGATGACGAAAGAGGTGGGGACGGGCTAATGGGACCATAGATGTAGATGGAGCCCGTAGGCCTCACTTCCCATCAGGTACTAAATCACGAAGCTAAAGTTGGCATCAAGATTCACAGGTTCCCAGGTCGTCAGTAAAGAGGAAAGTTACGGGAAAGAAAACTTACAACAATGCATGTTACTGGTGTGAAAGTACTTTGGACTAAAATTTTAATACTGTCTGTATTTTGAGACACACTATGACATTTATAAAACCTTTATTCGATTTGACAAAGTTAGGGACACCAGCACCAAGTTATATCTCCCTTAAGTTTTCCCTTAACTGCCAACCAGGAAACTGCAAATCTGGATGCCAACTTTAGGGTTGTTACAGACACCAACACTAATTAACTTAAAATTTCTTGTTTAATTTATATGCTTTTATTGCAATATGTAAGCGTTCTCTGGAGTAGAATGAGGGAAAGTTTATCAGAAAGTTGATGTTGTAATGCTGCAGGTCCAGAATAATGTCTGCTCCGGCTGTTTCCATACTCGTGCAGAGCACCCGGGGGTTGTGTAAAGATCAGTCAGTCTGTCAGCTTCTGTGATATATTTTCCAATTTCCATGGATTTTATGTGCACAGTGAATAAGTGAAAACAGAACTCCTGCCTTTCACCTTTCAGAAGTGTTTCCTGCCAATATGGCAGTGTGAGTCACATGTTGTCCGGAGCTCTAGTAAGCTACATCACTGAACAACACTGAGGCTTCTTAATAATCTTTATAATTAAATCAATGGCTTTTTATTAATTACATTTAACTGACTTTATAGGTAGACAATTTTTTTCTTGATGAATAAATACTGACAGGGAAAATCTCTACACATTTTTTGTTTCACAAAGTAACGCGTGAATCATTCATGAAATTTTGAATTCAGGGCCTTTGCATACCAAAGGCCCTGAAAGCTCTTATTAATGAATTTGCACATTAATAAGAGCTTTCACATCAACAATGAATTTGCACTGAGCGACACTGCAGCTTTTGTTGTTTTCAGACGACAAACAAGGTTTCAGTTTATGGCTGTTTAAACCAATCGCTACTGAGTAACATCTTTCTATCGCACATCATCAGCTGACTGTTGTGGGTGGAGCTTCACCATTTAAATCTGGCATCCAAAGGGAAGGGTGCAAAAGAATGGAACGGTTGAGGCAGGTAATTTTGGTACTATTTCTTTTTGAAATGCAAATAAAATATGTACCATACTGTACTAAACTGAACCATTTCACTCGGTGGAAACACAGCTTAAGGGAACAGCTAATGTTTTCCTTGTCCTTATAATTCATTGATATGAATAGTGAGGATGCGTCAAAATTTTACCCAGATTTACTCACAATTTCTTGGCGTTTATTTATGTCCTTGTTGATATGCAAAGGCCTTTACCCTGAGCTAACTTAAACACTGTGTGATGCCTTGTGTTCAGGTCCTCCTCTTGTCCCTCTGCAGCAGACAGCAGACACATGATCACCCATTGATTGTGTGACATATTAAGTCCAATCTTTGTGTTTTAAACACCTGTAGCTCCACACTAGTCAGTCGGAGGGAATAACTGGAAAGTGAGCCAATAATTTATGCAGATGATCATGAGGCTATAAGAATAAGGTGAGTTGCATCACTGTGAGGTGATCATCTCTTCAACACATCATCACAGTCCATTTAAGCCCACAGGTGGTGATAATGACGTGAGAGAATGACATTATGTTGTTGTTGTTGTAACAAGTAAACAAACAGCAGAGGTTGTTTTCCAAATGTAAACAACAAACTGATGATGACAGGCCCTCATCTAAAATGAAAAAAGGGTGACATTTCAAGGCAAAAGTGTTACCTCTCAACATGCAGCCGTGCAAATAGATATTCCACACAGTGATCTGTTTAGTTGTTTAGAAGAGATGAGGCTTTCGCAAGTTAGTATTGGCACTGCGAGCCTTGACAGACAGAGTAAGTGGCGGTTAGTGGTGCAAGCTGAAAAGACTGGGACAGCCAGATTTGTATCTGCACTTGATGATATTTTTATGGTCATATCATTTTAGATTGAGCAGTCTTCAGAGACAATTTTTGCCA
>JAFBJR010000153.1:0-260491 GCA_016785285.1 Brachirus orientalis
GTACGGTGCATCAGCGCCCCCAACAGGAGAAGAGAGTCAGTGACAACAAACTTATGTACAGAATATAAAAAGTCAGTTTATTAAAACTGATGTGAATTTCCAAAAACTTGTTTTATTTGGTGATTTATTAAATGCAAATGAATTTAGTGGCAAAGTATGGAAGTCTAAAACTGCCAGAATTAAAAATAATTAAACTGAATTATTAAATAGTATTTTTAATTATTGTTTTTGCCAAGACAGACAGTTGTAGCAAAGGACATTTGTAATGTATGTATTTCATATATGATTATGATATTACAATTCATAATCCTAATGTAAAGTCTATATAATTCTATATTCATAATTATCCAGTTGTTTTTGCTTGTCTCCATCCTTTAACATGTAATGTGATTAGATCAGTGGAATGAAACCGGAAAATATTTGGAGAACATGCAAATCCACACAGTAAGGAACGCATGCCTCCACCGTGTGGCCTGTAACATCCATGTAGGTCCAATCCAAACCCAGGGTAAACCAAATTATGTTCTACATAATGTTCTGCTTCACAACTTCATTTAAAGGAGGCAACTTCAGTTCTTGTATGGATAGTATGGATATCAATACTGTAGAGCAATGATTCCCAAAGTGTGGGCAGCGGCCTCCTAGTGGGTCGTGATGTGAAAGGTCAATGAATAAATAAATGTTCTTCATTTTCTGTTTTCTAATAAAAGTTTTAATTGCTGTAAAATATACAATATTAATATTATGACAGATTATGTGTAAGTATCCAGTGTCAGCCAGTCCGCATACAGGCCTAACATTTCAGTGTTTGCACTCAGTGTTCATCTTTATTTTATTACACTTTGTTGTGAAGCTAAACCTTTCAAATATAACATGGTGCACAGCTGTAATAGCCCCATGCATGTGATAAAAGATATACAAGTCAGAAATAAAGTGGACAGATTATTAATCTGCACCAAATTTCATATCCCCATGTTCACATGAAAATAATTATATGTATGTGAACCATTGGTCCTAGTCTCATGTGGTGATCAGAGTCGTGTTTTAAGGTTTGGGTGTGGACCTCAGAGGATTTTCAGATTTCAAAGTGGGCCCTGGCCAGTTTGGGAATATCTGCTGTAGATTACTTTCAAGCTGATTCAAGCTGAACTCAAAGGCATGGTATCTGCAGTTTGCCAGCAGATGGGAGCACAGCACTATATACAAATATCCTGAGTTGGTAATAATTTCTCAGGACAGGTAGCAAACCATCTGATGCAAGTGTGCAGAATAAGTTGTTACAGTCACCTTAAGGGGTCATTATTATTATTATTATTATTATTATTATTATGTTTGTCTATCACTACTATATATTTAAAATCTTGTGTGTATGGATTAACTCTATATGTTTGTTTTCCTATTTGCCTTGAATTGATCATTAGAGTACACATTATCGTAATTTAAATAGAAAGGAATCACAGAAACAGGCAGACCTGGAGAAAACAAACAACACACACCTGAGAGTGCATTTTAATATTTAAGCCAGCTTATTAAACAGAACCAGTCTTCCTGCTGTCAGTCTGGTTCAACCAGAATTACTCCGTCAACAAACGTTTCTGCACTTGTGACTCATGTCTTCTGCTCTGAACATACAGCTTGTTTACACTCTTACACAAGGCTTTAATGAAAGAAATATTATTATTATACACAGTACAGTACATTATTGCAGTAGTTATATATTTGGCTATTCTGTGTGAACACTTTTAGTGATGTTCATGGAGCCATTTTCTTTTTGTGCTTTACTTTCTCTCACAATATGTGTTTTCTTTCCAGGAAAATAGACCTCACATGTCCACTCTACAATACTTTCTTTGAGAGTGTAACCTTTCTGCCCCCATTTTGAAATAAAGAGTCTGTTGTTGTCTGAAGAATGTCACTGCTTCAGTATAATGGAGCTCCACATGCTTATCCGTGCATTTGTAACAATAATACTAAAGGGATAGGGTTACAGGGTTTGTTTTAAGTGTGGTTGTGAGATGCTGATATATAGTCAAGGATGCTGTCTGTGTTGTGTGTCTGCACATGGAACCTAGCACGCACAGTCTCGCTAAAAATGAGGCCGCTGTTGCAAATATCAAACGAAGCCATTTTGTTATATTTACGCTATTTTAAGAATGTTTTTGCTGCTTCATCTCACTATTACATTGGATTTTTTGAGGGAAAAAAAAAGAAAAAGAAGAAACACTTGATGACTTTAGGTTATGTGTCCCAGTGCATCCAAACAAGATCTTCCTTCTAAGTTTCTCTAGCTTTGTAAAGCACTCACTCCTCAAAACCTTGTATGATTTAATGTAGCACAATGTAGCCTTGAACATGGCATAAATGTAAGAATTATACCCCATCATGATCATGATAATGGAAGTGAAAGTCAAAAAAGTTAAAGGTCACATAGAATGGTCTTTTTGAACCAAAAATGGAGATTAGTGATGTCTACTTAGGTAGATTAAATAATATTTATTCAGATTCAGATTCAGATTCAGAAACTTTCTTCATCCCCGGGGGGGCAATTAAGGGCACACAGAGCAGGCAAGAATGACATTAAAGAGAAAGTAACATACAAATTGAGTAAACCAGTGGTATAAAAATAAAATAATATATCTACCGCAGTGGGCATTATATAGTATAGTATAGTATAGTATAGTATAGTATAGTATAGTATAGTATAGTATAGTATAGTATAGTATGAATATATATATTTATGGTCAAAAACCTCATAGTCTCTTCAGATTAAGCCAGTTTATTGCTGCTCTCTGCAAGCCTCTGAACAGGCACTCTGTTTCTGTGCTAATGCCCGCCCCCCAGAACACTGAGTCTCTTGTGATTGGCCAGCTACCAGCTGACTGACTGATCCCTGGTGCTTCTTCTTCTTCTTCAGGTTGAATGTTTACGCCCATGACCATGAGTAGCTGCTGGGGGAGGGTTCGCTGCGCAGCAAATGCATTAGTTACGTAACTAAACTCGACTTTTCAAAACCACTTGCTCGAGCGCAGGTAAACAGAGAAGGCCTTCTTTCTCAGAAGTGGCTGAAGTGTTTATTGTGACACTTTAGTGATGTTTAGATACAGGAAGGACACGGGGACACACCAAAAAACATCAGAAATTTGATTTTCCAGTGAATGTCCTCTTTAAGTGACAGCATGTAGTTACAGAATCTGTATCGTTTATAATGATTGGTGATATTTTTACAATGTAACATAAAGCTGTTACGAATGTAAACAAAATGAAAGATTCAAAGGGGCAATGCACGTGCACATCGGATCAGAAAAGGCAAAGATGATAAAACTCAAGCTTTACTGCATATTTATAAACAGTGCTGCCTGAAAAGTCCTGGGAATAAAAAAAGGGGAGAAGATAAGCTGCATTCAAGGAACCTCTGTAAATCTCAAAGTGCAATGATTAGATTTCAATTACATCATTGGCAGTAGAACATCGGGGTATATATAAACCATTTGTTTTAGTAATATAAGCTTTGTGTCTTGCAAAATGCACATTTGAACAACATGTGGTATCATTCTCTAATAATGACTCCATGATGTCACATAATGTATCAAATTATATTATATGATGGAGAATTGTTTTCTAAACAAGGAAAGCTTTGGATTTCCATTGTAGCTGTATGATACAATAGCTTGGGGTTTTTTTTTAGAAGTACATTTTGTAGTTTGTTAGCCTCCATTTTCAAGCCTTGGGTTATGTAATTTTGTCATCACCATTTTGTTGGAGCATGAGAAGAAGCAAGGGTTGGCTGATCTCATTGAAAGTGAGAGGACTGGCAGGTCACCATGAATGACAATCTGTCATGTCACTCACACCATGGCCACCCTCTAAAACACATCATCATGTAAAAAAATTCTTTGCACAATCATCTAATCACAGTATATAAAATGTTGTTTTTCCATTTTGGACCAAGCTAAGCTTTTACAACAGCCCACAATGGACTAAACATCTTATAAATTTAATGCTACATAAAAACTATATTCTATAGGTTCTCCAACACATGTAGAAGTGAAGGGTGAAGTGGGTGACGTTCAGACATAATGTGAAACTTCACCGTTAAACGTTACTAAATGCCATAAAGTCTCAGGCAGATGTTTACTGATGCAATGAGTGAGAAATAAGCACATTTTGTTTAAGACGGGTGGAATATCCCCCTGCTGGTTATTTAAGAGAATACAGGTTTCAGGCACTTCCGCATTGGCTTCACTTTCTCAACCCAAAGACCATGTTCGTTATGCAAGAAATACAGTAAGTAGGTTACACCAAACACTTTTAATAGCAGGCTGATACTTACAGTATCTACTCTTTACATTCTCACCTCTTTATAAGCATTTGCCCTGTCAGCGTGATCACAGGGAGTGCGGTTTGATATCAAGGGTAAGGTGGGTGGGCTCAGAGTGTGTTTGGCCAGTAAGGACCTGTAAGCAGTGGAGGCTTTTCCAGTTCAAACAGAAATTTCTCAACAACATGTTTGCTCTCTCACAACGTTTATACAGAGTGAAGGTATTTACAGCTGCATGTCCATCTGTCTCATCCACATGGCAGGAGACAAAGGTTATTTGAGTTTGTCCTCCTGTTTATATGTAAGTGCTTTATTAACAAACATCTTCTTCCCATTGCATGGCAAACTGTGACCTTAATGACATAATAACATGTTTTTAAAATGTGGTTTATATGATATATGCCGCTCCTACACGTGCATGCAATGCTGTAAACATGAACATACTGACTTGAACAATACACATTGACAGGTGTGAGGTAAAATATTAAAGCTGTGGCTTACAATTTAGTCACTCACAGACAGAAGCAGTGTCATACTCATTACTGATTAACATTGATATCATAAAGACATGATTTTAAATGAAAACAAACTGTTTCGGTTTCACCTACATGAACGAGTTATCAGTGCTCAAGACCTTTTTGTTTTGTTCTCTTTTGTATGGTACAAAGGGTTATGAATTTAATCCAGTGGAAAGTAATCCTAATAATTACCTGCGGTGACCAAAAGGAATGTTAGAGCCCCATGAAAAGATACAGAATTACTTGGAGTCAAAGGTCTTGCCAAACCAGAAAACTTAACTCTTAGCAAACACGCTCACAACAGAGGGAATTCACTTTTTGTATGACTTAATGCAAAGGTCATCTTTTACTATAGCACTCTAAACATTCTCAGTCCTAAATAACCTCACTCTTCACACTACTATTGAACAAATAAAGAACAGTGTCAAAGCTTCGGATTCCGGGTGAAATTACTGATTGACTGAAGTTTTTTTAACAACTTAAATTCTTAACACTGATCAACTGTCTTTAATGTCTTTTAGTCAGGACTGCAGCATACTACTAACTAGTAACTACTTGTTGGCCAGTGTGTTATTTAGTTTTTTCTTTCCTTTTTGTTGAGTGTATTTGTGATATATATATTTAAATTTTCATTTTTTTCATTGCAACTGTTTGCTGCACCTTCTGCTGCCAAACCTCCTTGTTAAGTGCAAATGCTCAACTGAACCAAATAATTTCCATGATCTTGTGCAAAATCACCAAACTAGGTGTTTTGTTATTTGTATTATTATTATTATTTTTATGATTGAGAGACCCCTACTGGCAGAAATTATTTTAACTTTGCAGTACTCTGGCCCCTTGATCATTTATTTATTAATTAGAATATTAATATATAACAATCAACAGCTTTGTCCTTCTTACCACTAAATGATTTATATAGGGCCATTTGCACATTTAATTTTGCTGCTGTGGTTTCAGGGATTTGTCATTGTTCAGAGTGACTCACTGTCACACAGTCATGTCTTCCTGGTATATTTGGACTCAGCAGAGTTCATTGGTGATACTCTGTTCATTGTTTTTTTTCCACACAATGGCAATCTGACAGTCTGTTACGGAAAGGGCCTGTTGTAACCATGAGTGCAGGACTGAACTTGTCGTCTGGGTCTAAGTCATTATTTAATTTTGGTGCATGATTCCAATCACTGTGGAGTCAGCTGCACTTTTAAGGTTACTGCAGGCTAGAAGGGTTACTGAAGTTTACACAGGCTGAACTGAATTCAGATCTAAATGCCTTTCTTTATGAACTGACCTTGCTTTATGACTCTTCACGTATGTGACTTGTGTAAAACTTTGAATGATTAACTGAACGGATGTTATTTTCACATTCCTCTCATTTGTAAAAAGCAATCAATCAAACACTTTAGGACACGATGGAAACCCACATCTGCATATGTTTGTGTCTGATATTGTGAATTAAATCCATATTTTTGCTGGATGCCCTATTACGACTCATGGGCCACCAGTTGTAGACCAATGGCCTATAAGTTTTACATAACATTAATAATATTCGATGATGCAGATGAGCCACAGTATTAAGGCAGATTCTGGTTTCTCTCTTGGGGCTGATCAATTCACATCCATCGCCTGTTTCTAAAAAAAAAAGCTGAAATCAATGAGACTTCAAATTTTCTAACTTCTAAATTAGCCATATCTTAATGGTTTACCCCAACTTGAATGAAACATGAACACTAGTTACCTGTTTTATTGCATACCACGTTTGAGATATGCCCATATGCCCATTTGACATACTGTAGCAGATAATATACCTGTCATCTTTAAACATTTGGCCATCCTTCTTTTGACTTATGTAACTCTGACTGCTCATCCATTAATTTGTTCAGACAGTATGTCAAATCAATTTCTTTATTAAAACCAATAAGGCATGCCAGACTCAATGTGCCTCGACAGGCTTCAAAACATTTGCTGCCTTCAGGCACTTTTGAAAAATTAAAAAAAAAAAAACAATGGTTTTAGGAAGTTGTGTGTGATGAAAATATTCCTTGCATCACATTACACCATCAGCAGTGAATTCTGAAGAAAATAATTGGGATGTTGTGAAACAGGAAGTTGACAACCTGAGTATATGCAAATCTGCATATAAGATGAGATTCAAGAGCTGAGGCAGCTTTGAAAGCCAACAAATGCCACTTACAATATTATTGTGTTAATAAAAAACTTTTGAACTCTAATGAAGTGCCAACACATACAGCCAGTTCTCTGTGGAGAAAACTCAGCACTGATCAGGTTGTAACATCACCACCTAGTACACAGACAGGCATTCAAATGGATTCAATGTTCACTATTTGTTTAGCATCTACATTGTATGTCAACACACGCCATAGGTGGAGCTTGAGATGCGTGCTGCAGTGCAAAGCTAACATATATCTGATTGGTGCTTTACACAGACAGTAACAGAAGACAGTGGGAATCATGCCAAAATCAACACAGTCCAACAAATCGCTTGCAGACCACTTTCCTAGAGGAGGGTACATCACGTCAGCTGATGTAACTTTCACAAATGAGTGCACACATCAGAAGTGCAGAGGACTGTCAGCCATCAAGTTAGAGTCTGCTAAATTTGCTGTACATGGTAACAGTGGTACCTCTGACATTATTTTTATGTCCATTTAGTCGTGAAGAATGTTGTAAAATTATCAGGCTGAAAAAATAGAAATGCTGAAACGTTAAGTTTTTCATGTGAAAACTGTTCAAATAACCTTTTATGTCTTTGGGAGGAACCTGACTAAGTACAAATACAGATTCCACTTCCATATACAGTATATATATATATATATATATATATATATGACTCTTGCACGGTTTACCACCTACATTTTATGTCATTGTTAACACAATACTGAAAGGGTGGGTGTCATATAAGGAGCTCCACACTGGCCAACAACTAAGTTTGTCCTTAGTGATGCAAGCATCTAAGCGGTGGAGCGAGCAAACTCCAAGGCCAACAGAAGCTTTATCTTCTACTACAAGCTAAAGGTGAAGCAGGTTAATGATATGATTACAGTTGAGCACTTAATGATGAAAAGAAGACATCTACCTGCAAATATCTGCAAGCGATAGGGATTTGTGGTATTTTTTTTGTATGCATAATTAACTGATGTATGTGAGTTAAATTTGACTTATAATACACATAAATGTGTTAGCATTTCAAATCCAAAATTATATTCCTTAGATCTGGAGCTCATTCTGTTATTCCTTAACTTTACAATCAGCTAAATTTCCAGGTTTGTGCTGTTCACTAAAAAGAAAGACTGGAAGTCTAGAAACATTCATTACAGATTGTATTCAGTCACACTTAAAACCTGAGGACATGGTTTCCTTTTATTTGTTTTTCAAAATAAAAATATTATATTAAAGTTATGTCTTTGTGTCGCTCCTGTGCAATGATAATTGCAGACTGATGTATAGAGTCTATACTGCATTACCCTAATACAGTACTATGTCATAAAATCCAGTGGCTTCCTGCAAGGTAGCAGAACTGCCTGTTACTAGATTGGCACTAATGAAACAACAGCCTGCTCATTTCTGAAAAGCATTAAAGTTTTAAAAACTTGTTTACTTAAATTAATGACAGGTTGGTGAATGTGACCAATCAATGGAAACCCTACATGTACAGACCTTTCGATTGAAAGATAATCTTTATCATGTCATGTGTGGAAATTACACAGTTAAAACACTGATCTGATCATGGTAATACTAAACACAAAAACAGGAAATCATTAGTAACAGGTTTTTGTAATATTTCCAACTGAACCTTTTTTTTTTTTTTTTCAAAAGCAAACATTTGTTTTCTAACAAACTGTCGTTCCATCAAGTCAGAGCCATTAGCCAGTCAAAAAAAGTTGAAATTAAAAAAAGAAAAGAAAATGTACAGACATTTAATAAGATTTTCCCACGACCAGCCTCAGACTGGGAGAAAGGAAAAAAGCTTACTGGATGAACTTGTGCAACATTTTTTCATTGTCCCAAAATGTCAAAACTGTCAATATAAAATTCTATGCATTATACAATACAATATACACTATGCAAAATATGGCTCACACTGCAAATTAGACATTACAGATGGATAATTAACTCTGGGATAAACATCCTACTCCCACTATTCCCATATGTTGGTTGAAACATAATATCAATCTCCTCTGCCACAGGATTTTTTTTATCAGCTGAACAACCACTGATATATGCACAACTAATAGTGGTTGCTTCAGCATTAGATAAAAAGAAATAGTAAACATCACATGCTGTTCACTATTTTTGTGTGCAAGACAAACCAATGAGCAATGATAACAGTCCACTTTTGAACTCCCCTTTAAATACACACACATCCTTTTGCCTTACTAAAATAATAACATTTCATTTATTGTTGTGTGTGTGAAAATGAATGCTTCTCTTTTGGATCATTAAATAAAAAACTAGTTCAATGGAAAGAAAGAAAAAAATAATCAATGTTCTTCTTTAGCAAATTAATACAACAAACATCTGTTATTTAGTCTATTTACATATACAACAAGGTATTGTCATTAACACTGCTAAATATATACAATGTACAATATGTACTTCAGTCACTGTACTTCAGAAAAACAGAGTCTAGTGTTTCGATTTCAGCTTGTACCTAAAGTCCACATCATAAGTAGGCTGAAGGATTCCTAGTCCAGCACGGGACTGGTCAAGAGGTGGGACTTTAATTGTGGGATCTAGCAGTTCCATGTCAAAGTAGGTTAGCACGAGACTGAGGAATTGTTTGATCTCATACATAGCAAAAAATCTGCCGGGGCATTTGGTGACACCAGAGCCAAAGGGCATGCAGAAATAACGCAGCCGACGTCCATTGCGGAAGAAAGTGGTTTTCTCCTGACCTTTCTCATCTAGGAAACGGTCAAACTTGTACTCCTGCAAGGTGGAGAGAGAGAGATGGCATTTTAAAATGCAAACATTCTAGTGATTTCTAAAAGGAAGCATTTTCCTGTTTGTTGTTTTTAATCATCACATTCGAGACTTACATAGGGATCCTCAAAAATGTCTGGATCATAGTGGAGCATGGGTGGGTACAGGGCAATCACATCGTCTTTCCTTATACGGTAGGCTTCTTGGTTGTCAAGGTGAAGCAGGAAGTCTTCTTTGGCAATGCGCACATTCATGGAAGCACTAGAAAGACGCAGTGCTTCATTTATGATGCTGTCTGTAAACAGAGAGGCATAAAACAGAAATTAGGTTAAGACAAAAATTTCTATCCAAAGCATTTTTGTACACAAACCACTGCAATGCATCGTATGCCATATGAGCAGCACAACGGATTAAAATAGCAGTTACATGTGACCTCTATGGTATTTTCGAAAAAAACAACCAAACATTGGGAATCTTACCTAGAACAGGCATGTTATCCAGCTGGTTCCTCGTAAGGTTCAGTGTGGGGTCACTGGGGTCAGCTTTAAGACCTGAATCATCCAGAATCTTTTTAACTTCTTCATAAGCTGCTTTCATAGCATCAGGACTCCTGACAACACACATAAACATAGATTAATAGACAAATTTCTTCATCTACAACAAAATAAAGTGTGCTTTAAGTAAAGGGATCTGGATTTTCTTTTTTGAAGCAACTGTTTATGTCCTTGCTTTGTTGGCTTGGTTTCCAAGCTGAGTTATTTATAGAATACTGCTACAAAAATCTGTACTGTATGTTGCAATGCTATCTATCTTAACTATGTACATGTTGTTGCGGGTGATACCCAAAATCAGCTGTTGGGGAACTGATAAATATGCAGTAATATGATGTAACAGTAGTACCTGTACATGAGACAACATGTAATATACAAAGACAAATACAATACAATATAATGTGGTTTAGAAAGGAATACCTGATCATATAGAAGAGAGACCAGAAGGTAGCAGGCAGGGTGTTAGCCTGTGAGGCCCAAAGCAGAGCGACATGGGTTCTTGCCTTGCTCAAATCATTAAAGGTAGATAAGGAATCATTCAGAATGATCCTCATAGAGATTAGATCAGACAAGTTTTCTCTCTTGGACAAGTTTTCAGCATTCATGGTCTTTGCCAGGTTCTATGCATTTGAAAGAAGTAGAAAAATAGATTAATGTCTTTAATGTATACATGTAACCACTGCTCAAATGGTTAGAAGCGGTAACATAGAGACCATGTGGCATTAGATCAAGGGTGCATGTATTGATATTTCTTTGAGGGTTATAGGAAAGGGTCACTGACCTCTCTGGCACTGTAGGCACTCTTGAAGACATGGATAGGCAGACCGGCCACCAGTGCTGGGAAGATCTTGTCAAATTCCTTGAAGTTTTCCAAGGCACTGAGCACCAAGGCTTTCTGGGCTGCCTGCCTAGCCTGACACTTATCTTCACCAAGCTCTTTACCAAAAAGTGTCAAATAGCCGGCCTCAAACATCGCCTAGAGGACAAAGGGGTAGACAGGACTGTTGGAAACATAACATATGGCATGGAGGCTAGAGAAATGCAAACTGTAATGGCTGGGTTGCAGCCATTACAACTTATTTTATTTCACAAAATTGTGAAAATTAATCTCAAATGTCAGTCTGATTGATAGTCAACTTTAGCACTAATTACTACAGACCCTTAGGACCAATGTCATACACACTGTTCTAGTTTTTCAATTTTGAACAAGGATTACTGACCTTGTAACAGAAAGCAAAGATGCCATCCACCTCCCAGTGGTTCTCCCTGGCACTCAGTGTGTCCGACTTCAGCATGACATCCTGGAGGTGGCCCATCATGCTCTCTATCAGGGAGGGGAGAGCCTCACCCTGCAGGGTCTTTAAAAAGGTTTGGTGAAGGTTCTCTGTGGTGTGGCCATGGCGAGGGTCAAAGCTATCATGGCCAAAGGCCTAATGAGGGAAAGAAAAAGAGCACTAGAATAAATAAAAGATGCACTTGTAGCACAAAAAAACCCATGTGGATAAAAAAACATTCTGGCATAGCATGGCATGCATTAAAAAATAAAAACGTACCTTAACAGATGTAGCAAAGTGGAACTTCCTCCAATCCAGGTGCCTCCCCTGTCTGATGACTGAGTGGTAGGAGAAGGGGTCACACAGGAAATGAATGTACTTGCCCGCAATCTTGCAGGTGAAAATATGGCCGTATTTCTTCTGACGGCTGCGGAGGAACTGGAGTGGGTTGGCTCCAAATTGTAAAGCACAGCCCAGGTAAGGGATGAAGCCATTTTCAACTGCAGGTTCACCGGGTTGTCTACATGGAGATTGATGAGACAGTATTGAGTGAAAAGCCATTCTTAACTGCCAGTGATATAAGATGAGAACATTTTCGTTGCTATGGTTCAGTTACTATTTGGATAAAGATTACTAAGACAACTTCATTAATTTAAACTAATCACCCTTACTAACATTACTATTAACATACATCCAGGCTTAAGGCTGCCAGCGCATGTAGCATTTCTGGTTGAAATACTCTTCACTTTAAATCATAAAGCACCACCAATTAACACTGCTCCCATGAGATGCTGCTATTTATATATATATATTTTCTTTTTTACTGACGAAGGCTGACGATAAATGTATTCATTCATTAATCCGTTGTTTCAGTGCATTCAGCAATAGTCCTCCCACCCAACAACCAAAACATTACAAAGCAATGTTTTCAATCAGCCTAAATGCCATTACATTACTATCTAAACAAGTTAACTCTTTATAATGTTCACTCTTCATTATGCCAGTCTGAACAGGAGCATTAATCTTAGAGAGACAAGCACATAGTCAGCACCATCTAAATTATGAATACACAATGAAGAGTGATTTCACATTACAGGCTCTGAAAACAGGAGCTAAAAAATTCCATCACCTCTACTATAGCTTTGTTTAGTTAACCTTCATGACATGCATACCCACAGTCTTTCAGTTGTGTGCTGGATGACATTAATGCAACATGAATCATGGACATGTGTTGTTGCATGGCTGGAAAAACTGTCACTTTTGATGTGGGTGCAGCCAATTAACAATCACTGTAGTTTAGGAGAGAACTATCCACGTTTGACATTGTAGGCACACAGGCTAAGTAGCAGGCATGAGTTTGACGGATAGAAAATATTAATTCAACTGCATTGTATAGATAGGGTATAACTAAGCCCAGTTATACACCAGTAGTCAACTCCTACCTGTGTCGTATCCCCACGGCGAGCCATAAAAGGCAGCATAATCCAACGACTACAGCCCAAATCAGAGCGATGCTTATTATCATGATGATGATGGTGATGGCAGTGATGATCCAACAAAACAAAGGTAGGAAGGCGCCGTTAGTGGTCACACAGATGAGTGTGATTAAACTACAGTTGAGACAGTATGTCTCAATTCACAGTTTTCCAAGACTGAGACAATGAAGGCACTGCCTGCCACAGGAAATTATGTAAGAAACCTGAGTAATGTTGGCTCAGCTAAGTGCAATGACAGGCAGAATGTGGGAGGCTTT
The DNA here is from genome assembly GCA_016785285.1 of Brachirus orientalis. NCBI lineage: Eukaryota > Metazoa > Chordata > Actinopteri > Pleuronectiformes > Soleidae > Brachirus > Brachirus orientalis. Next base: position 13,356 of record JAFBJR010000153.1, read on the forward strand.
TATGCTGCTCTGTCCCTAGGGTGGACCCAAGTTTTCTTTTTTTTGTCCTTCATTTGTTGAGCAACATAAAGAGCATTATTACCTTATCAGCAATGATGTTCTTTGAGATAACCCTTTATGCATTTTTGGATAAAGGCTTTGGGGAGCAATTGTTTTCTGCATTTGCATGTTATGTGGTAACTGATGTTGAAAGCGTAAAAATATGTTTTACAGATACAGATACAAATGCATAAAACGCATACATGTTTTTTAAAAAGTTTGTTTTATTTAATTGTAACAAAAAATATACATATACATATACATTTTGGACTGTTAAGATTGTTATCGCACATGGATTTTTCTAGGAAATAGGATTCTTTGCATCTCCTCTCTCATCTCTTTCCCTCTCTCACTCTGTGTGTGTGGGCCTGTGTAAAAGAGGGGGAGAGAGATAGCCATGACTGTAGTCCAAGGCCAGTACCTGAAGAGCATTCAGGTTGGTAAACAGATTCAAGGTTACTGCTGCATTTCCATTGTGTGTTTTTGTGTGTGCGCACACGTGTGTGTATGTATATGTATGTATGCACGTGTGAGTGCAGGTGAATGTGGTAATAACTTGTAATAAGGAATTCAAATTCTGAAAATGTAGGTCTAGGTTGGTAACAATAATGGTAAAGTTGTGGCAATGAGGAGATCATATTGCAGTAATACCATGTTATGTCAAAAGTAATAATAATGAGAATTACCATATTATTACCATGTTGTAACTGTACTATAACATAAAGTGTTACCCAGGATGAGATATTACTTTTGCAGAGAATTCAAGTGTAACCTGTTTAGATTTACTAAAACACCCAGATGAGTGGGTAAAAAAGATGTAGAGTATCAAGGAAGCAAATAAAGTGGCAATTTAATAAATGTTTTACATTTTTAACAAGTTATTCTCTAATAATATTGGACAAACAAGAAAGTAAGAAAGAAAATCCATTCACAGAGAAAATGAAACTGCTTGGCCTCAAAGTACAGGTGTGTAAACAGACCATCTGTGTGTTCAACAAGTCATGCATCCCTAAACTATCAGGGATATACTGCACTACTAACGTCATAACATATTTGTGTTTTCACATTTGATTTACTCTCTTAAGATAGCAATGGCGCAAGATCATTTGCTATATACACATTGTGGGAAAAGGAAAAATGACAACAGTGTCTGCTTGAAACCAGCAAAGACACTTGTTTCACACATAGCATTAATTCACACCGGGTGGAGAATATGGTGCTAAATATCTGCAATCATGGTGGAGGTCTTGTGAGGCTGCAGACACAGTGGTCTATCACGAAAGCCTTGTTCATACTTAGGCAAGGCACCCAGTCTTGGATCACTGCAGACTTAGCACACACTAAGAGCAGCCATAGAGGCGCTTATGGTTGGTGGACATTGCTTGTCATTATGCCTTTGACTGCAAATCGGCATCGGAAGAAACTAGTCTGGGTAGGATCCACTGGCTAAAATGAAAAAAAAAAGAATTACTTTTTTTTCATACATTATAACCTTCTCTTACTTACTCATGTTAGTTTTATTTCCACTCTACAACATCTAACCCTGCCACAGGAAATTACGTAAGAAACCTGAGTAATGTTGGCTCAGCTAAGTGGCAGAATGGCAGAATGTGGGAGGCTTTTATGCTGCTCTGTCCCTAGGGTGGACCCAAGTTTTCTTTTTATGTCCTTCATTTGTTGAGCAACATAAAGAGCATTATTACCTTTATTTTCACTCTACAACATCTACATAGTCCAAAGAAGATAGATATGGGAAGTCTCTGTGTCTTCCCTGTGTTTCTTAGTTAAATGTTCTATTTAAACTCATCTCCAAGACTCCAAATGTGATGTCTCTCCGGCTGCACAGTCAATTTTCCCTAGTTACAAAAAATGAATAATATAGCACTGAAACAACGTTTCAAGCACTTGCACCCAACTTGCGGCTGTTGATGACGTCAATTCTTGTGTGTGTGAGTATATACCAAGCTTTCAATACTATTGTCAACACAATATTGCCTATGATGCGCTGGCACTGAAGCTCACAATATCTGGGACCTACAGTACCTACCTGTGCATTCTCAATGTTATGAAGAGCTGCAGATTTATTGGGTTTCACAATGGTCACCATTTTAGTTTATACTGTTAGTATAATAAAATTGTGCTTGATGTGCTGGATGAAAAGCCTGGCATTACGTAACTCAGATGTCTATTGATAGTTTCTTGGAAATGAAACCAACCAACAGTTGTAACCAATTAGATCAACAACATGCCAAGAGTTGGGCATGAGTGGTTTGACAGGAAAATCAATTACAAATCATGTTTAATGACGTGGTCCCTATTTCTCTTTGACATACAACTTCGACACAACATGTGGTATTTCTTCAGTTTTTGTTAGGGAATAGAACTTGTAGTAACACAATTACAAGGCTGGAGTTAAAGTGCCATTTCAGGGCCACAGTTTGGTGAATCATCTACTTGTTCTCTATGTCATATCTTTAGATACCAAATATGTTTTTTTTCCACCAGTTAGTCAGAACTGAAGAATGATGGATGAGCGGTGAAACTAAACTTAGCCAAGTCCATTTGCCTACAGCTAACCATAGAAGATGACTGTGACCTGGGTGACTAAGAACCTTCACAAAATTGACATAAATACTGATAAAAAGTGACCCTTAGTAACCTGGACAGGTTGTAGCTAAAGTGGGGTCAAAGCTTAGGATGAACGAGGAGCTGTATTAGTTTTTTTTTTTTTCAGTTTCTTATCTTTAATTATGATCTGACCTTTGCACTCTTAGTCACAGCTGAGTGTATGTCTTTGCATGGATAATTTATGGTTGAAGCTTTAGGTCAGGTCCAGGTCCAGCTTTAGGGTTGTCATGGTAATACATTGTCAAAAATCCTCCAGCTATAAATATATGAAAATGTTACACCCCAAAATGTCACATATATTCACATATAAAAATAACATATAATTATTGTTGTAACAATTCAGTGTTCATTAGGAGGACATTTTACAAATCACTCTATTACTCTAAAGCATACGTTACATTTAATGGAATGAATGTCACATTTTGCCCAACACAATCTCAGCAGTTGTCAAGTTAACATAAGTTCATACTTAAGTAACCTGGAGCTGCCCACCCACTGTCAGGTCACTACTGGTTAAATGACTTCTGGAATATCCTTCTCTCTCTCTCTCTCCCTCTCTCTTATATTTGCACGTCCATCACTGTCTCCAGCAGCAGCTCACTTGGAACTTCATTAAGCATATAATGTATATAATTCTTAAATTGTGAAATATTTGTGGACCTTCAAATGTATAATTCTGACGTGTGCCATCATAGAGACAAACAACCATCCACTCTCACATTCACACATACAGGCAATTTAGAGTGTCCAATTGCCCTAATCCCTAAATGTGCATGTTTTTGGACTGTGGGACGAAACTGAAGAACACAGAGAAAACCCACACTAGAGCTTGATTTACTTAAAAGAAAATTTAAGGCAGCTTTTTGCATAAGATAATTGTGTAGATATAACAAGAGTATTCTTTTATAAAGTACTTGATTAATAATTCCATACTTAGAATTCATTGTTAACAAGGAATTTCAAGTTAATCTTATTTGGAATCCCTTAATTAGCTAATGGGAAATTAAGCAAACTTTACTAAGAAACATATTCCTGCTTACAATAAATTCCATTGAAAGAATACTTAATTTTTTTGTGTTTATATGGGTATTGTGTTAATACTGTCATTTACTTAATTTTTGTGAGTTTATAATTTGTACTCTTGAAAGCTACTTGTTTATTTTATATCAGTAGTACATAATTAAGTCATATATACTTTGCTTTATCAAATGTGCCATTATGCATGCATGCACATTTTCTAATGAGCCATTACTTAAACATCAGTGTTAAGTTGAGGGTTTGCTGCTGCCACACTGTTCAAAACAGAAAACAACTGCAAATGCAAAAATCCCCATTTGAACAAATAACCTTGATTTAAACACGTGGCATTAAGATGTAGGCTATAATGGTGCTATCATCATGTACAACATATATTTCTTTTTCCTACTCTCCTTCAATTCCTCCTGCTTTTGTCCCTCTGTCAACTCAGTTCTTAGTAAGGCTTAAAGGGGACCAGTATAAGCCTGGACATGAACCTCATGGTCTTCCCTGAGGAAAAGCCGGGACCATGAATGTGCAAACTTTCTGAAAAAAACCCATTAAGTTTTAGAAACATTCAGGGGATTGGCCATTAGAGGTATGTGCTGTCCCTGCAGCCATGATTGGCTCAAACAAATACCAGAGTAAAAAAATATATGTATATATATATATAATATATATGTAATATAAGACATACATTTTACTAGAATAAGCTTTTGAAGAGTCATTCAGCTGGGCAGGGAAACAAAATCATCATTCTGGGCAAACTCACACTGTCCCTTGATACTGATAACAAATATTGGCTGCTTGACAGGCATATGTGAATGATCCAGGACAGATCACAGTCTGTGTTGGCACTAATCTAACTCAATTGGTTTGGCCTTAACCTAGAATTAACTTGAGGAGGTTGCAGATGAAAGTTGGCAGAAAGAAAGCTAAAGACAGACAGAGGAAGAGAGATAAAAAAGTTCAAGGGAGCAGTTCACCTGAACGATAATCACTAAGCTACGCCAAATAAACACTTCCCAATAATTGACTGTTCAGTCTGCATGACCTTGAAACTCCTGATAAACTGTAGTGACTCTAGTGAAACCTCGACATCAGTTTATACACAGTGTTCACTTGGAAAATGGTTCAGATTAGTAAAGGAGTTGCCTATATGCTCTGACATTATTGTTGTTGCACTGACAACCCCCTGAAGACTAACAAAAGTAGTTATTTTGTAAAATTCTTCCATGAACCTAAAGTGATATGGATGGATCAAAATTAAAGTATATATTAATGTATATATATATATGTATATATATAGACACACACACACACACACACACACACACACACACACACACACACATATATATATATATATATATATATATATATATAAAATTTATTTCAGATTTATGCTTTGACAAATAGAGCATGTCTAAGGGCTACACGGTTGGTTAGAACTCTTGCCTTTGCAGCAAGAAGACCCAGGTTCAGGAACAAGGGCCTCTCGGCATGGAGTTTGCATGTTCTCCCCGCGTGTGCATGAGTTTTCTCCGGCTTCCTCCCACAATCCAAAAACATGCCAATTTGGAAATTAGGCCAACTGGACACTCTAAGTTACCCGTAGGTTTGAATGTGAGAGTGGAGGGTTGTTTGTCTTTAGGTGGCCCTGCGATGGACTGGCGACCTGTCCAGGGTGCATCCCGCCTTTGGCCCTATGTCTGCTGGGATTAGGCACTGTTACCCCTCATGTGGAAGATAAAGCAGTAAAAGATGAGTGAGTGAGTGAGCTCATATAACACATAACAGTAATCTCAGGTGAAAACATTTTCTGCCACAATAAATACAGCTTCAGCTGAAGTATTATAAAATAAACATACTCCCTGTAGACTGAGTCAAATGAGAATCCAGAGCAGTAACATTGTCACTGCATTATCTCCATTTCACTGCATCTTGCTGTGTGTTGTTTTTCTGCTTGTGACATGTTGGTTTATGAAAAATGATTTCCCTATTATCTATTGTTTATTGGGAAGGAGTCCATCACATTTTCTGGCAGGTTTAAACATATATGGGTGAAAAGTATCCTGCGTTTGCATCTGCTGTCAAAGCACTTTGTAAAATTGTGTCTTAAAGATGCCATATCAATAAAGTTGTTATTATGATTACTGTTAGAAAAAAACAAGGCATAATGCTGTGGGAGTTGCTTCAGCACAAAAAACTTTGAATTTTAATAGTAGAAGCCTATTAAAGTGTAGTTTAAAGCACATAAACTGCACACAGCAACTTTCTGACCTGAGTTGAACTAAACTGTCCAATGTCCAAAAGTAATACAAGTGATTATGGAAGCAAATAATGAGAAAACTGGGCATATGACTGGGTTTAATGAGATGCTAAGATCTAAATACAAGGTCCACCTAAAACCATTGTTAAAAATCATGTCAAACATTATCTCAAAGGACTTTACGGAAGAAGGTTGAGAATTTTCACTTCATAGAATTAAGAAACTTCTGGTAAGAGTGGAGAAAATAGATGGAAAAAAATTGTATCATTTGTTCCTGCAGCTGTTTTACTTCCTGACATCTTCTTATTCAAGTTCACTTTTCAGACCAATGATTTTATTTAGATAAAAGCAAAATGAATGAAAAAGATTTTCATTATTCCACTGAAAGATTTTATTTTGAAAAACACATGATTTTTGTTCCATGTTCTGAACCTTTTGGCTGGATAATATAATCCAGGAGTAGTTTTACTTACATGACATGATTGATACATAAAATAAGATAAATGACACAGAAGCTGTTGGCAAACTGTGGCATGAATGAACCAGCTGACTGGGCAGACACAGCTTTATTTTAATGATACATGTAATGCAGCTGCTGGCCTTGAAACATGTCCACGTCCCAGGCTCATCTTCCTTATCTTTTCCTGATACTGTTACTTTCAGAGCTGTTTTATTGTGAGCCCAGAATGACGTATGGTGATGGAGGCTAAATAGAAGATTTGATACAACAAAATAACATCACACAAACATATGAAAAAATGTCAGAATTTTGGGGGAGGTGGGGGCTTAATAAACTGTTTTTTTTATTTATCTATCTAGTATAATTGGAGTTTGCATCATTAGTGTCTAGAATACAGATAGTTTGTATGATGTGCCTGTCAAGGCTAATTAACTGCAGTATAGGCTGATTAAAAATTAGAATTAGTAAGCCTTTATTGTCACTGTACAAGATAACAGCAACAACAACAACAAATTGTGTGCTGTATCTGAGTTCCAGAATGTAGAACAATATAAACAATTTAAAAAAGATAAAGTATTAGTAACAATAGAACGAGCCACAGGGCAGGCAACCTGACTAAAATAGCAATTCATTTATAAATAAATGAATATTGCCATCCCAGCTGACGATGCAGAGATGCAGTATGCAGACAGACTCTCACACTAAGCTGTTCAGGTGTGTGACAGTGACTAATAAAAATTGGTAAATGGTTTTATTTTATCAATACATACAACTATTTTATCAATACATACATCTAAAATGCTCTATAAACTAATTTATGGCCCTTTTTTTTAAAAAAAAAAAGACATAAAGCAGTTTAGTGGAGCTGATATGCTGTTACTTCCTCAATAAGCCTTCAAACTTTCTTAAAAGAACCATAATGCTCATGAGATTTGATGTTCAATCTTAATCCCAGAGTCCTGTTTGCTGACCTTTCAAGTCCAAATGATTAGTCTGCAGGACTTAAGACATTATAAAACAACAAAATAGTATTTTGTTGTCAGTGTTAAAGTGTAAAGTTTATATTTACAGTTTCAGAAATGTTTGGTCATATATTTGGAGTTTATTCTAATTTGTAACTGAAATGACAACACAGCCTCTCACATCCCATTGTTAGATCCTTAATATATGACATTATAATTTCTCAACTTGTTGGCTTTACAGAGACCCATCGTTCCATCAGTTTGGCTGAGAATCTCATTTTTCTTTTTCCTTTTCTTAATATCTCAGTTCTATTTAAATAATGACTCTTAATGATTCCATGGCAACTTCAAAAATAGCTGAAGGAAAAGCTAAAAATGAAATATGATGGGAATGACATGTAAGTGCTTTAAACTATATGCAAAATAAATAAATGAATAAATAATTATAATAATAATAATAATAAAGAAAAGTTAACACAGGTGGCTTGAATATACATATGGTATTATCTAGGGAAGTAGATTTGGAGATAACTGCTCCTCCGTTGACCTTGAACATTAGGTCTGAGCATGAGAAACACAATTATAATAAATCTTATCAAGTGCAGTCTATACCTGATAAAAGTGTTACACCTTTACCCATTTGTCAATCACCTTACTCTGTTCTTGAATGGAAATTGGCCTTTGTATTGAAGAGTTATGCAGATTATCATCTGCTCTGTTGACCTTGAAAACTTAAAAGCTAAGTGTTGGAGACACGATTATTCAGTAATCCTTATCTACTGCAGCTTATACATGTCTCTTACTCTGTGTGTGTGTGTGAGAGAGAGAGACAGAGCAAGATAAAGAGCAATTAAATGGGAGGAGCAGATAATTTAAACATCACTGTATGTGCATATACAGTAGATACACTGTCTGTGGACAACACGCAGTGGAGGATAAGATAAATGCCTCCCGTATAAAGAAGCAAATGTCTTTTCAGTAGCGATTCTAATGTTGATTTATTGGACAAGTATATTGTAATTTGCCTAAACACCAACAATATTTCAAGTACTTTAATTACAGAATTATTAAAATAAAAAAAAAAAACATATTCCGTGGAAGATGCCAGTTATTATTAAACTTATATTCAGTTTAGATGACAATGGTTTATAATATATATTATAAAAAAAAATAATTTTCTATTTTTTTTTTAATTAGTATATTTTCTCTCACTATAAGTGATTTTATGGCTGCAGCCTAAATGCAGCCTAAATGATGATAACAGGAAATGCAATGGTAAGTTTCACAGCATTGGAGAGATAACCAGTCAAACTATGGTAGTTATTATCACTTTGTTTATGAGTGTACAGATACAGATCCATCTTGTTTGCCTGAATTCAGACACGGATGCTGAGAGGCCGGATGTAGCCGATACCAACTCACGAGGGTGAAGATTAAGCTGTATTCAACGTTCTGTCTCTGCTGATGTGAGTTTCTTTCATTAGACACATGTGCTGTTTGCTTTAGCTGAATGTTTGACATGAATGAATAACTTTTCACAGACAGTGTCATGATGACACACAAATCTTTGGGTCTGCATGTCTGCAAATTAGGAACATCTAGGTCCTCACACAAATGTGAGGACTGTTACTGAATAAGGAACAGTATCACATTTTGTCCACACATGTACAGATGTACAGCTGCTTTAACAACCTCCACTGTCTTTTTCCTCTCTTCATTTTTCCTAGTTTTAAGATTTATTCTTATTTTTTATTCGGGTTTTATTTCATTAGTCTGTTATTTTTTGGATGCTATTTTTGGCTGGAATGCATGCAATGTTAATGAATTCGTCAAAGAAAAAAAAAGTTCTCTTTTTATTATACCATCCTTTAATACAGTTCAAGTGTGTCTCTTTCACACGTGACACTGTCGACATTTTCTTCTCACTCTGAGGAAGCTAGGCCTCACTAATTAGAGTTCCCGGAATCTCTGTTTCCTGGCATGCTTGTCACTTTAATTTCTAATTTGCCCCTCCTGCAGCTTCAACTACTAGCAGACAAACTCATGGAGCAGAGCTGCACAAACTGTTTTTCTGCTGGAGTACGAAATAATGTGATGCCTCCAACTGCTTCTCTTTGACTTGGTGTCGGTCTGATATTTGATACTTGTGATGTTACTCACAGCCAGTGTTTGCCAAAACAAATCCACACCTTTGTTAGAGCCAGGCTTACAATTACAGTAATTCTTCCTCCCATTGTTATTGGCAATGAACTCACACGTAAAAATCACCATGCAGGTGCTGATTTGAAGGTCAGGTTCATTATAGAGAGTAAAATAAAAAACTCTTTTCTGTGACATCCTAAAGTATAAACTGTTTCTGCCTTGTCATTACTGTTTGTGGGTGTCTTGTGTCTCTCCCGAGCTTGTTTCAAGTCATTTCGTTGTTGTTGACTTTGCTCAAATGGGTCTCTAGTCTGTCAAACAAGAAAGGCCCATTTCCAGTCTGATATCCTCTATTTTTAATCTGAAAATATGTCCTGATATTGCAATTAGAGTACTGTTGAATGTGGCTGACAACCAGCTGAAATCATTCTCTATAACCATGATTTATAACCTTCAAATGCAAAGTGACAGAGGTCATTCAACATCTCTAAACATTTCAATGAATAGATATGCCATAACACACAACGTGATTGTAATTAACTTGCCAAACTTAATTTAAAATTTTATACGACTCATATGTGCTGGTTTTCTGTGATGATGATTTTTGTCTGCAAATAATAAAGTATAACATTGTCATTCAGCATCTAAAGAAGAAACTGTGCAACATCAAAGCTGCAGAAACCTTTTTTCCTGGAAGACAATAATGGGAGTGTAGTTCTCCAATCACTCCAGCAGATGGCAGTACGTACAATGTTAGTGCAGACAGAGAAACAAGATGCTCTCAAACAACTTCTCACTCAAAAACTGTCAGGTCTAAAAAAATAAACAACATGGGTCTAGACTGCATCCCTGTGTTATGTGGATTTTACATAAAGTGTGACGAAAGTTTGTGATGAATAACAACCTCACTCTAAATAATCCAGTTGTTTCACCAGAAGAAACCTACAAACTGTTTGTGAATCTAACATGTAGAACTGTAACACTGTTTACTTAAAGACCAAACAACTCAGTATTCATAAATTAACGAATGTCCAAAATGCAGCCGTCAGATAGAACCACTAAAATAAATAAAATAAATACATGGAGATCTTGTATTACGACTTTCTTTGGTTCAAAATAAAACAGTAGAGTAGTGTGTCTTTGTTTTTCTTTTCAGATTCTTATAAGCTCACAAGTCCATTTATGCCTTCAGTGACATCTGTATATCACAGTAGTTTGTAACAGATGAGTTTGTGATTATTTTGAGGACATTTTATATTTTAGGATATTTTACTGCTTACATGTCAAGGATTTTTTAAATTATCCTCATATCTGCCATTATACCTGCCTGGCTTGTCCTCTCCCTGACCACTTGGTGGCAGCATTCCCTCAAACACTGCTTATGAACCAATCAGATTTTCTGAGCAGATGGGTGTTTCTTCAGGAAACCACTTTTCTCTTTCACATTCTCTCTGGAAATGTATTTTTACAGAAAACAGTTAAACTTATCACATCAATAATTTTAACATTCAACTGTATTTTTTCACCAAAACTCAATTCATTTGTACGACTCCAGAGAACAACTTATATTTTGTTCTGACAGTTTTCTTAGTAAGAAACAGTTGGAAACACAAACACGAGGGCAGGGGAATGTAGCATCTTACAGGTAGGATTATCTTTTTCAGTTGGTTGAGACCAAACCAGAGCAACGAGAACAGTGGATTTCCGAAACTCCATGAGTTTTGTGTGTTGCATGTATGTATGTTATTATTCCACTTATCATGTACATGTATGTTATTCTCTACGATCATAAATTAATAAGACAATAGTAATAATTCGATGATAAGATGATACACAGTGCCCAAAAACCCATCAATGCAGCTCCAGAGGGTTTTATAGTTCAATTATATGTAATTATTTTTTTGTGATATATATGTAGCGTCCCAAGTCCCTATTGTCTATCATACACACAAAATCCCCTGAAACACCCCTGATTTTGACAGATTGATGTTGGGCAGCTTATGTTTTCTCTGAAAACTAAATAAGAAGTTGACCAAACAATAAACAGTTGGAAAATCTTAAAGGGTCCATTAAGCTAAATAGAATGTCATGCACATTATGTACATAATGTCATTTCCTTTAAATACACCTTCTTCTGAGATGTGAGCTGCTTTGTTATGATATTACTTGTGTGACTGCAGTCTCTGGCCCAATCACCCAATGCACCCATATCAAGAATACTGTTTCATAAGGGAGGCTATAATAGTCTCCGATCAAATCTCCATCCCACCACCACAGCCCGACAAGCCTTCTCCCATCCCAGGTTTCCCTCTGCAGTTGTAGGTAATTGCCTTCCTGTCTGTTGTAGAGCCAGCAGTGCTTCATCCTCTGCCCAGGTATAATCACCAGCCATTATGCAGTTCATTATTTATAGAACACCTTGTTCTGGTAGAATCCGGGGAAAGAGGTAGCCTTTACTCTAGCACTTTTTGATCACAGTGGGTTGAAGTGGTCTGACTTCCAACAAAATGAATACTCCACATAAGAGAGCAGATGGAGGCAGTGCATTTTGTCAAGTGGTTTTTCCACCCAGTTTGGGCTTAACTTAGTAACATGGTGTAAACAGTGAGCACAGAGAAGCAGCTCTGTGTGTCAAAGTAGATGAAAGATTGATGCATGGGCATTGAGGATATAAAATAAACAGTATTTTTAATGTCAATTTTGAATGACCTCTCATTGTTAGCTTGTTTCCCTCAGTCACACACCTCCATAAATAATATTCAGAGTCAACATTGTTGCTGCAGCTAAACATAAAGGTCATTTATCTTTTTTTTTATATTTATTCATTCATTTATTCATTATAATATGAGCCCGTAATTTCTCCAACACAGACTGAGCAGAGACATATAAACAAACTAATAAAATACCCATTTATTAAGAAACAATGATAATACTGTCGCACAGGATTCTTCCTCTTTTCACTAATGGATTTAGTTGCCCCTTCAATTCACTACAGTGTATTCCCACCTTTTACTACCAAAGCAAAAACAGCAGAACACTTTAAACGTACATGTAAATCATCCATCACACCACAGAACTCCTTGGCAGGAAAAATCGGAATGCCTATTCCTTAATTCCTCATCTGTCTCTTCTTTCTCTGACTTGTTGTGAAGCAATTTTCTCACGAGACCTGAGGCTTTGACTCAGAGGACCTCCTGATTCAGAGCACTCCAGGTTGGCGGTCCTGGTCCTGTAAGGCTGGTTTTCCACTAACAGAAGGTAGGGAGAGTGGAGACAGCCCCAATCTCCCCGCAACAAGCCATTCAACCATCTCAATGACTCTGAAGCTGTTAAATTAAGGTAAACATCCTGCATAGTTCCACTTTACGCAATATGCTTTTGTTTTTGTCTTTGCTTGCCGCAGAAAAGAGGCACTTTGCTTCAGTTTAAATTGTCTATTTCCTAAATTTAACAGCTTTGCTTTAGAGGGTCCAATGTTACACTTCAACAGAAATAAGCAGACCAGAACAATTTGATTCCTGTAGAATCATCACCAACAGGGGATTAGCTAATGAAAGCCAGTGGAATACAAATGGATCTTTCATGGGGAGTCCAAACACACATATTTACCTTATTGACCAATTGTAAATCATCTTGACAGTACTGACCTCTGGGGATATGGATGGACCACACTTGAGCAGGCTGTCAGTTTATTTAGATTTCAATTTGATCTACTGCGCTAGAGAGCACAATAAATGCCAAAGAGGTGATTCTGCTTATAGTCAGAACTACACAGCGTTTTATTTTTACTTATCAAGGACAATGGATTCATATAAAATCAGTGGGGATAAAAATGGGGGGACAAAACAGGCATATGATGTGTATAATTGTGTCTCTTCATCAGTTTGTTTCCCCAAACTGTGCAAGGAAACAAGCCTCAACTCAACACCAGAAGTAATAAACATGCTCACATCATTAAAAGTCAATTATTGATATTTATGGACATTAAAAAAACATGTAAACTCAGTGAAGAACGTTAACACTAACAGTGTGCGTGAGCAACAGCAGCACTTCTACAAACACACACACACACACACATATATATATATATATATATATATATGTATATACACACTGTATGTCATCAGTTGTGTCATTACATTCAGGCCAAAATGACCCAAGGCTATTGGGAAAACTCCTTGTTCTCATGACAGGCTGCCTCCATTTTTAGTTTCATGAGTCCTGCACTGTGTGATGTCTAGATTTATCTTAAAGTCCCTAATGGACACAAGTGCAGAACAAAATTCAAAGGAAGGTTTTCAAATTTGAGCGATACAGGGATTAGAACACAAAAAGGCAGTGGCATAAGTGTACAAAATACTGAAGGGCAAAGTAAAAACACTAACTAAGGAGGCTAAAAACAGGAGAACACAAGAGAATATGGCTACAGAGACAAGCTGGCAGGGAGTGACAGGTGATGGAAGAAGATATATGAGCTGGGGAGAAAACAAGAAACAGGTGTAACTAATACAACACAGGTGATGATGGGAGAACAATGAGACACGCCAGGAAGTATGACTAACTGAAACAACGCAGGTAAAAATAAAGTAGTAAGTAAAGTCAACAAAATACAAAAAAAGGGTGGAAAAAAGCAAAATAAACACCAACAAATGCAAGACAGTCTAACAAAATAAGACAATAAGAGACAAAAAGAAAACTCACAGTCCAAATGAATCAAAGCACTTGAAGCAAATCAGTGGTCAGGACACTCAAAGCCTTGCTTTACTCAGGAGTGTTGGCTGTACTCCATGTAAGGCCATTAAAGATTTGTTACTAAGCTTCAGAAAACCGAAAAACTTTTAATTATCAATTTTAAAAAAAGCAATGCAAAAGGTAGTTACACTACTTGTTACTAATATAGCTGACCTTTTTACATTATACAGATGGTGTTACAGGATTTGTTGACCCCTCACATTTTCACTAGAACATAGTGTATCTCTTGTGATTAGTGGGGGATCATAGCTGACATTTAAGTTGCCTGGAAAATGGTATATTTCAGGTGGAAAAAAGGAGGAATGGAACAATGTCTTTGGAGGCTTGCAGAAGGTTTTCGGAATATGAATTTGTTCTGCGGTGTTCTTACTTCCTGGAAATGGTTGTTCTACAGAAATTCAAAAGCAGCCAGCAGCAGTGTGCATATTTGATCACTCCCTCCAGAGCTGCACAATAGAAGGCAGTATGAGGTTTGGGTACAGTCTGTGGATACTAGTCCACAATTATAGCGTATTAGTCTCAGTGTGGTTCAAAGACTAACTTTGCCATCTAACAGGAATCCTCTGTGATGCACAGCTCATCAAACTTTGATTTTCTTTGAGTCTACACAACACAGATAAATGTCAGTGAACTGTAACACAATTTGTCCCCCCCCCCCCCCCCCCCCCCCCCCCCCCTGGTTAGACAGCAGGGACCAGAGGAGACAATAAAGCCCTTCTAAAGTATTTTGGACACTGACACTGCATGCAGTCACTGGAAGGAGCAGAAAATAGAAAAAGGAAAATGAAAATAGTGAGAAAAAGGAGAGTCTAAATAAATGGGATATCCCCAAAGCATGGAATGTAGGGAGGGATTTCTGAGCTCACTGCTCAGACCTTGCGGGTTGAGATAAAAAATAGTTTGTCTTTAAATTCATAAAGCATATACTTAATGTAAGGAAATTACAGAGAGATGAATTAAATCTGTTACAAATTACCTGGAAACACAAACACATGACAAGGTTCAATTTGCTCAGCTTTTAAGAATTGTCGAGAACTGAAGGTGCGGGTGTTTGCTTTAATAATAAAATGTGCTAATTAAACTGAAGAGAGGGTAACAGCGATAGAAGACACATGCAACGCAATGACCAATGGGCTGAAGGAAAGATTAGCTGCTTAAATTAGGTAAAATCTTTTACTGGTCAGTGTAACAGATTTCCATGATCTTATTTTGATTTAAATGACACTGGATTTAACACTATTTAAACACCTTAGATGCTAACAAATCACAAGTGTAACTAATACTACCTATTATTCTAAATTCATTGATCACCTTCAAACCAGAAACATGATCTCAACTATGGTTTAATCTCATTTAGTGCTTTTCGACAGACACGGTTCTGGTTCTGGCTCCATTCTGGAGTCTCAGAACCTTTCTGGTTAGTTAGATGTCATATACTAGTGAGAAGCGTGCATTGCTTATTTAAACTAAAATGATATAAAAACCACTTCACTGATATGTCAGTATCCATATGAGATCTACGTATGGCGATGTGCGTTCTGTAAAAATCTGTATCTGCTGCAGTTATTTTAACTGGTATAGTGAATGCTGATTTTGTTTGTTCATATTGCTGATAAAAGCCAGATGTTTGTGGGTGCTGATGTGTTTCTTGACCAAAAGAAATGGTACATTCAGTGTCTCAGCAGAGTCTAATGGCACAACCTGTACACTTTCATCTGGCGATCAAGTGGAGTCTCTCTCTGCACTTTCTTTGGGCTTAATTATTATTATTATTATTTTTTTTAAGTAGCACAAAGACCTTTACCTCAAAGTTAGGTAACTATGGCAACCTACGTCCTTGCTCACATGTGAAAAGCTTGTCTATTGACCAGATCCCAAGAATAAAAATGCAGTCAATATGGCTCAGAGGTTCGCCTCTGCCAGCAACATGTAAATGTTATGAGGATCCTTTTATACAATATAAAAGCAATGTACGAATGTGTGTGATTGTGAATTTGTCTTACAGTGTAAAAAGCTCTGAGTGGCCATTAAGACATACAGTACTTGTGATGTATGACTGCAGTCCATTTACAGTTGGAGAGGAACGGAACATGAACAACTTAGGTTTAGATAATAACGGGAAGATAATTGAGGGTAATGGGAAATAAGGTCTGTTGGTGACATATTATGCATCAGTCTAATTTACTGACACTCTGATAATTGTAGACTGATGATTAACTATGAGGGCCCTGTCAAACAACACAAACATTCTACATCAGTGATATCTGTTGAAGCAATGTAACACATATTTTACCAAGAGTATTTTACTGACAGCAACTTTGATATTTGTTGCTTTAACCCGAGAAATGCTCCTGCGATTTAGTTTACACTTCACCACCACTGGACTCCAAATAAACAGTTTGAAATGGGATTAAAATTTGATGCGGCAGCAACAGTGATATCTTTATTACACTGTTTTTTCTCGAACACTCTTCTCGTCAACTTTTCACATTATTCTCTCTGGAGCCACAAAAGATTTTCTCGTACATTTTTACTCTCCAGACAATTAGACTGATTTACTAATATGCATATACTGTATACTGTATATCCATATTCTCATATTCTTTTCCTCCCTATTGTCCATTTCTACACCTAGTATGCACCTTAGAAATTAAAAATGTCTTTACAACATCACATAATGGTCTTATGTATTTCATCTTTTTCTCATATTAAACTATTATATCTCTCTTAAGTGTACATGCTCACGGCCAAGTAAGAAAAAACAGTTAAAACCAGCCTCATGACGCTTGGTTATTGGGGATCTTTAGTGCCTTGTGTGCCACATCTCAATTCCCTTAATTGCATTCCCATCCTTCTTACTTTTACCGTCTCGAGTCTCAGTCCATGTCACTGACGGAAAGATGCGAGGAAAAGCATTAAACATGTACTCATCAACTCCATCTGTAATGTCATCAGTGATTAGAGGAGGAAATGGTGGATCATGAAAATTAAAAGAAATATTTTTTTAATTAATGAAGACAGTTCTGGTTCAGTTGTACATCATAAATAAGAGAACATTAACTTGTTTCTTGATTGATGGATCCAGAATGATATCTAGGTCAAGCCGGGATAATGGAGACAGATCAGACGAGGCGAGTGAGGTTGTTGCTCAAGAGTCGAAGTTTGTGAGACATGGGCAATAAAATCATGAATTTCTAAGTCGACACACACACTTTTTATTTGTAAGTTTGGAAAGTTGTGGTTGCTTTTGTTTGTGCCTCTGCTGCTGGTAGATGGAAATGCTTACAGAAACTTGTTGAGAACCATTAGTGACTTTTGTTTAGTGTGTGTCTAGCTGGCAGGGAAAGATCCCATCAATCAGTGAGGTGGTTACAGAGCTGGTATTTGTGCAGCCCTTTAAATGTTGTCCTTACTCACAACCTCAATTACATTTCCCATGAATTATTCATACCACTAGGCCTGCTATTATGCCAGCCATACTGACTGTGTTGAGGTCACTGTTGTTTTAAGAGACAACTAAGTATGCACACCAAACTCTCCTAATTACTCCTTGAACAAAGAGACAGCTACAAGCTTTAACTGAGAAATTGGTAATTAACAAACACATAAGAATAGCCAAACTAGACGGCCTCCTCTAACCATGGAATAATAAATATATATATATATAAGCTATGGGAAGCCATAATAATAGAGAGCTGGTGCAGTTATTTTTCATGCTTTCCAAAGTATAATAAAAAGAGCCAAAATATTAACGTTAAATAACTCATCTGGTTACAGAAAAACAAACCTCTAACACAGACTTTAGTAGATGTTGTTGGGAGAGCTTCGCAAAAACCTTTAAATGACGATTTATTTCTGTTGCTTACTGGGCCTTTAGGGAGGAGCCATGTGGGTTCACCAACAGGCGAGCTGTTACCTGAGTAGAATTACACATCCCTGGTGGCTGCGAAAGCAGGATTCTGACGCATGAGAAGCCAATAATTACATTTAGAATAATGTTGAGGCTCCAAATAAACTTTTCATGCCCTCTGTGTGAGGTATTTATTTATCTTAATCACTTAGCGCACTGGAAAAAAAGTAAAGCAGGTAAAAGAGAGCAGATTTTTTTTTTTTTTTTAAACAGACAGTGCAGGGTCAGATGGCATGTCAAGAAGAGACATATTCATCACAGCACAAAATGAGAATTCTAAATGGGCTGTTGGCCACATCAGCCCAATTCATAGAAAAAGAAGTTTTAAAAAAATTGGCACTTTTGAGGATTTGCACGTACAGTATGGATAAAAAAAAAAGAAATCAACCTAATACATGCACATAAACAAATGGCTTGTCTGAAACCAAGTTATCTTTTTTATTCATTGATAAAAATATACACCAGGGAAAATAGGCTTCATTTTTTTTCCATCTTCTTTACTATTTCTCTGTTGATCTATTGATTTTCTCTCTGAAAAGATAAAGTCCTCTCTCAGACTTTAAGTCCAGTGGGGGAAAAAAATGCATATTGAAATACAAATTTCCATTTCTTTAAAAATAATTAGCAAGGTTACCAGTGACAAACAGAAGGGGGGCGGGTGGATTTCATCTCAACTTGCCACTTGTTTCTTGGTGACATTTTCTAAATACCTACTCTAATAACTGCTGCTTGCACAGACACACACTGGCATAGTTGATAAATAGCCCTTTTCCACTGTAGGACATTGGACAAAACGTTACATGTAATCATTTCCTCGGGCTCTGCTTGTTGTTCTCTGCCT
This sequence comes from Brachirus orientalis, assembly GCA_016785285.1. Lineage (NCBI taxonomy): Eukaryota > Metazoa > Chordata > Actinopteri > Pleuronectiformes > Soleidae > Brachirus > Brachirus orientalis. The sequence goes on from JAFBJR010000153.1 coordinate 32,379, forward strand.
GACTTGGAGATAGGTGATAAGTAACAATAAGATTTTTAAACAAAAATTAAATGACTTGACATGACTGTGGTTGGTCAAGCTCATTTAAAGTCAAGAGTAACCACAACTATAACACTACTACAACTGCTGCTTCATCGGTACTGATTGGGAAGCCTGTGTATCAGGCAATGCTAACATTTTGATGTTGTAAAAATACTACTTTATAACAATGTCATTGTGACATAATTTATACCATATGATGACATATGATTGATTCATTTAATAAGCTTTAGACAGATCAGCATGTTAATGGCAGAAATGCTGGTTGTAAGGAACAACAAATCCATAGGATCATATGGTTCAACTGAACTTAGGTATTAGTGCTCATTATTATTTACTACAAATTGTATGTTATAATTTAGAGTTTATGCTATGTTCCCTGGTGATGGTGGAAACCAGACATGATCGGCTCGAAATAATTATAAAGACACTACAGGTTTATTAGCTTGATAAGCTTCTAAACATCTTTTTTTTTTTGTTTGTTTCACTTTTAGAGAAATATGGGGTAACCATTTATATCATCCCAGGTAAATTCCCCACACTGGAAAATGACCAGGAGAAACCACATTACCCTCTTTACTGTTTGCTGTATATTTCAACTGAGAAGATGACCAGGAATCTGTTCAAATTCAACTAACTGGAGTTCACAATTCCATGTTACTGTAAAGAGGTTGATGTGATGTGGTCCTATGAGCACACAAACATATTTAGGTAACTACATTTTGACTTTGGCCCTTAAAAAGTATGATCATTATCTTTCCACTGATTGATAACATTTACACCACAGGCCTCATTTTGCTTAATTGACCTGAATAACAAATCACTTGAACTCTGTCTTCCCCATTATTCACGCCAGTGCATTACTGACCTGACCGGCACACCTTGAGTCATTGTCTTTCAAGAAAGGTATTTATTTCTCACCAGGGAGGCCAGCTGCGCAATAAGCGGAGCTTCAGCAACAGTGAGAATTGTGCCAGAACCCTTTGGGCTCAAAACTAGCTGTACTGTTCAAACTTATTCACCTCACAACTAGAGCAGTGGGAGAAAATATATGCAAATTGTCTTTTCATTTTCAAACACTTGCCATCTGTCACTTAGCATTCCATTCCTCATTGCAGCACTCATGCTTAAATGATATATAACTTTCCCCTCAGTCAGAGTGTTCTCGCATTAAATCTATAGAAAATGGCTCATCCACAGATAAACATGATACCTCCCTGATAGTCACCTTTTACAGCAGTAATTTTAGTATCCTTGCACTCATTCAGATTTCAATGACAGGTTATTAGTTTATGTTGTACAATTTAGCTATAACTTTAAAAAAAAACAAAAACAAAAACAAAAAAACAACCTCTTTGATGAAAAGCTTCAGGATTTTAAGATTACCTTGACCTACTCTCCAGCTATTTGTTCCACTGTTTGCCTTTCTGGTTTCCAGTCTTCCAAATCAGCAAAGTTTAGTTCAGGCATTGCTGAAGTCAGGCCTAAAGAGCTGACCGATCCAGCCAAGGACCCCAGCCCTTCATAGGCATATGTTTGAAGTGAGTCATAAGGTGGGCCCCGTGTGTCAGAGTCTGCTTCAGCCACCTTCTGCTGGAGGATCTGCTGAATTACGTCATGACTATCCAGCAGAAGTGAAGGCGCTGACTGGCTAATCTCTTGAGGAACGCAGTCAATGATAAACCAGGCAGGGTCCGACTCTGGGCTGTAGTTCCTGTAATCTATCTGCAGAGTTTTCCTCCTCCTCCTCGCCACCACAGACTCCCCCTCATCATCTTCATCCTCGTCCTCCTCTTCACAGAAGCTTGGTCCATGGATGAGGTAGGTGTGGAGCTTCCTGTGGGGCTCAGAGGCTTTGGGATTTCGAAGGGCAACAATGTCAAAGGCTTCGGTGTCTTCTTCCCCGCCTCCTTCATCGTCGTAGGTGACCACATTTTCTCTGATGTCCTCTTCAGACAGAATCAAGGACTCTTTGCTTGCTTTTTTGTTTCGTAGCTGTGTGAAAAGAATTACTATGGCTGGGGATAGGTTGGGGGTGAGGAATGGGAGTGGTGAAGAGAGAAGTTTGTAGCATGTGAGAAAGCCATGGAAATGTATCATTTATTAACACTGCAGTATGAGTGAGCATAAAAATCTAAGTGGATTGACACACACTTTCAGAAAAACATGAAAACTACTCCCTTCATACTACATGCTTGGGAAAGTGTGTCATAGTTTACTCAGAGTTAGGGGAGAGAGAGAGATAATCATGATATTTTGTGAAATGTTATTTAATAATGAGCCGAGTGAAACGTTTCGATGAAGAACCTCTCAGTAGAAAACATTAGACCTCTGAAACATGTCTAGAAGTGCCAACAAAACACAGCTTCAATACAGGTTAGCAACCACTGGTTTAAATTTTAACCATCAACATGTATAGTATTAACCTTATTATAGTGTCCTTCATGTAAATATTTAGCCATAAATTACCCAGTGGCTGCAGCTTTGTAATAAATAAAGAATGGAAAAGTAGGTCAAGAGGATTTTTTTCTCTGCATGCCACCTCATCTCCTCGTCAGGTCACCTTCTGCCAAACCCTCCAATCAGAAGCTTTTCCTGATATGTCCCTTCTTTGTGGTGTATGTATTCCTCAGCACCATCATCATCTTGGCTCTGGGGAAGTTTCCTTCATATATGAGGTATCTAAATTATAGGGCGACTTTGCCTCATGGCCTTAATTTATCAAATCGATCTGGGTTGTCATAGTGTGAAACTACTGGTCATAAGTACTGTAGTTATTTCTGACCTGGAGGTGAAGAAAACCCTCAGGTTGAGATGGGGTTGATTTAAGTCATCAATGATATTAAATAAACTGTGTGTATGTATGTTTACAGTATGCAAAGTACTAAAGATACAGCAAGTGCCTTTTTCTTTCTCAACATACATGATCTTTGACAGATGCATGTATGATTAATAATAGTGCAACATTTTGGGGATGACTGCAATTTCTAGTCATAGTAATGGTCCATGTTTGTTTTTTAGAAAAACCCTATTGATCCGATGGCCAGGGTGTCCAACAGCCACAAGAGGGCGCTCGATTTCAAACATCTGTCAGACTTTATGTCTTTTTTCATGTGATATATGTAAAGTCGTGCATGAGGCATGTGTTAGATGACATTTGCAGTTTCTTACCAAATAGTATGACAATACACAACATTATGGCCACAAAAGCCCCAGTGCTGAGACCAGCTGAGGACAGGAAGGCCTGAGCTTGACAGATGTTGTTGCTGTTGCGCCCTCTGGTGTTCTTCTGGCACACACAAACCCTTAGGGACAGTGTAGTAGTGCTGCTCAGAGGAGGTTCGCCACCATCTGCCACCACCACCAAAAGGTGGAAAAACTCCTGGTCTCGATCCTGGTTGAAGCCCTTATGCCGACGAGACACAATATTGGCAGTGCTGTCTGCAGCGTGGAGGAGAAGATGGTGTAAGAGATCAATGAGGGCAGAGAGATGATATAAAAAAGATGGGTGAAACGTGAAAAAGACAACAATTGAGGTGTTCACAGGTTTTTAGAAAAACATTATATCTATTATTTCTAATTAGTTAAGTTATTTTGGTACTGTTTCCTTTAACAAAATTAACTTAAAAAGAAATAAATGTAACACTAATATTACTCCTTGTCTTTGTCCTGAACTGGTGTCCTCAGCAGTATAAATGGCCCGTTTTCATTTGCTATGTTAGGCAGTGATACTGGTATTTATGCCAATGAACACATAGAGAATGTGGTGGAGAAAAACACAAGCTGAACTGACAGATATATTGTTGAATATGTATGAGGAATGTATTTTTACAGAGGATTGTACACCCCAACTGCCCTGTGAGCCCCAAGTCATGATTAAGTATGTCAGCGGATTTATTCATTAACTTTGTGCCTGTCCTGTTGACATGACATGCACGAATCATCTAGGTGCACACGCACACATACACACACAATTTAATTCATTAAAGGACATGACTTTTGTCCTCTTTTGGACAAGCTGTCCCAATTCGCTAGCTTTTTAGTCGGACACCAACACACACACAGATGCACACCCAATAACAATGTGTTTAGGTCTGTACCTGATCACAGATAAAATTATCTATTATAGGAAAAAAGTTAGACTAAATGATGAGCAGCAGTTGTAGGATTGTTTGACCACATGCAAGTATATATAAATACATAATTATTACCCATAATAATGATTTCATTCATTCATCCGTACTCTACTGCTTTGTCCTCCACATGGGTGCCCAATCCCAGCTGACATGGAGCAAAGAATGGGGTACACCCTGGACAGACAACCATTCACTCTAACATTCAAACCTACAGTCATTTAGAGTGTCTGATTAACTTCTGCATGCTGTGAACCTGGATCTTCTTGCTGCAAGGTCAAGAGTGCTAACCACTACACTAAGCATGTGATCCATCCATAATATTGTAGTTCATAAATTTATGTTTGATAACATATACTTCAACTGTATACGTTTTAAACTAGAAGCACTCAGAGAGTGCAGAACTCTGCCAAGCAATGATAAAGAGTCCTTGAAAAAAAAATTGCAGATCCAGATGGCTGTCCGGATCGCCACTAAAACCTACTCATCTGTTCCTTGTCCCATTACACACCTTTCCTGAAAATACTTTGCTAACAGACAGACAGACAAACCAACACTGGCAAACTACATAACCTTCTTCGCAGAGGTAATGAACAACACCTGGAATAGCATCACAATAAAAACGTCTTTCTTGTCACAAGTGTATTTGTGGTAAATTGTATAGGTTTGCAAATTAATGTTTCCAAATCCTAGAAAACAAAAATTTAAATGACCTGACCATCAAAAATATTGATATTGAACTATTATACAGTGTATTTCTGAGCCAAATTTTATGGGTAATTGTTCTTTAAAAGGGGTTCAAGAGCAGTATTCTAGTGTCAGTGCCATAATAAGATCTCTCTGAGCTTTCATGACTGAAGCAAGACTGAGTCTAGGAAAGTGCATGGCTGTTGGTACGGATGGTGTGGCAGCGATGAGGGTTTGAAACAGTGAAGTAACTGCACAGATAAAGTCGTGATAGAAGGTTATTACTATGCACTGTATGGCACTATATACTTTTTCTCCTCATGTCATATAAATGAACAGACTGTATGGCAGCTTTGTTGTTTGCATGGCAGATGAGGTGTGAGACATGGGAGGGGAAGAGGAAGTGCTGACGCTCAGGGGAAGGTTAAGGAAAAAAATGAATTGGTAAACAACTAATTACTAGGGAGTAGAGGAGAAGTCTGTTGTCAGCAGCGCTATTGATTCTCCTCTGACTGAGATGGAGCAGGGAAGGAGAGGGAGAGAATGTGGTGATACACAAACCACAAGGCAGGTGATGACAGCAAACTAGCGGAGAGAGGGGGAGGTGAAAATATGTTCAAATGACAGATAGAGGTGGAAGAAGGAAACTGAAGGAGGAGAAACTGGAGAACAGTGTTTGAGACAGAGGAGAATTCAAAAGAGAGTTAAGGGAGGAAGGCCATTTCAGGAAATAAAGCAGGAAACGAGGAGAAATGAAGAGTAGCTGGAGGTAATATGAGGTTATAAAGATGCGAGCTAATAGCAGAGAGTGTCCCATATGTCCTTAATATGAAACACATGGCTTATTAATAGAGCACATTTTATAAGTCTATGTTTGATTTGTATGTGTCTCTGCACCTGCACTTCAACAGGCAGCAAAAGTGGTGAAATGACACCTGTGTGTAATGGAGGGATGGAAAAAAGCTGATGTGAGGCTACATCATTCCTAAGCTAGATACAGTAAGAGATGTTGTTCTTAGTTTTTAAAGCAGGTGTAGGATTATTTGCCCACATGCAAAAATGTGCAAATAATGATTTATTATTACCCATAACAATCCATAATAATTTGCGATGATGACAGTAGACATCGTTTTGTTGTCTGGTGTCATCATATGTTTATCATAGAGCCACAAAATATTAAATACACACAACTGTTCATATGAACCTACCAGAATTTAAAAATATTAAGCACAAGGTTTTGAGGAGCACAGGTGTGTCTCAACACAGGGGAACACACTATATCATCTGACACAAAGGATGGACTAAATTGAGACAGTCCTTTTATTCTTTAGAGCTGCTGGCAGAATCTGCCAGTTTTTTTTTGTCAAAGAAGTGATTTGCATCTGATTCAAAACAGACACAGACAATCTCAAAATGAAGGATCCACTTATTAGATCTTCAGCTGAACACAAAAAAGGGGCTTTATTTAAAGGGACCTTCAAAATGGGACAGCTTCTCATGCCATGGGGGGGGGTGCCATCAGTGTTACAATGCAGGTTTTGAAGGTACCAGCCCTTGAAATGTCTGGTTCCTGTGATTAGGCAGGAAATAGAAGGATACACATTAAGTTTTAAATTAAAAACTAAACTAGTTTGACCCAAAACAAGAACAGACAAACCAAGTGCATGCATGGCAAACATCCATGCAGACTCTGTACTCTATAGAGGCACAAGTAAACAACAGCAACATAAATCGCCCCCAGTGTTGGGCTCACCACAGAGCGCTGTATAACCTCTCTATATCACTGTGTCTCATTATTAAGATTGGCGTAAACTCTTTCCAACCATGTACTGTATCTTTCTCAGTTCAACTGCAGAAACCAATGGCAACAACACAGAAGAGGAAAAAGGAGACACAGAGGGGGAAAGAAAAAATGATGTGGAGATAGTGAGACAAGGATAAAGGGATACGGGGATGCTCGAGCACAGTGAGATCACAAGAAAAGACAGAAGACCAAGACTCAAAGAACATCATACAATCAGACACATGCCTGAAAAAACTAAAGGACAACCTGCCCCAAAAGCTAAATTAGGAGAGGAAATAAACAGAAAACTCCACTAGCTGGGTAACCAAGGCAACAGTGCAGGTGGTTTTCTCTTGGAAATTAAAGTAGCTCTTAGTAGGAGGAGGGGAGGGAAGAAGGCTGGTACCTGTTCCACCAAAAGCAAAGAGACAAGACTCAGTGTTAATGATGCCAATAGACTGTGTTTGTGCAGGTTGAAACCACAAACAGTCCTTACTGCATGTTTTCATTTTGGGCAGTACCACCACTGCTTTATTAGACTCCAATTTTGAGCTCCATGTGTAAATTATTTGAAGTGATATCATGCAAGATAATACAGTATATAGTCAGGTGGGGAAAATGTAGCAATTACTATTAATGGCACTGGGGTATCACAGCGAGCAGGGGATTTTAGGAAGAGTAAATGGCGAAATAGCCTTTTTTCACAGACTTACTGTACTTATGCACATTGATAATAGGTCAACATATTAGCAATTTGATCCCCCATTCACTTTGACCAGCTTTCCCTGCCATTGATCTCCACTTCCTACCCCATAATGACAAACTGTTAAATATCACACAGAATCCAGATGGAAAACCAAAAAACATGACATTGGAAGAGCTACCTGCACAGCTCAGAGACAGGATTGTGTCATGCTGAAGAAATGAACAAGGCTGCAATAAATTCTGAGAGTCTCAATAATTCTTGAAAGGAAAAGGCTGGGGACAACCAAGACTCTTCCTTGAGCTGGTTGCTCAGCCGACCTTAGCAATCAGGGGAATGGGGCTTGGTGCGAGAAGTGACCAAGAACCTGACGGTCCCTCTGGCAGAGCTCCAGAGCTCCATGTGGGAAAATAAATACAAGCATCACTGCAGCACCACCACATCAGTCAGGGCTTTATGGTAGAGTGCCCACATGTAAGCCTCTCCTGATTTAAGGACTGCCAGACTGAGGGAAATTAGATTTCCTAGTTGATTAATCCATTTAGCTTCAACTGTAAGCATCTCGTGTATGGACCAAGAGTGATGCTTAGAAATCATTGTCTCTCGGCAGGTTTCTCCCATCTCCACACAGGATCTCTGGAGCTCTGTGTTCTCTATGTCCCCCTATGTTGCAATGTCCCACTCTGCTCACCAGTTATAGACACCGGTGTTGTGCGTCTGCCGTTTGATCCTAAAAATCCACTGAAACAGCATGAAGCTTTGAAGCATAAAGCTGAGTTCTGGTGAGGACTTTAGAGAAATCATGTTGTGACAACAAAGTGTAGTCTATATATGTATGAACTGAAATGATGATCTTTCTCTCACCGCATGCACATGTGGACATATGTACAGAGGTCTATCACATTAATACAGCAGTCATATATAATATATACAGTTACTCAGCATCAAGAAGCGTATTAGCATTGTGATAGTATTAGTGATAGCATTATCAGTCTTTTTCAAAAGCATTTGAGGCAGATGACCGCACATCTTTGAGTCTGGTTCTGTCAGAGATTTCTTCCTGTTAAAAGGGAGTTTTTTCTCTCCACTGATGCCTTGTGCTTGCTCATTGTGTGAACTGTTGGGTTTATTTTCTCTCTGTAATATTGTAAAGGTTTTGGCCTTATTATGTACAGTGCCTTGAGATAATGTATGTTGTGATTTGGCGCTATACAAATAAAATTGAATTGAATTGAATTTATTAAAGTTCTCCCCCATGACCATTGTGTACCTCTTTTATATTGAGGAGAATTCAAATACTTGACTTATGTGGAAATTATATGCATATATATATATAGTTTTGTGTTTCATAACATAAGTATATATCAATTAAGGGAGAAAGTGGAAACATTTTGCAACAGTATTTTATACTCATACAACTACACCTGAAAATTTCTGGATCACATGTCATGACTGAAATATTATGTTTAACCATTTGCCTGTTCACTACACTCTTACCTCCATTGTCCTTTACTGTAAAATTGGCATTGAGTTGATGGTCATTCGGCACATAGAAGGAGAACTTTCCATTTGCAAAGTTGTCCAGATCTGCTGCTCGGATGGTTTGAATCACCTGAGGAGGACAAGGGAACGAAAGAAATTGTTAATTCTTCACACAGAATCAGTGGACATTAAGTCAGTGACCAAGTTTGGCAACTTGTAATTTCTTGCAGTACATTACACAAAAGTCAATTAGTTGTGAATTATCAGTATAACTCCACCTAAACTGGCGCATACTCTAGTTTTGTGATCTTCTAAACCAAAGTAAACAGACAATTCTAAGTAGTGGAAATCTTTTAAAGCAAGTCTCAGTTGTTTACTGAATTGAAAGACTCTGGCAGCATCTGTGTTATATTTACAAAGTCAGCACAACATAATATTTTGATTTATCTTTTTCCAACTGGGAAAAAAGAACAATTTTGTCTGGATGCAGTGGCCAAAAAAGCAAAGAGCTGCAAAAGCTTGTGGTATTTTTTGACCATGATAATTATGCATTAGTAGTGAATTTGTATTTGTTAGCTACACATCGTTTAATCACAACTTTAGGAAAGTTTGAAAAGTTAAAGGGTTAGGGCTGGAACAGGCTTCACTGAGTTACACCAAAGTGATGTGAATGCATTTTTCAGCCAACTTAGATAAATCTATTAGGTTGATTTACTGAGTCCATGTCTCTTTTTGCACTTTGATTATACTGTTCACCCACCACATCCAGAGTGAAACTTTTAAAGCAGAACCAAAATCACTAATGCAAACAAACCTGTTACAGTCAGTCTCAATATATATATACTCCGTGCTGATTCTGTGTTGCTATTACAATTCCACTCTTATGTTGTTTGCCTTTAGTCTACTTTATAGCAAAGTAAAGAAACATGTTATTCCACACATAATTACCATACCATTTGTTTCATCATTTCCTTTCTATTCCTTGCTCGTTTAATTTAAATCCAGCATTTGTACATTTTTTTTTTTTTTTTTTTTTTTTCAAAAAGCTCAAAACAAGCAAAACCTGTGGGTTTTTGATGGTTTATACCGAAGCTTTCACACATAGATCAAGCAGAACCAGAAGCCTGGGAGCTGATAGCAGCTTCTGGATGTGCTCTGGTTAATTTTTAACTGAAGCTTCGGACTCAAACCCATTGCAGCCAACAGAAACACCTTCCATCACCCTCCTCTTCCAGGCATGTATGGATACACTTGAGGTGGCGCTGCAGCAGCCTCACTCCTGCGCCACACTGGTTGTGTGTGCAGTGCATGATGGCTGCGTTGCTGCTCCACTGCACCTTGTACATATCTGTTGTTCACACAAGGAGTGTATCAGCTGCAGTATTGCTGCTATGGTTTAATGATTCTAAAAATGACTATACATACTATTATTTTTAACACCTCCATAAAGTAAATTGTGCTACAGTATGAGGCCATGCGTCTATTGTTGCGTTTAAAATGTTTTGACAGATATAGACATTGAAACTGGGGTACAAGATAATTTTCACTGTCTGTTATCAGACAGCAAGAGCTCTAAACGTAAGAGTAGCATGGCTCACTCACATGAGCTGAAAATGGTTCCCTAAATTAAAATTAATACATTTCATGACACACACGTGCTGCTTTTACACACAGTGTGGTCCAGGCCTAATGCAAGAATTTAAAAAGCCCTCTCAGTATTTGGTTTGTTGGTTCTGGGCCACTATGTCCAACATGGTGGACTCTGTAGAAGAGTATCAGTAACTGATTTCAATATAAATGGCTTATTATAAAGGTAGCAAAGCTTGTGTTTGAATGATTATGGACTAATGAAGACAACTTTATCAATATTATATTCAGTTTCTACCAATATCTGTTTTTATAATTTGTTGCAATGTTTGTAACTTGATTCACAATTTGTTTCCAATTCTGACTTCATGTTATGCTGCCACACATACATCTTTTTCATTTTTTTTTAGTAGTAAACTTATAACTATTAATAAAACAAGAGCAAGTAAAAAAAAAAAATTCAAACGTTGCTGTTTATTCTAAGCCCTCAGGCTTGTATCTGACAATATTCTCCATGCACTTACAGCAAACACGAGTATTAAATGTACTCTATGCCCCACAACCTGAGCAGCCTGTCCCATCATTTTGAAACCAATTATGCAAATGCAGTAGACAAGTGAGTCGCAAAACACGGCAGGAAAACTTTGTCACACTAGATTGATGTGCCATGCATGAATGTTTCCTAGTGTAAGTTTATCACTATACAGGCGACATTAAAAATGACACTGACTGTGTGCATGTCTGTTGCCTAAAGCAAAACTAAATGATTACATAGTCTCTCACATACAGTGCATCTTTCAAATTCTTTGAAAGCAAATGGTAGGCAGATTAGGAGAGGTAACAGCACTTACAGTATGATCAATAAGGTGGACCAAGTGTTTTGCGTGACCTAGAATATTTTTTAACGTGCATGTGAAGAGAGGCGTGGCTGCGACGCAGCTGTGTGCTAGCACAAGAGTGCTTTATGATTTTTGTTTCAGAATTGGTCTGTTGTGGAGCAGAGGTGATGACAGTGTAGTGGTAGAGGGGGGGTGAGTCATGGATTCAGGTTTAATATGATTGTCTCTGCTGCTATCTGGCCCAGCAGCGGAACCATCAGTGCTCTGCAGTCTGAATAATTTATGGGTCCAAGAAGCTGCAAAATCTGCAGCTCAGCTGATAAATCCCCCGCTGCTGGTGTCAAACACACAGTGAAAAGTGTATGTGTGTTGCCCCAAATGCATGCGTTCATGTGTGCATGCATATTTAGCGCTCTATGTGACTGAATAAGTGGAAACCTATCAACTTAATTCGCACTGTCAATGTGAGTTGCTGCTCTTGATTTCAGTTTCTTCTTTATATGATGACTCTGCCAGGGAATGACCAATGGAACAGCCCTCGGAACAGGTCACATAGAAGCTGTGGTTATAAGCTTTCTGTAACTGTGTCATTTCCCTAATTTTATGATACTGTATATCAAATCAATCTTCACTTTTACCGCTACATAAAGGGTAAAGTCTGACTTGATTCAATATTTCATTCATTGTGCACATCCCATAAAGAGACCAAATGTACTTGTTTTGTGACACTCAGCCTTTACGACAACTCACATTGCATTTTATGTGAGTTTTATTTATTTATTTATTTTAAATATGAAGGTATGGTGCATTTCCATGGGGATATTTCAGTGGCTCACTGGTGCTGCATCTCTAGTATGCAGGATAGCAAAGGCAGTAAAGGTAATGAATAAACATGCATTTTTAATAATTAATAATAATAGAAGAAATGAAGTACTGAAGCTTAAGCAACATACCTGTCCATTTTTGGTGCTGGTGCACACTATGACTGCACTGTTGCCTCCAGCGATGGATGGAATGTTATCATTGACATCCAGGACCTGGATTGTTACGGGTACATGACTCACCATGCGTGGATTATCTGAAAATTTACATAAGAAACAGGTTTTAGCTGCTGCCAGTAAGGGTAACAGCACTGTATTCAGGAACAGGATTTAGGTTTTACAGGGTAGCATTTACTTTAAAATACAGTGTATTTGAAAGTAACTGCTTGTAGTTTAGTAGATTTAGATCAGATCAGATACCAAAGAACACTGTGCGTGTCACTTGTTCTCACTTTATTAACAACCTTCCAGTCTTAAGATCCAATCACATGTAATTCTTTACAACTGTTCCACATGATGAGCACTACCAACAATGGGATGTGACCAGGGAAACATTCTGCTGCCATTCAGAAGATGCCATGCAGTATATAGACATATCAGAGCCAATGAGCCCATGAAGCAACAGGGGCACACCTACTCATTTTTGCTAACAGTATGTGCCTCATAGTCTGTCCCACCTTGCACCATGAAATGTATTGTGGTCACTAGCAAAGCAGCCATCATTCACTGGGATGGTGTCCCGACGTGTTCCTTGAAAAGTCCGTTGTGTGAATGGTGACATTTAAAAAAATAAGCAGCACTTAAAGTGGTCATCAAGACAATACTGGAAACACAGCATAAGCAATGATGACTTAATGTGGCCAAATATTTGCCTAATGACCTTCATCACAGATATTTTTTAAAAAAACTTTCCTCTGGAGAGAAATTCTGTTTCACTACCTGGTAAATATGTGATGCAACAGATAGAAAGACAGCTGGTTTTTTAAAAGAAAGGGCCATGATATTCATGCATGTTAAATCCATAACATAAGCCCATTGGATCATGCTCTTGGTACATCAACTTTTTTACATTTTTTAACTGCATCTTAATACATCCTGACAAAATCATCAAAGTTGCCCATTAAAGACAATGCAATATACAGTATAAAGAGACTTTAATAAGCCCTTAGGGCAATTTGGTTTATGGCATACACAGTGCCACACAATGAAAGTGCTTTTGAGTTAGACAGATTTTTTTAATCGCCAGTTTTAAAATGTACTGAACATTTTTTTTCCACACTTCTCATAATAATAATAATAATAAAAAGAGTTCAGACATGCTTTCTCATCAAGGTGCTTCCTTTTAACGCTCAGTACCGCTCATTGATACACTCAGCCCCTCCTTGACCCACTGTCTCTCTCGTTATAGATTGTGCGTCTCTTTAGGGATTTTGTGACCATTAAAAAAACACATAAAGCTTTTTACTACCCTCACCAGGCAGGGGGGACTCAAAATAACTAGTAATAAATAGTTTGTGCTGCCCCTGTGCAAGAACCTGCAGTGGGTATTTACTGGCCAAGAGCAGACAGTGAGGCAGAACTCAAAAGAAAGCAAATAACAACTGTCCTCACCTTGTACCTGTGATTCAGGTGCATATGAGCATGTGATATGAGGGAGTCCTAGGACTAGCTGAACCTAACATTTGATGTGGAAAAAGAAACAGACATGACCCACATAATAATGTTGTTTCTTGTGCTTTTTAAAAGGTCAGTTGGAAATAAACTAAAGCTGAACAAGATTCTTAGAAAATAAGGAATATGTTTGCAAAGACTGTTTGCACCGTTGTCACATCAAAGCCTGGGATTAGCATCCACAGCCTCATCTGAGGATTAGGAAACAAGCACATCTTAATTTCCATATTACTGAATATTAAGAAAAAAATATATAATTTCTCTTACAAGTTTACTGCTTCAACATTAAGCTCACATTTATCAATTTTCTCCCTTTTCGTCCTGATGTTGTGGAGCTCATTTGCAATGGTTGGAGTCTGTACCTTCCATTTGTTTGTTCATTCATCTGTTACATTCAATATCGCACACACCACTGATCATAGTGAGATGACACCCTGTGGAATAATACATTTGACCACAACATTGCCACTAGGACTTTCGTGATAAGTGAAAGGGGAATCTGAACCTCTGAAACTTGCTCCCTTAATTTAATTTTGCAAACAGATATTTAATTTCTTCATAAAGTCTGGGGGGGGGGTTGGGCTTTTATTTGATGTATAGGATTTATAGCCTGGCAAGTCTATCAATAATTTGACAATAAGTGTGCAGCTGCTTGTTACTATTGGTAATTATTGCACATTTTTCTGTAATTAATTGAGATTAATCATATGTTTTCAAAGGTGGGAGGCAGAGTGCAAATTGCACACAAGAGTAGAAACAACTGTGATTCACAGCTGGTATTTTAGGAGGAGGCTGGTTGCAGGTGATCTCTGTTAGTTCCAAAATATCAACATAGCCAAATCAACCTGGGAATTCATATTCCCATGGGTGACATCATTACCGGTTCCTACTTGGTCATGCCATGATATTTTTACATACTAATGTTATCCCTTTTTGCTGTGTGTATAAAATTAATGTCTTTTTGCACCATATTAAAATAATAAATTCTTCTCCTCCCTCTCTAAAATAACACGATGTGATCCTCTGTATAGGACTGCTTAGTTCTGTTTCTACTTCATCTCATGCAGTAAACTGCAGTTTCAGCTGAGACACAATAAAAAAGCTAAAACATCTCGCACATTAGTACTAGTGCTGTGTGCGTCAGCCAACACATCACTGTCAGACTGTGTGCACTTGTTCAGCAAATTCTTTTAACATTCTATGGCACATTTCTTTTAACCTTTTTTTTGTGGGATAGTTTCAATTTCACGTGACATAATTTTATAACAACTGACAAATTCATTTAACATCACCCATTGATATACATAGTAGACTAATACATATACAGGTAGGTGGTTTTCTCATTAACTGGTCAATTCCGTCGGCTAACAGGAGGACACAAAAGTAAACTTCAGCTGCAGAAGTGTTCCATACTTTTGTCTTTATCACCTCATCTCTCGCCTCCCTGTGATCACTCCTCTTCTAAATCCTCTCTCTCCACTTCTTTTGCTTTCCTCTGGTTGCCTCTCAGCTCACTCCATTAGAGAAGGCTTATAGAGGGCATCTAGGGAGCAGCTTGCCACTGCAAGAGATGCACTTTCTGAGCAGACACACTGTAATGGGCAGGAGCGGAGGTCAGTTAAAAGAACTGGAAAAAAAAAATAAATAAATAAAAATCTGTAACTCCTCCCTTATTCACAAGAGAGCTGAACAATTTTGTTATCCGGTCTCAACTACAGATTGAGAGGACTGCAAACAACTGCAAAGCAGATTGTGTATAGGTTGTACCCATGCTGATGTTAACGACCAACCACTGGCAGTGGGAATGGTGTTAATCGCCTTTTATTATCAGGCTCACATATCCCAGGTAGCCCTGCTATGTTCAGTATAAACAAGACCTGGGCTTAATGGATGTTTTGATGTTTATACAGGTAGATATTCTTCCTGCTGGGTTGTAGCCCTGCTGCACTTTGCCAATGCCTTGGTTATTAGCTGCAGGGTCACCAGCTGGGAACCACTGCTCATAAATGTTTTGCCCCTCATCAAGCAAGATCTCCTGGTGGAGGAGGAGTAAACATGGACCGCTCCCTGACACCCCCTACAGCTAATCTACTAATTATTATGAGGCTGCTCTGTCCCTATGCCTCGTCCTGCTGTGGCTCTCAGCCAGAGCCAAAAATCCTTCTTTCTCTGCCTCCTCCAGTTCTCTGATGCCTTGTGCTGTCATGGCTTCCCAAAGCCCCAGGTCTTTGAAAGACAAAAAATAAATAAATAATTTAAAAAATAAAAATAAAAAAGTGAAATGAAAAATTGAGTCTACAGCAAATCCCTTTGCCACACCCACAAATCTTAATGCCTTTTTTCTGAGTACGTCTACTTTTGCCGAATTTGTGACACAGCTGAATAGTCCTTTTGTCTCCAAAAGGGCACAAGTGATTATAACTTAATTATAATAAAAAAAACTGGACACCTTTTTTTCATATTGTTTTTTTTGTTATTATGATGCATTAACATCATTTTCATATCTTTACATATTTTACTCTTCTTAATCTTTAAAATGTCATATTCTGTTTTCCATTATTTGCTTCCTTTACTAACTGTATAAATATGAACATGCATTTGTAAATAGAAAGTACTTTTGAGGATGGACTGGTACAACAGAGTAACCTTTAAAGGAAGTTGCTTTTCTTACCCAGTTAAAGTGGATCCCTCCAACAAATAAAATAAAAATTACACAGAAATGCAGGAACAAATTTAATTTTTATTACTTTTGCCTCACCCAATTTTTCTGGCTGGATTCATTTCCTCTGTTAACAAAAAACACACAAATAGGCTGTAGAACTCTAGGACTCTACCAGCCACAGGCGATAACAACCAAATAGACATTTACAGGGAAAATCTGTACCACTAATGTCAGTTTGGCTCCAGCTAATTGGCCGCAGCACATTAACCAGCACTTAAAACTATCACATAAGTGTGATTTCAGTCTGTAAAGATGCTGGTCTTGTCAGTCCCCCTCAATACCAATAGCAACTCAAACTTGTTTACATTTACTGTATCTCAATTCTTGCACTTTTCTACTCAGTGTCCACTGTGGCAACTATTAGTGAACAACCCTACCTATATGTACAGTGCAGTCAGAATGATTAAAAAATACTGTACTTTCAACATATTGTCATCTTGTGTCAGTGCTGATGCTGAATGCTGTGTAGTTGTCATGATGTGTGAAAAACAAGAGCCAGGTCGCTGTTACATATGTTGGTGATTGGCATTACAGTTATTTTAGTAGCAGAGTTAGTTGAAGACATTTTATCTCTCATCCAACTATGGACCTATGAATGTGACAACATTATCACAAAATAATCACAGTCAGCCTTAAACATGTAGGTTCTGAATATCTGACTATCAAATGATGTCATTCAAACACAGATACCCTCGCAGTCAGTCACAAAGACACTATTGTCACTCAAATAATGATTTCCAATATATATATTTTTTTCTTTTCCTTTTGTATCATACATATATAAACCCAGTAAAATTAATGATTAAAACAGGTAAAATGTGGGTTAAAATATTATTTGTAATTTGATGAAAAATGGAACGGGCCAAGACAGGACTTGTTTGGCACAAACTGTAAAAGTGTACAATGTATCGAAAAGAGATAAGAAAAACACTAAGTGCAATTCAAGTGTCTTCACTATAGTTTCAGACTTATACGTTCATCATTTTATTGTCCAGCACTCACACTCTTTCAATAGCAAATCCATGGTCCTCATCTGAATGCACATGGCCCTGAACTAAGGTGTGGTCAGCTGCTTTGTTGGCATATGGAGGCTGTGGAAAGCAATTGGCTTCAGACCAGAATTTGTTGGTCAGTCGTGCAGTGTTACTTTGAGAGCCCGTCATCATGTCAGCCTATCCTTTAAAATACAATAATCAGATAATTAGCGATAGCAGATACAATCCTGAAATGAGAAGCCTAAGAAGTGCATGATGTGGTGGGAGTCACACAGACAACAGTTTGATACAAACTGTACTTGTACTCTGCGTGTCAGCTGATTATTGACTATTTAGTCTAAGGAATGTTCACTGTGCTGAAACATTATTCTCAAGAATTTCAAAGAAAACACAACTCTTTCTTGTAGTTTCTGTCTATGGTCCAGCATCTCACTGAAACACACCACAGAATGTCCTCCTTCTCTGTCCTTAACCTCGACATGTCATATAAGGAAAAAGGCTAAATGTTAAGAGGTGATGGCTTTTAATTTAACGCTGTCTTATCTCCTTTTGCATTAGGACAGATTTTAAATTAAGATTGATTTCCCAGTAGTTCGCACAAGGAGAGACTTGCTAAAGTAGCATCTTAAATTTTTAAATTATAGTGCATGTTTCCCTTTGGCACTGGAGGCCAAGTCCTCAGATTAATCTCCAGAGACTCAGTATTAGGGTGACTGAGCCACCTGGCATTTATTAAAGCCCCTGCTCACTCCATTACTCACACTATTGTGCAGTAAAGTGTGGGAGAAACGGTAATTGGTGAGATGAGAGGGGAGGATCAAAAAGAAAGCAGCAATGGAGTATTCCTCCGGCGTGTTTTAGCACAGACACAATCTCTGTGATGTCCTCCACAGATCCCTTTAGATCTTTAAATGTGAGTTCTGAGAACATTTCACAGATTTCCACATGTAATCTAAAAACTTCTTAATCAAGCAAAACTTCAAAGACATTTTCTAATGCTACTGTATATCGGCGGAATACCAACCCACTAAACCAAATTGTACTCTCCAGATACCATGAGAGGAGGGTACCTGTTTCCATTTTACAACATTTGGATGACAAAGTCCTTTAAGGTCCATCTAATTGTGAGATTGCAGATGGTAAAAAAAAAAGAAAAAAAAACTCATCCCCTCGCCTCTCACTGTGCCAAGTGTGTTAAGAAACTATGGTGGCCTTTGTATGCCAGAAAGGATTCTTCTTTGTTTATGTAGTGAGATTCTGTTTAAAATGAAATGCAATCTCTGGCTAGTTTCCCATTTTGTCTACAGAGGTCGTACCTTGAGCCACTGAGTGGGGACCTCTACAGTGAAGGAAGGATTAATCTAAGCCTGAGAGAAACAAACTCATTTTAAAGTGATTTTACAATTGCATTTATGGGTAGTATAATCAATATCTCCCAATAAACTCTTGGTCCTTAAAGTTAATAAAAACAGACTAATGTACTCATTACTTCTTCCAAACCATATAAAAATATTTTCATATAAAAATTTGCCTAATTCAGACTAAAGAATACCAATGGTATTATTCTGGACAGTATGTGTTACTTTGCTCTGCACTTTAGCACTTTAATAATATTTTCTACAGAACTATATTTTCAAATTAATATGCCAGAGTGATTAAATGTCTCATATCTGCCATCCGTGAAAAAAACCCAAAGTACACAAATATGCATTGCTGGTTTTAAATCCATTGGCAATAAAAAAGCCATTCTTATCCAGCGTCATTGGCTGTCTGCGCCACAGGGATCGATTCTTCGGCTCACATCCAAACCCTTTCATGGTCTCACCGTCCACATCTTGCAGGTCTCCCCCACATCCCTGACCCTCTTCAGCTGATTCACTGATTCAGAATTCAAGTTTGTTCGGACGGCAGCCAGAACATTTTAGAATTAAGAACATGTATTACATTTCATAATTGTGTCTGCTTTTCCTTTTTTTTCTCTTTGTGTCAGATTATGATTTTCATAAAGTATATAAAGTGTATTCGTATAAGAATAATCACTTTAATTTTTAAATCACTGGAACATTGCATTTTAATTTCAATTGCAGCTTTAATACGAAAGATGTATATTGGGTTGCACTGTTAACAGGGCATCTTAATTAACATATTTATATCAACATTTAATTTGGCCCACTGTATAACTTTGAATTACTGGATTAAATGTCAGACAGTTTCCACTTAATTTTAACTGTCATACCATATCAAGAGCATTAAAATGCTAATTATTATTCCATTTTCATTTAGTAAAAGGTGTTTTTTTTTTTTTTGCAAAGTTTTTGCATCTTCATTTACTTATTTGCATACATTTACACACATATGAATAAAAATAATTAGCAGGCTTCAGCTCCACAAAGTAGAAGTACATTTTTCTCAATATAACCTTGTTTTTTACTTTGTTCAACTGTATTTGCCACCTAATAAAAACAAACACTCAAACCATTCTCTTTAGTATGCCAAGCAAGTTCAAATAGAACAAAGCAGCTGCTTCTTTACAAAGTTAAAGTACAATAAAGTAAAGGCTGAAACTTTTTTCCTTTAACTTTGGCAGAAAAAAGTTCAAAACCCTGTGTCTTCAAAAAGAGTAGGGGCATGTTGAGTGAGGTCACTTTGAGACACATGCAGAGTAAAATGGATGGACAGTTTGACAGAGTCATCACTGTTTGAAAGACTTGGGACAAATAAATGGGCGTCAAGCTGGCTGACTGGTGGTCACACAGAGAAAAGAGACAGACAGCACTTAGAAGTGGTTTGCTGTTACTGCAAACATACCCACTTCTGCAGCCATCACTGTGATGTTATGCCACGCTCTTTCTTCCCGGTCCAGAACCTCAGTCGTCCTGATGATGCCGCTGTTCACCCCGATGGTGAAATGCAAAGGTCGTTCTTCTTCATTGTCTATGAAGTACCTGTGATATAGACGGATACTATATTAAAGACTAATACTGTTTACATGATGACCCTTAAACACTGTTTGTGACAACGTCTGCAGTTGTAAATTTATAGTTAACTATAGAAAAATGTGGTAAACTCTACTATTCAGATGTGATACTGCACGCGATCATCCACTGGGAGAAACTACTGTATACTTGTGCATTAGAAAATGACTGCAATGGTCTCCTTGTGTTAAGCAGTTCATGCCATGAGTCATTATCTCTGCTCTGCTTGCCTGTGTGTCACGGTCAATACACATCGCTGATGTATACATAATTATAGATTAGTCACTGCAGTCATTTTCTAACAAACAAAAACCTGTCAGACCAGTAATCCAGTTAGAATGCACAGCAGAGGAAACAACAGAAATGATTCATGAGGGGGGAAAAAAAGAAAAAAAAAAGTATATTTTATTAAATTTTTTAAATAAAGTATCACATTTACAGAATATCTTCTTGGGTTAGGCTGTGTCCACTGCTCCAGTCAGCCACAGTAGGCCAGAGAAAGACCTGCAGTGTGACAACTGTCAAGAGGAGCTGCTCCTGAAAGTTGTGGACCAATCCATCCACCCCAGCCCTCCTCCTCCTCCTCTTCCTCCTCCTCCGCCACTTGAAACAGCCGCCTGAATTCCTCCCTTGTTCCCATCATAATTACAAAAGCCACTACGGGTTACCTAACCATAAAATGCAACTATGAGTTGTAATATGCAGCTTGCTGAGGAAGATTATCACAGTGAACGCCAATGCTCTACTTTATTTAAGATACTAGTATTGACTGTCTATAACTGTAAGGAGGAACCATGCATTTTACAAATGGTGCAAGCACTGAATTCTTACATTCTAGTTGCTCTTCTTGTTTCTGTCATTTAAAGTCATCACCAGCCTCCTACCAAAAAAAAAAAAAAAAAAAAAAAAAAAAAACACTTTCCAATTTAACTTTGTGTTCATACTGTATTTTTGAGCCCTACTTCCAGGGATCAAAATACAGATGATACAATTTTCAACACAAACGCTCTATCACAATTCCAAGGGAATGATTGTGTTTTATTCCCAGCTGTACTGAAAAATTCTGATGACTTCCAAACAGCTTGTTGGCGCTGCCGTACAAAGCCATCATCCACACAAAAAAGACAGAAAAACAGAGTTGAAATTTGAAAAATCTAAATTGATATGATTAAAAGAAGCGTATCAAAAACCTCCTCTACTTACTTTGGAACATTCACAGCTGCATTGTTCCACTTCCTTTTCATTTGGTACAACTTGTTATTTCTCACTCATGAAAAATAAGCTCCCCAACAATGCATGTAAATATTTTTACAGATTTAAACAAATGGTCAGATTTATGGAAACATGGTGGGTCTGGTTCATATAATGGTATACGTCTGAACTGCCACACCCTTACTGTAACAGCTCTGGCATAAATCCTCTGAGCCCATGATACTCTGCTGACTAATTCACCAGTGATGTCGTAATTTATTACAATGAATAATTATAAAACACAAACACCTTTGACACAAGGATTACAAATTACAGGTAAAAAACTGATGTGTAACATCAATTTCAGAAAAATGGCTTCATCAAGTATTTAATGTGACCTTCACTTACACTTGTTGTGCGAGTTAAACTCATTGACAGCTTGTTAGTATATGAGACCAACTACAGTCACTTCTTTCCAAACCAGATATAAGAACAACTAAGCTGCTGGTGCCCCAGGAATTTTGCACAGAAATGTATAACACGGTTCTCGGACTAGAGGAGTAGCATTTCCCGTTTCGGCCCTTCGGAATAAAACCGTGTTTACAATTGAAGCTCCTGACCCCGTCAACCCGCAGGTGCCACAGGAAAGGGCAGCAAATTGGGAAAATATCAGACACAGTTTCACACCAATATCAGTTTGGCAGCAAGAAACCGCATAAAACTATTGCAGGGTTTTTGGTTTGGTCCCCAGCCATTGCTCACCTGTGAGTTAGCACACAGACTGAGCCACACCAATGATCACATCACACAGTTCATTTCACCTGCCAAGGCTGAGGGAAGCGGGGGCATGAGAGAAAGCACCACTGTGCCCCCGTCCCCGTGCTAAACAAGACATACGCAGCTAAGTGGAGGGAATTGGGTATTTTCAGAGAAGTTAGGCTTTAACAGAGTGGTAAGCCTCTTCACTGGACCTGTTGTGCATGCTTTTCTAGACACAATTTCCTGTTTTCCTGTCAGAACACCTAAAACTCCAAATATGTAAGTATTTCTTGAGCACTCTTCTACTCCTCTAGTCTTAAGAAACACTGGACATAGTTGTCCCTGTGGGTCATAATCACTGCCTTATACTGTTTACCTTGTTGTTGTTGTTGTTATCTCTCTCACTTTTTTATTAGATACGGACCTACACAGTATGTGTTTGAAATTAAGTGAACTGATTTTTTTCTTTTACCTGACGGGGCTGTTGGTGCTGTCCGGGTCCATAGCGATTATAGTGCCAACTTGGGTGCCTACAGGTGAGTTCTCATACACATCCATGATGTAGTAGTCCATGGAGAAGACGGGAGGCTCATCCACGTCCCCGACAATGACTCGCAGTGATGTTGAATCCTTAAATGGACCCAGGTGGGAGAAGCGAGAGTCTAAGTGAGTGTTGGAGCCTTCAATGTTGAGTGTGTGCACTTTTCTCTTCTCATAGTTTAGAGGCTGTGGGGAAAATCAAAAGAACATCCTAAGAGCAAATTCCTACAAGTTTTATATCATTTTAATGTCTTTAAATGTTACAGTTTGCTATTATTGTTATAGTTTTATGGCTGGTGGCATCTGTACTGTGGCAACACTGCCTCCTTTCCTTTACCTTAACCTTCTTCGAATAAACTAAATAGATTTTGGAGCAACTTAACTTTCTTAGTTTACCTCCATTTTTACCTCCTCAAATGTTACTCAGTTGGTAAATCCAGCACTTCTACACCAGTCCGATGGGTTTCAGACATAGCTAAAGCCTAAAGCAATGCACCAGCAGTGTAAAGGCCAGTTGCATCAGTGGTCAAGGATGGGTGAATGAAAACCATAAATGTGACTCAGTAGAAGAGCTGTTTTAGTTGTATCCTATTTCTTTAATTTCAAGAAATAATTGTATACTGTATCTATTTTAATTGCATAATTTTATTGTTTCACATTGTATAAATACGTTTTTTATTATCTTCTTTTGAAAAGTGCTATAGAAATCAAGTTTGTTATTATACAGCCCCCCCCCCTCCCCCCCCACACACACACACACAAATCATACATTACTGTATAACAAAAAATGGACGACAGCCCAGGTGAAGCCAAAAGACATCAACTGTAATACACATTATAAGCTCTGTCTCCAACATATTTTTCCCTCCAAAGATGTTTTTTTTTTACGTTTCAGATAATATTTTGTTTAATTTGTTCTTTTATAATGTAAAATCAAGATGAAACATCATGATTGGCAGTTGAGAGCGGCACGTCATTTGCCGGCCATGTGGGCAGGATTTTCAAATAAGAACTCTTATTTTGCATTATTAGTGCACACAATTTTACTGCAACTGACATCACCAGCTCCAAAACAGCCACTAGTATCTGTTAGATATGAGTGGGAAGAACATTATCATATCATTCAGATGATGGTTTTAATACTTCTAGCCTGATTTATTACTTTTTGCTTCTACAACTACTGTCCCTTTTCTAGGTAGCAATGTCTTCTACAAAAACAAACTACATGTGAACATCCCTTGATAATTTTACACAGAAAATAACAGAACACTCCCATTTAAAAAGGTATAAAAAAACAAACAAAAAAGATTAAAAAAAAAGAAAAAAAAAATATATATATATATTGGAATATTCTTCTCTTCTTTGACCTCTTTCAAATTTCAGCTGCTGTAGAAGAAGAAAAGAAGATCAAAACTGTTTTTAACCTGTGGTTCTGAAGAAACCCACAGTCCAGGGTTCCTTCTTGTCATAGTTCTTGTCATAGTTCAAAGGCTACAGAGGAAAATCAGACAGTCAAAGGATTTTAGCCTCAATGAAACTACATTCATGGCCACATTTCCAATTCCATTTCCTGTGCAATTCACTGAAGTAATTTATTTATTTTTTTACCTTTTTTAAAGAAATGCTCAAACTGTGAGAGAAGGCAGTTGCGGGTGCTTTGCACTTGACAACTCTGGTGCAGCTTTTCTTTTCTGTTCCATGCTGTTCAATGTGACTCTTTAATATAATATTGGAGCATTTAGTTGCACCATGATTGAGGAGAGTATTTAAATTATTAAGTGGCATTTTTGCCTTTGGACAGTAAAGCCTTAATTTAACTCAGGCCACTGTAGAACGCTGCAGCCAGCTCAGGGAGGTGAGATATCTGGCAACCCTGCTTCAGGACTATGATAAGATTCATCTGGACAGTAACTCCAACATCAATAATAAGTGGTGCACTGGACCTCATTTGCCTTCTCAAGCTGACTGCCTCTAATAGAAAACAAAAGTGTGCAGGTGTTTACTATCCGACAGCAAGTACATTCAGCTGTCTTACATATTATATGCTAAACAAAATATTCCCCAGAGATCCCAGAATAATTTGCCTATTATATAAATTTGGGATAACAACCTAGCAGAAATTCTAAAACGTACAATCTGAACATTCACTGATAATACAAAAATGGGTTTGTAAGTTCATTCCGTTGTTTGTGTGATGGCCTTAGATCGTGGGTCTTCTCTCCTGCATAACGAGTGTCTGTGATCGACTTTGAGGTGTGTATCTGAGGAACCATTAAGCTGACAGGGAAACACCTGTTCAATGTTCCCAATTACCGTAGGCTGCCTAATTAAGATGCCAGTGTGCAGTAGCTGATCTTCACTCTGCAACAAAGCTGCATGTCTCTGTTGTTTATTTCCTTTATCTCTTTCCACATTGGACAGTAAAGCCTTAATTTAACTCAGGCCTCTGTAGAATGCTGCAGCCAGCTCAGCGAGGAGAGATATCTGGCAACCCTGCTTCAGGACTATGATAAGATTCATCTGGACAGTAACTCCAACATCAATAATAAGTGGTGCACTGGACCTCATTTGCCTTCTCAAGCTGACTGCCTCTAATGGAAAACAAAAGTGTGCAGGTGTTTACTATCCGACAGCAAGTACATTCAGCTGTCTTACATATTATATGCTAAACAAAATATTCCCCAGAGATCCCAGAATAATTTGCCTATTATATAAATTTGGGATAACAACCTAGCAGAAATTCTAAAACGTACAATCTGAACATTCACTGATAATACAAAAATGGGTTTGTAAGTTCATTCCGTTGTTTGTGTGATGGCCTTAGATCGTGGGTCTTCTCTCCTGCATAACGAGTGTCTGTGATCGACTTTGAGGTGTGTATCTGAGGAACCATTAAGCTGACAGGGAAACACCTGTTCAATGTTCCCAATTACCGTAGGCTGCCTAATTAAGATGCCAGTGTGCAGTAGCTGATCTTCACTCTGCAACAAAGCTGCATGTCTCTGTTGTTTATTTCCTTTATCTCTTTCCACATACACAACATGCACCACACATTGATCACTTTGATAAGCTGCTGCCTCTGACTGCATCACCTCATCAAGGATATTGATATTTATTCAAGTAACCCCATTTCTCATATATATACGTTTGTGTGCATCTCCTATTTTGGTTGTGGCCTATGAGCCATTTGTAACAAATTGAGAGCTCATTGATCAGGAAATACATGGTGTTTTGGTACATTTTTTTATTGGAATGATTTTCTGTTGTGTATGTTTTGTTAATTTGAGTGCTTTAACATTTATAGCACCCAGTTTTTTATATTAACAGTTTTTTTCTTATTGATATCTGGCTGATATAGGGCACAACTACTCAGTAATACTGCATTTCGTTTGTCAAGTGCCAGAACGGTGAATAATTTTTATTGTTAAAGGAAGCAGTGATACATGTGACCCACTGCTGAACCTGGTCACTTGTCAGGAGCAGGTGGTGGAGGCGATGACAGTCACACTTCAAGCTAAAGAAAGCTATTGGTGGGTAAAGTCTGCCCCACACAATCTGGCCCTAATGACAATCATGGGGTCCTCCAATTTTTGGCAGATTTTAACAAATTATCCGGACACAATTTTAACGTCATTGTACACTAGAAGTGTATTTTAACGCAAAAATAATATTGTTTTATAATTACAACTGCAGACGAAAACTTAGGTGACTTGACTGAGAAAGGAATTTTGCATGTTTTGTTCATAATCATTACTTGTACAAGTACATTACTGGTACAAGTACAATCATTACTTGTACTTGTACCAAGTTGATTCCATCTTCTCAGCCATGAGAAGAACCCAGTTTTTTGCGTTTCTCAGCACAAAACATCGCACACACAACAGCTATTAACTGGTGTCACCAACAGTCCGCTCCCATGCCTGTTTATATTCTGAAGTCACGCTAAAGTGTGTGGTCCTGTGTCTTGACCGGATTATCTAGTCTGTGCTTTCTGAGGATTAAAACATCAAAAATTGCTTACAAAGTTTGTTGTGTCTGTGGTCTCCCACATTGAAAATCCTTAGTGTGGGGGAGAATTAAGGGGATACAGTGTAATGACAATTGTTAAAAACATCCTCTGTGTATGCAAGCTTGCAAATGACACATCCTATTTACCGTATTAAAATGAACTTGTTTTTAAAGTAACCCTTGTTTGACATGTTTGTCTTTCAAAGCTCAGCTGTTTAAACTTGTATTGCTGGTCACAGATGGAAAACCATTTACAAACTGATTATTCCGTGTTACACTGCAGCTGTTCGACTAACCACTCTCAGCATTTCAACCACAAACGCACTGCTCCTTTCTGGCATCCTTGTGGGAAATCACACATGGCTGCGTTTTAAAAGAATGACGGATCATGGTGCGAAGACGGTGGTGACAGACTACATGAAAGCACCAGCTGAAAAAGGAGCAGTCATCCTCCTTTTCCATGTTCTTCTCTGCTCCAGTGCTGCACACAACCAAGTCTGATTCTTGTTAAACAGTATAGGCAGTGGTGATTGGTGCCTTTCTTGGTACTGTAATTATTATTTGTTTTTTTAAGAAGACTAAAATTTACTGAGCGGGGTAAATATGTGTGTGATGAATCATTAAAGTGTAAAGTGAGGGTTAAAATGGGTTCAATTATACGCATTTGTGTGGAAAACAAACAGTGACAGCTTCCTCCAGTCCAAAAACATGCAAATTTGGGCATCAGGTCAATTGGACACCCTAAATTGCCCATAGAAGTGAATGGTTGTCTGTCTTTATGTGGCCCTGCGATGACCATGGTGTACCTCTCGCCCAATGTCAGCTCGAGTTAGGCACCAGCACCCCACCACAACCCTCATGTGGATGATAAAGCAGTAAAAAATGAGTGACACTCACATCTCTTTAACTCTGATTTAACCTTAAACTTGACAGGTTGTCATCAGCAGTGTCACAGTTGCATGAATATATTACAAAAATTACTACATGCTCAACTGCCTCTCAGTTAATGGAATCTATTGCTTTGCTGTATCGCAATGTGTTTTTACCGCAATTATAAAGTCTCTTGTACTAAAGAGCAAATGTGCAAATACAACTTACAAGATTTACATGGGGCCCCAAACAAGAAATACAGTCACCAGCCAGTAATTTAAGACTAAAGTCTCAGTTTCAGTTTCATAAAGTTTCAGTCCTGGCTTGCGGGTTGTGACCACTGATTCCTACCTGCTTCAGCGAAATGATTCCCTCCCTGCCGTCAGCATCTGTGCTGATGTTGAAGATTGCGGCTGCATCCGTGTTAGTGATGCGGTAGGTCATCTCCGCATTCTGTCCATCATCACCATCGTTGGCCCTGATCCGGCCAACTGCCTTTCCTACTGGAGCCAGCTCGGGTACGTACAACTGGTAACTCTCTGCAACAGAAACAAAGCAACCCAATATTTCTGAAATATACTTGCTGTAGCTTAATTTTAAAAAAAAGAACTATAATCTGATACCAAATACCAAAATATAAACTATGACTGACTTCTCAGTTTTGTATTATTCAAATTGAAAGATTATTAGAGGGCTGGTTTTGAACACAATAATATTTTTAGCAGACTGAATATGACGATGATCCACTTTCTTAATTCCAAACATGGAGTGAGGTTGGGAGAAACTGAGCTTTTATAATTAAAGGATAATGTCATTGCTGCTGTTTTAAAGGCAGTACTGAATTAAATACCTTAATATTATTTCCTTTTTCCCCCTTGCCATAATTATCATTTTATTTACTTGAATCACTGTAAAAACTGTCACCAATTAAACACTCCCTGCTGCTGTTTTAAATTAGGGATTAACACGCCTACTGTTCAAGCTACAGGAAGGCAGTTAATGTAAAATTCTGTGCAGTGAGTGACTTTCAGTGATGGAACCTATTAAAGAAAGATAAATGCAGAGTAGAGTGATTATTAATGGAACATAGATGAAGGTAAAGTCAAATTCTTCCTGCATTTATTCAGTTTCCTCGACCACAACAAAAGTATGTTGGCCTTGAGCATGAAACTCCTGCGCTGAAAACTGGCTCCACTCCAGCCCTGGTTGACAGTGTCATGATGATGTAGGACAGGCAACAGACACATGTCCATGAAGAGCATGTGCTGTGGTAGTACAGTCATTCATAGTCATGGAAGTTATTATTGAGGGCTGGATAGAGGGATTGCCTTAGCTACAGCTGTATGACTTCTTCTAGTAAAGATTTTTGCCCCAGGTCATTACAAGTTACAATGCAGCGTGTGGACATGTGGACATTCTGCCAAAGGCAATGTCACAGTTTCACAGTTACACTGTTACAAGTGTCAGGAAGTTCCTTTTATTACCTCTGCCATAGAGCTTGTGATTTCACTGCTCTCTGTCTGCTGGATAGCAAAATCCATGTCATGGTCCGATCTTTGGCTTTTGTTTTGTTATTGTTATTTTCTGTTTTCTTTGGAGTTGTGTTTTGCAGTGTGTTGCAGGAAGCTGGCTCGGCTGCTGGACAGAGGCTCAAGCTTCTCCTATTTAGACTGTTTCTTCCGGTTCCGCAGTCGCCAGTGTGTCTTGCAGTTACACGCCGTAACGCTGGTCAGCATGTGTCTTCTCCTCTCCGATTCTATTTTCAGTGTTGTGATTTTTCTCTAATTTTTTCCTCAGTTACCTCGGGACTCTGGGCTCCACCAAGTCAGCCAGCTCAGCTCTTTTTGTTTGTTTTCTGTTGGCTTATTTTTTTTATTTCTTTGTTTGGAATAAATGCTCTGTTTTCACTTTTAGACTTGGACTTCTGCTTTTTTGGGTTCAGTTACATCAACCAATCATCAGATCATCACAATTTACTTGAGTCATTTTCTTAAAACTTAGTGGGAGTGTGTGGATAAGGGCCAAGGAAGAACCCACTAACTTTTGGAGTGGATTTGAATCAGGGAGTAGTCTTCACTGACTCTCTGCCACATGTAGGTGTTTTAGTTGTAAAAGGACAGCTTTTGTTCAAAAGATTTAAATGAAGAAATAATGTGAGACAGTGATTCCTGTTACAGACAACGCAACAACTAATGTAAACTGACAATAACATATAGTAAACATACTAAAACCCATATAAACATGCAGGAGATCATGGAGATCATGAAAGTGAAATGAAGGCAGAGAGTCACTCACTCTGTGGGAACTTTGGGGGATTGTCATTGACATCAGTCAGGGTGACGTTGACCGTAGTGGACCCAGACAGTCCACCGATCGAGCCTGCCATGTCTTTGGCCTGGATCACCACAGCGTAATGGTCCCTGGTCTCACGGTCCAAGTTGGACAATGCTGTGCGGATGACACCTGAGGGGGAGGGGAGAAAGAAGAAAACACAAACAAAAACAGAGCATCAGGGTTATATCAGATGTGTACTAAGAAAGCTCAGCATACAAATGATGTGTGTAGTGCTGTGATTTTCAACCTCATTAAACCATTCACTTATAAGCTTGATTACATTTTTTGATTACAGAGCAATTACATTTCACTCTTTTAATAATCCTGTGCTACTGCATATTTGAAAATGACCTTGTAAAATTTGTAGATTTTTTTTCACGTTCTTGAATTTGTTATTTCATTTGTATGCGTTTGAATTTCTATTATTCTTATTTTTCTTTTATTACATTCCTTTTTTATATTTGCCACGTGTATACCATTGACTCTCTTGCTGCCATAAAGAATGGATTTCCCTGAAGTCAGATCTAATTTAAATTAATGTAAAAATAATATGTTGATGATAATGTTTGGTCTACATTAAAGATGAAATGTAGAGCTCATTTTGAATTCACAGTTTCAAACAGTGTACTTGTTCGTGCCGCTTCACTTTTCACTGCCATCGATAATCTCCTCAAACTGCCTTGGGCATGATCAATATTAGAAGTCATACTTATTTTCAAGCACAGAAACTGGAATTTTGAAATGCAGCTTACGTTAAGCTGAAGCTAGATGCCCGAGCTTTGAAAATTTGATCGAATTACCACAGATATTATGACAGTAGTTTTCAAAAGACATTTTTTGTGTGCACTGCATCATTAATTTAGACAACTAAGAAAATAAATATATAAATGTTTTGCAAACAGAGTGCCTCATATCTGTCGAGTAAAATCATTCTCAGACGCAAAATTAAATATTAGAGACAAATGTCCAGTTATAATTGGTGACAACAGCAATGACACAAAAGATGAAAATCGTATCCTGAGGGAATAATTCTGGAAAGACTGAGGAGTCTCAAGCTTCTCATTCTGACTGAAGCAATGGTGACTTGCATTTCAGCAGCAATTATTTGATTTGGCCAAAGTGAGAGGTAGTTAATTTTTTATTCTTCATTTTAGATACTTGACATTCATATATTTTTCATATGATATCCACACTTGTTTGAGACCTGTTTCCTTGTGTCTCAATGAAATGACCAGGTCTATGTTACAGTGAAAACTAGAAACACTTTTGACAGAGCAAACATCCTGGCTCTTTGCTGTCTCCATGCTATTTGCTGCACACAATTCTTTCTTACATGTACTGCAAAAATCATGCAGTGCACCTATTGCACAGTATATTCAAACACAGTGACAGTACTGAAAATAGGATGATAGACCCACAAGCATGGGTATGCATTTAAGCAGCATTAAAATAGCATCAGTTTACTGTTACATGCCGAAATAGATTTTCACTCGCAAAAATTAAAATCATCAGACTAAATGCAGACAATGCTCAACTCAACTCCAATTACTGAACTCAAGTGCTACAACACTGATTATGGTTGTAATACAGTAAATCTGTCAATGTCAATGTTTCTTAAATTGAAGACAAAAACCTAACCTGACTTGTGAAACTTGGACTTTACACATTTCGACAACAACCTGAGGGGTGATTCTCAAATGTCTTCTCTGCACTTAGCTGTAAAAAGGCTGCTTTGCCATCCAGACTTATGTGTCCTAATTAGTTTTAATATGAATAGTGGTGCTCAGCTACTGTAGTATACTGTTGTATTTTGGAATTTTATGAGAGGAAGGTTTTAACTCACTAGAGCTCTACAGAGGTAAATACTGTAACTCGACAAAAACTCCAGAGACTTTGGGTTTTCAAAACTGTAGTCACCTGATGTAATAAATCGTGGTGTTTTAGAGCAACTGAAACACAAAGTGACCAGATTTACAGCCATATTGAAACTGTGGAGCTGTGCTTACGCTCGACCACTTTTTTAACTACGCTCAGTCCAGCAGTTATCTTTCTTCACTGACTGTTATTGACCACCAGACTTATCACTCTTTCTCTCTTATAATGTTAACATCTGACTCATATGAGTTAGTTTATTTCAGATCTGAGCTTTCATTCTTAAGATCACTCATTTAATTCCATTCAGTGTCCTATAAACTTCAAATTCACTTCCATCATCAAATTCTTATAATATGCCTCCAGATTCTTCTTTAAGTCAAACACTGTTAAGTTCACCTATACTGCAACAATGCATGGGGTCAAATCAACATGGACCCGGATTTTAGACTTCTATTTGCAACTATGATTTGTTTCACAAATACTGTGAAGATGAAATTGCAACAGACACAAGTCACTCATTCATTTTCTACTGCTTTGTCCTCCACATAAGAGTTGTGGTGAGAAGTGGAGCCAGTCTCAGCTGACACAGGAGAAAAGGCAGGTACATCTGCAGTGGACAGGTCTCCAGTCCGTTGCAGGGCCAAAACATAGGGACAAACATTTATTTACTCTCACACTGCACAATGTACATGTTGTTAGAGAGTGGGTAGAAACAGGAGTACACAGAGAGAACCCAAACACACACAGGGAGAACTCCACACCACACAAAAATACCCTCTGTCAAACCAGGATCCAAACTGGTGACCCTCTTGCTGTGAGGCAGAAACTGTAGCCACGAACCACCGTGCAACTTACATTTTACAATGCAGTTACATGCTCCCTTTCTGAACAACTGGAAAAGTCTTTGCTGGTCTGTGTGATATTTGGGTGCTGAAAACAGAGCACAGGTGGGCTGGTGGAACAGCTGAGGCAGCACAAGGCCAGTTCTTGGTATTTACAGCAAGTCTCAGAACCTTGTCTGTAAAGCAGAGTCATCCTGCAGCTAATTCAATGATTCTTCCCGAGCAGACAAAAGTACTTCAAGCATGAGTAGAGGAAAAAGGATGATGCTCAAAACGCGAATAAACTAAATCAACTGAAAGCACTTAAACATATATTTCAGCCAAACGAGCAGTCAAAACACATTTATAGATAAACAGGTCTTAAAATTTGGAGATAAATAATAACATTTAGTTTCAGTAAATAAGTTAGCTAAGAAGCATAATTAAGAATTCAGTTTAATTAACTGCAATCAACATTTTTACTGTAGTTTACAAAGTTTACTGTATTATTCCGTAATTGTATTATATGCCCAAAATGTGAACAATTGTATTGTTCACATATATCATTTCAGTACCATTTCAGTACCATGTTCAGTTTATTCATGGACATATTTACAGCCATATCACAGTATAGACACATATATACAGTAACTCTTTAAAATGGGCCCTATCTATGCCCATAGGCATTTGTTATTTGACCACAAATAGGCAACGATAGGCAATGATAGCACCGTTGCTTCAATATAACATTTTGTCATATGTCATAAATCAATGTTGTCAACTTCAATAAGAAAAAGCTTTCAACTTGAGAATTACTAAATACATTCACAGTGAGGAATTGTGTAAATTGTTAAATATGAAAATAAGGAGAATTTATAAATGGTTCTAGGTGAAATTCAATGCACCTGTGTCCTCTGAAATTAAGGTGCCACACTGTAACTGCTTATTATTCATATTTTTAAACTTATCTGGGTATATTTGAATCTTCAGTCCGATTCACAATTTTGAAAAAGGTAAAAAAAAGGAATTTAAAAGAATAAAAACACCTGCCACAAACATACAAAATTATGACTATGTTTATTGCTAACATATAACATACATGTACATGTTCTGTTATGTTGTACTTTTAATTGAACTTGAGTTTCATAATGTGTGATTGTTCCTGCTATGATTCATTTTGGGTATACTTCACTTATAAAAATAATAATAATGAAAATAACACAAATACCACAAATGAGAGCCACAGTGGATGAGCTCATTGTTTGAGTGTGTTCTGCCTGTCCACTTGTTGCCTAAGGTCAATTACTAGAGCTACGGTAAGTGTTTTGGTTGTGTCCAGTATGATCTAATATTGAAGTGTGTGATTTAATGAGATTATGTCCACAAAGGTAAAGTAGCTGCCTGAAGGAGTGAGAACTGGGGAAAATGACCTCAGAGTGAAAAGCATCCACATTTAGAAGGTCTGAACCTTGGCTGGTTCTAACAAGGGCAGAATTACCATACACACACAAACATCCCTGCACAGGCACACACTTCCCCCACATGAGATGAAGGCAGTGTTGAGCCTGGAGGCTGTGCTCCACTGCATTACTCGCTTCACAGGCTTACAAAGCAGAGAGCCATCTGGCCTTATCAGCCCCTTTAGACTGAGCACAGAGACACAGTGCAGCCTGGACAGGACAGCCAGCAAAAATTATGCACCTGTACTACAAAGACCAACGAGGGGAGAAACGCATATCTGGACCGACAGAAAGGGAGAGAGTGAGTGAGAGGCGAGAGGAAGACACAGGACAAAGACGGAGTCTGAAAATGTATGCAGAGAGCTGGTGTGTGAGGAACAGTCTAAAAAACAGAACAGGGAGTGGAGACATATTACATCGGCAAAAACTGAGGCAAAGATCAAGTGTCCTGAACCACATGCGGCTGGAATTAGTATTCACTAGGTTTTATTTATGTATTTGTATTTTCGTGCCAAAGTTGAATTTGATTGTTAGATACAAATCTCATCAGGCGACTGTATAATCCCGTCTTCAGTATTTTTGACAGGATGACACAAAACTGGCCTCCACCAGCAGAGAACCAAAAAGGACCTTGAGCTGTACATAGTCTGCCACCTCCACTGCTCTGAAATGTGAGCAGCTCCAATAATGTGAGGATTGTATGCAGGGAAATGCATTTGATTGCAAATTCTCCCCGGTGAAGATCACTTGACATTATGAATGCAGCTATCATGTGCAAGTCCCAGTCCCATTTTCTTTTACGTAATCTGTAGCACACAAACAGAGGGGAGAAAGGAAGAAGGGAGGAGGGGGTGATAAAGGGAGGATATTTTTCCTCCTCTCTAGATATGGATGTATCAGGAAACAGGAGAAAGTGAAGTTAAAGATGTTTCAGCAGTCGAGTAGTGCGAGTGTTTTGCATCATTCAGTATGAACAAAAGTCTTTTCATCTTTCAACACTTTTTTACCTCGTTATACAATATATATACATTTCTAGCGTCCATTGTGGTGCATACAGTATGTAGGGGTGTCAGCATTCGTGCGTTAATCACAATTACTTATTGAATGACCTTAACACATTTTTTAATCGCATTCATCGTAGCATCTCATGCACCCCAGTGTTCACACATGGAGAGAGAGAGGGCAGTCGGGTCAGTCAGTGTCACAGCTGATGACCTTTGTGTGGCTTGTGGGAAAAACAATGGAATAC
This sequence comes from Brachirus orientalis, assembly GCA_016785285.1. Taxonomy (NCBI): domain Eukaryota; kingdom Metazoa; phylum Chordata; class Actinopteri; order Pleuronectiformes; family Soleidae; genus Brachirus; species Brachirus orientalis. The sequence continues at coordinate 67,923 of JAFBJR010000153.1, forward strand.
AAAGTAACTTGGGAAACAGACTAGAGGTCAATCGCTTTGTCAGGAGGTGTAATAAATACATTATTGAAGCTGAAGCGGCTGAGAGAGGGTGAAAGATAATTCTGCTCCTTCTCTTTGTCGAAGAATCACTCTACCTGTATCACTTAAAACTCTTAACATATGTTACTGCTGTCGCCCACTTTTTTAATCTGCCTAACACAACACAATCTGTATGAGTCAGATAAGGCAACTAAACTGGAACTGCTGCAAAGTACAAATGCTTTTGCCTTAACAATTCTGAAGTAGACATTGTGTTACCTCAGGCTCAGTGCACTTCTTTTAATTCATTACAATCAAATAAACCAAACATTGTAGCTCATAAAGTAACCTTTTTTGTAATATATTTGATTTCCATTTAAGATACACTGGTAAGAGTTGCTTTATCCTGTTCATATGTTATGAATTGCAAATAATGGAGTTTTAATCATGGGGTAAAACATTTAGTTTATATACCGTATGTTATGTTCTCAAGTCGTGCTGACAATGTCAAGCAGTAAAGTGTGTGGCAATTCAGTGAGTGAATGTGATCAGATATCCCAACCCATAACAATAAATATCTCACTTAAAAGAAGTAGTGCTAATACACATGATTAGGTCACACCATATTACAGACTTTTTGTAGGAGGTTCCATGATTATAGTTCATAGATTCATATATTGGAGCAGATACACATTCACTATCTGCATGTTGATGCCACATAAAAAATGATAATATCGCCAATGTTTGTTAGAAAAAAAAAAAAAATAATAATAATAAAAAATATATACATATATATAAATATATATAATAATAATAAAAAGTATATACATATATATAAATATATATATGTATGTATATATATATATATATATATGACAGTGAGACAGTTATGTATATGTACAAACACTTTATAACACCAGGTTTAAGTGCAGTACCCTTTTTCCAGTTTTGGAAATGTTCTGGCACCCAACTCTCTTCAATGGAATGGGAATGCTGTACCCATATTAAATGATAATGGCTGCAGCTTTTACATGTTTAACATATTTCCCCTTTAAACGTATTCCAGACCAGTTTTTCTACTGTCGGCACAGAACATCCAATAATCAACTAGGGATCCAAAACTTAACAGACCTGGAAACTGCAATACAAACACACCTATGGGTTTTTAAAACCATTCGCACACCTTTTGTCAATCTGATCAAGCTGATATTCTAAACCTCAAACCAACAGAACATTTATAAAAGTAAATTCTGCATAATCACTGAATGTGCGATCAATACCACGGATACTTAAAAATACAGTCTCATTTCTGCTGCATGTTACTTAGCAATGTAGCCCCAAAACTGGCCTTGGCCAATGAGGGCATATGGCTGTCTGGATGTTAGATGGTCTGCTATTTTCACCAGCTGCTCTTTTGTTTCCATGTAGTGCTCCACCAAAACAGCACAGGGGCCATTAAACTGCAATGAAGCTGCAGAATTGAAGATAATAGTCTGTGGGCCAATCACACTACACTTTATTAACTTTAACAGCAGCTGATGTAAGGCACTGAAACCTCAGTGATTTTAACGAAGGTAAACGATTACTGTGAGCAGAGGAAAAAAAAGAGACTCCAGCTTTCAGGAACAAATTAGTGCTGCAGCATCTGTGCTCATAACACTGTAACCTGGTTTGGTCCGAATCCATAAAACTCACCAATGCTTTCTATTAAAGTCATTTTTCAGCTTTTGTGTTGTGTTCTCTGTGGTACATCCATTTAATATTATATGAAGAGTTTAGTTTTTCAGACATTGGACACATTGATATGAATCAATTTCCTCCCCAAACACAACTCATCCTTAGTGTTGATATTATGTTAGTCATATACAGGTGAATGCATTGTGCATCTAGTGCATCTGAAAGAATTTCTTCTTTTCTATACCATGGTGAGGTAGCTATCCCATTGTCGGTCTGAGTGTTTGGCTTTCATGTTGTGAATATCCCCACTTGAAAATGTCCAAGGTTAGTCATTCCCTCCCTCCCCCTTGATAAGTCATGTGCTCATAGAAGCATGTAGGTGGAAACACAGTACCTCCTTTCCAAGACCAATAGAGAGCTAAACAGGAAATTACACTGTAATATCAGCAGATACAGATAAGAGTAGGCAAAAAAAACAACCAAAAAAAAAAGAACTTATGACAAGAGTATTCATGGTTTGCATTTCTTTTGTTTCTACAGACAAACGTTGGGTCCATGCACCTGTTAGCAGCTGCTATCTTTTCACAGAACCTTATTGAATAAGCCAAGGGAAAACAAGAAATGAAAGAGAAACATGACCAAAGCCAAGATAACAAGGCAGCAGGGAGGAGCAAGAACGAAAGCAAGGGAGCGCACAAAATGATTAGAAGGGAAGGGGAAAGGTTTTGTTTCTTGCAAGTTTGTTCCTCTTCCTCCTATATAATATTCATTCCTTCCTTTATTTTTCTTACGTCTCTTAAAAATACATGGTGTAAAGTACATGGTGAGACTGCAGTCTATAATCAAATAATTATATATTATATATATTATATATTTTATGAAACACACAAAATGCTGGGACCAGTCTCTCAATAATGGTGAATTAATGATCTGACTGCAACAATTTCTATTATAAGTAAATCATCACAGGCTTGTGAAAAATAAAAGTTCAACATATAGTCTTGTCAGAGCTCGTTCTTAACCATAGCATATTTTGAAAATGATAAGCTAAAGAAAAGTGCTGCTAAAAATCTGCCAATTGAAGCCTCGAACCCAAAGTCTACATCTGATGAGTCAAACAGCATCTTATTTTAGTTCAGTACTTTATTCTCCATTCCTTCCTATCTGCATGTTTCCCCCCCCAATTCTCCAAAAGATGTCAACTAAATTCCAGTAAACATGTTGTGCTTGGCTCCCACCTGCCTGCACCACTATGTTCATCTGTCAGCTGACTGCAGGGCCGTTGCAACACGTTAAACACGCCTTTAGCATTAAGCTGCTAGCCTCAGAGACACACTATCTGCTGAGCATGTGGCCACAGACTGGAAATAATTTCCCGTCTCTCTTTGTGTGATATATGAAGAGAGATGTTGATCCAGATGAAGAGTAGGTGGGAGTCCTGTGGGGGATTTTGAAGCTGCTATGTGCAAAAAAGGAAAATGAAAAATAAAGGGAAAGAGTTTGATTTAAAAATCCACCTGTCCTCCCACATATGATCTTTGTTATAGAGACAAGCATGTCATCCTTTCTAATTAACACAACACAGATTTCCTCTGTAGGAAATTAATTGTGTATGGACATGGTCTGTATGCCACAAAGATTTATAAAAATTAATTCTTCATGCTAAAGCTTAACCAGCAGCAAGCTGGCACACTCGGTAAGATGGAATCTACAGACTAATGTGGTAACAAGCCAGTTGTAATATCAATATTATATAATGTTAACCAGTGTGTTCTGCTGCTGAATTCCTGAACAGAGGCAGTGCAGAACTTTAAGTCGTCCTACACCCACACAATAACAACACCAAAATCAGTATTTGCAGCTCAAGTGAGGACAAACTGAATATGTGGGCTCAATGAATAATCATCATATAGAAGAATTGTGAAATACAGTTTCTAGTTTCACAATCGACATCAAACGAGACGTTTAAGCCAAGTCATAGACTTTCTCTGAAACTAGCCACAGCGTGGCTCTTTGATTTAGTCAGCTACCAGTTTATGACATTGATCTTGATGACACTACAAGGATACTATTTAAGGAGAAGCTCATCTGTCAGATCAGAGATTTCGGACAAATAATCTAAATGGTGGCCAAGGCAACACAATGCAATTACCTGCAGAGATGGAGTGGGGACTACAAAGCACTCAATCCTCTCACAGCTGTATGGTGTTGGAGAGTGATGCTTCTTTTACCTCGTAAACAATCTTTAGTACAAGACAGTCGTAACAAAGAACACCATCTGCTACTGATCTTGACCTGCCAGCAGCAACATTTGTCATTTTAAATCAGTAAAATCTACAGTGCTAGATAAGAATGAGGAGCTGCTCCCTGAATGTCTTATACACTGAGTACACTGAGTTCTACTTCCAAGAGAACAGCAATAACATCTTCATTATCATTGAAGCTTAGTGAATCTACAGTATTGGGCCACCAGTCAATGACCTCTAATTAAAACTCTCATATGGAAACATGATGAACATGACATGATCACTCTATTGAGGCCTAGAAACCAACAATGATATAAAGAAAAGTATGTGGACAAACTGGTCCAATGACAAACAACGACATTTTATATGAGAATCTTTGTACAAGCAGAATCCCTTTGTACTGACACAGCCCAAAGATGGAAATTTATATTTGCAAAGGTTGGTCAGGAGGAGGTGTGTGCAACTTTTAGTTTACATGATAGGAATAGGAACACAGTCAATAAATGTATCTCCAGACATTATGTGCACTTTGCCATTCAGATACAATGAAAGCAGCAGTAGATTGTTTGTCAGTCACATCCAAACAGCAGGAGAATGCCCTAAATCTTCACGCATGGGGTGGCACCTGACTTGAGTAGGACACTCCCCCAATGTCCCCTGTGAATTAATGAGAGCATTTCATGTGAGGAAAAGTATTGGCTCCATCACACATTTGACAAGGGAGCATTTCTGAAGGAAACCTGCAAAAAAAAATACCTGGGATGTCTTTTCCAAACTCATGTCTTCATATATAACTGCTATGGTAAAGGTTTTGGACCCAAACACAGACAGGCCAAGAGACGAGAATACAAAACTGTTTATTTTACAATGAATTGTGAAAAGAAAAAGTCAGAGTTATTGCTGCACAGGCAGCGTTTACTTCCTGGAGCAAGTTAGCGTGACGAGAAGAAGCTCCCAGCTCCTGGCAGTGACGAGAGGCAGTGAGGACGAAGGTCCGCTCCATAGCAGTGATAAAGACAGTGAATGTGACACCCAGATCCAACCACAGGCAACGACAGTGAAGACAGAAGAGCGGCAGAGGCGAGTATTGGAGGTCCACAGCTTCCGGAGGTGAGTCTCTGGCACAGAAAAAGCACAGGAATCAATCGGGGAGCAAATGTGAAAAAAACACAGCAGCAAAACAATAAAGAGACGTGTGAGCAAAAGAGGCTAAGACATTACCACTCTGAACTGATGACGAACTGGCGATGAGTCACAGTCAATCCTAGGATTAAGAAGGTCTGATGAGCAGATGGGAGACAGGTGCGCTCCCTGGCACAGGTGAGTTGATTGCAGATGGTGTGGAGGAAAAGGGAAGGAAACGCGGGCGGAGTGTGACAATAACATCATCTCTGAGCGTAGCTAAGATGATATTTAAATGTGAGCCCCTGCAGAATGATTGATAACTGGCTAGACAAGATAATATCAGTTTCAATATGAAATTGGAATAGAAGGTGATGGAGTAGATGGATACATAAAAGTAGGGGAATAGCAAATATTCCCAAGATTAAACAGTGGGAAGGAAGAGATTTGCCTCACTCTCTAGCTTCATTTCAATAAGGAGAGATCAAAAGAAAGTGCAAGAGAATGTTATATTGAGGTTGGCAACAGAGATTAGACCTTGTTTATGTGTCCATGTTCGATATGTTTAGGCTAGTGAACATAGGAAGAATCACACTTCATTATCTTATTCATATCCTATCACATATCCTGTCTAACTTTCCAAGAATCACTCTAACTCTGTCATTTCAGACCCAGCCACTCACACTTGGTTCAGCCTTCACAGCAAACCCGACTCTTCCACCGTTTACTTCCCCACTCACTTCCTAATGTTTCAGCTTCTCTCCGCCAGACCGACTGCTGTGTAATTTTATCCTTTCCTTTTTGTGTTTCACGTAAATGTGACAAGATTTGTTGTCATGCGATTTTGTGAAATTCACTTCCATTGCATCTCTTACCTTGTGTGAGAGACAAGATTCTCTGTGATCTGAATATTACCAAAATAAGAAATGAAGAGAAAGGAAAAGCAGCTATTGCTTTTCTCCAGCAGTTAATCAGTTTGTTAGAAATAAAAATAGATAGGGAAGTATAATTGTCCTCCATATCTGAAACGGTGTCATGATATGCCATTGTGTTACCTGATGCACATGAGCCAGTGTCAATCAAAGGGGTACCAATATGAAACCTGTATTCACATCTGTCAATTGTACATTTATGACACTTTTCCATTTTACAGTTGTAACACTACTTGGCTGTACTCAACACTGTTTGGTATCAGTCACACGTTTTCATTGCTGTACCTCAGCAACATGCGCAAGGCTGTCATAGCATGGCTGTGCAAAACTGCCGTTACTTCTTTTTATACATGAGACAAACTAGTGATGGGCAAAGCAGTTCTTTTTTGGTCTACTGAATCATTATATTCCGTTAATTAAAAAGATTTGTTCACCAAATCATTCAGTACTTCCAGCATGACCGGAGCACAGACTCCGTCTGACACAGTCACTGAACAAAATACAGCTGAACGGTTGTGTTACAGCTCAAAATTGCCAGCTCTTGGCAGTGCTGTCGCTAAATACACCAGGCTCCTCTGTTAGATAGTGAGATTTTAGAAATGTCCTTGCTAAATGTTGGAGGATAACATGTTTGGGGATTTGAAGTCTTTTTAATTGATTTGCTGTTTGGCATTGTTCGGTTAGATTCTTGTGTTGGACGTCGTGCTCATGACTCTTCCAGTGACAGCTCTCTCTACCAGAGAAATTAAAGTATATTAATGCTACACATACCACCAAAAATAATACAAAAGACACCTGATTCATTAAACACAAAACAAATAAACTGGACAAGGATTACAGAAAGCAAATTAATCCATTGTAGGCCAGAGGATTGGATTTGTTTAAAACTTGTAATAAAAGCTAAAGGTCACTGAAAGCCTTTAGCTAGTACTAAGGCTATTGGAGACCAGAGAAATGGAACTTTAGACTTGGAGGTGCGGGTGCAATGTTTAAGGGAAGGAAACAAGCCAGATGGATGGAGTTTATTCTGCTGGGGAGGGAAGTGGGCCACTACCCTGAACTACAGGTGACAATTACTAGGTTTGTGTATGAAGCAATAACCAGCTGTATGTAGCACTATTGGACGAGACTCATGGCTGAAGAGACTGTTAAGAGGACAGACGTATGAGAGTCTGGTCTAATGCAATCTCAGGTCCGTTCAGCTTATTTTCAGTTGTATCATCAGGCAACAACTTAGCAGCTAATGCTTTCATCAATGGTTTACCAATGGTAAAAATGGTTTTCAGTGTTTACTGTCTAACTGGCAACATGAGCTGTGAGAATGTAGTTACTGATATCTATGACCAGGTTTATATACGTTTACAACTTATCTCTAAAAGAGAAAGAAAAAGAAGCTGACAGCTGTTGCAGGTCAGTCATTGTGTTGAGCATGTCTTGCTCCCCACACAGTTGTGTGTGTTGTTGTTTTTAAAGTGCTTTATAAATAAAGTTGGATTGTTTACCTGTGGGAATCTTTTACAAGCCTGTGAAAAACCTGATTGCTCAAAATAAAATCACAAACAAGAAGGCTTTAGGGCCCCAAATCTTTTTCTCCACATACAAATTGTTCATATTCACATGCAGAATCTGTTCATGCAGAGTAAGCCACATGTCAACATATGATGAAGATCAGCAGTAACAAAGTACCTTAGGATTACAGAGGATGCTGTATTGGTACAGAATCATTTTCTGATGTCAGAAACACATTAAAGGCAATTTGCTTTTCATAACCTTAAGAATTTCAACATGGAACAATGTGGATTGAGAACAGAGTTAGAAGAAATAGAGTGATAAAGGGTGGAACATGCCCTTTTGAAGTGATAGCATCTTGTGAAGCATGGGAGGGTAAGAGGCTATCTAATGTGTGTAACCCTGAATAAGACTTAAGCTGTGCTTCACATTTTCACAATAGAAATTTAAAACTGTCAGAAAGAGCACTGAACTGAACCTCTGATATTTCTGCTTTAAATACATGGCAGCTTTAATTTCCTTACAGCTTTGCAATTACAAATGAAAGCAAAACACATAGGAAGAAAATGGGATGAGTAGCATGCTGAGATAAACATTTTCCAGACAAAACGGGAGTTTGAAGATTTACACCAGGACCCACAAGGAGAGGAGTGGGTCTGAAAAGTGTGTGTGTGTGTGTGTGTTATGTGCAGGATAGTATCAGGGGAGGAGGTGCAATGATGGAAACAGGATGCTGAAACTGACCCAAGCCAAAGCATGCTGCCATAAGTACAGAGAACTAAGCTCACCAGTCATCTGAAAACCAGTTGCTTTGGTTGTAAAACTTGCGTATGGCACTGCATCACATATGTGTCTAGATTTAACTGAGAAAGTTGAGCAGACAGGAGATGAAGAAGGGGACCTTGTGGAATTATAAAGTTTCAATAACTAAGCAAGGACAAAAGCTGGCATTTGCTTTGTTTACACGAGAGATGTACAGATGCATTGCAACTTCTCTAAAAGGAAAGAGGCTTTTCGTATCAGCACTGACAAGAGCTGTGCCTACACACTATTCTGCACTGGTTTTGTGAGTAAGGGTGATGTTAAAAAAAGTAAAAGTGGATTCCAATGGGCAACTGGTATGAAAGCTGGTTTAAACATTGACAGTGGGAAATACAACTTTCCATTGGTGTAGCCCAGAGCAAATTACATGTTTGCACTTCTAATAGGATGTGGCTGTGATCATCCCAGAACAGGGATACGTATGGTGCAAATGATCTATCTAAAATGGATATTGGGTACATTGTGTAACTGTGACTAAAGCAGTGGGCCTCTCTAGTCTGAGACTACGTTGGTGTAGAAGTGATCAGAATGAAGTTGTGAAACACTAATAAATTAAAATGCCATCCCTGTCTCTAAATTGAGGTGATATACCAACATTTCTTAACCACAAGGTCAGCGTATTGAGGCGTGATAAAGTATGTGCAGAATGTAAGTGAAAGAAAGAAAGAGAGAGAGAGAGAGAGATATGAAATACAATTAAATCTGTGTGAAACCACTTTACAGTGAGTAAAAAACTTCAAAATTAATTAGCATCCATATGTTCATTATCTATACTACTCATCCTTAAAGGGTCACGAGGGAGCTGGAGCCAATTCCACCTATAATTGGCACACAGTAGTCAAAAAACAAGCATCCAGAATTTAGAAATAAAGAAAAGTTTTCCTAGTTTTGCCCAAATGACGAGCCTTTGAGGGCTCAATTAAGTTCCCGTGTAGACTTCAAGTTGTTGGAGGATGCTTTGAGGCCATGTGGACCATCCAGCTACTGTCTTCTCTCAGGGCAAAACATCTCAGTAAATATCGACATGCAGTCAAAAATTTCCCTAATTACCATGTCTTTGATCAGGGAGGGGGGTCAGAGGATTTTAGAACAGCTGCCAGGTTCTCTGGAGATGACAGCAGGAGCCTGATTAGATTTATGTCTTCACCTTGCAAAAATGTTGGCTGCCTGGGGACAGCATGGTCTTGGTTTTTGAGGTTGGCAGAAGCTTGGAAATGCCGAGTCATCAGGTACAGAGATTATAGCAGTAGGTAGAAAAGCAAGTTAAACAGGGAGACTCTGCATCATGCTGGAAGTCATTTCAGCATATTGCAGGACTTGTAAGTGAGTGCTGAGGGAACAAGGCCATGACTGCCTAAAACAGTTATGTTTTTGTTAGTGTTTTCGGTGGGTGGCCACAGGGGATCAGCTGTGCCCAGTCTTCTGTGTGCTGGTGTGTATTGGGTGGACAAAGTTTTTTTTGGTAGTTTTAACTAGTTCCTAGTTTGCTTCTGGCAGTAAACCGGCAGCAGGTTTTGCAGAAGTCAGTGGTTCTTGGATAGAGGGAGGAAAAGAGGATGCTCCTGCATGGAAATCATGTAGAAAGGTGTTCCTGGGATTATCTAGGTCCTACAGATGGGATGCATCCAAACCAGGAGGTGTATTTGTCTTTTGAGGTACTAGTTTGGTGATGACACCTGTCAACGATACATCGTGAACACGCTGTGGAATGCCAGAATCTTCCTCGGAGATCTGCTCTTCTCACATAAATTCCCTCACAGAGGGACACATGACAAAAGTTATCAGTAACAGACAGGAAGAGAAATATTTCACTATAGTATGCATATGCAAAGTTGCCATTTATTTTAAAAATCCACTTCTTCCCTCTGACCTTCACTTCAGGATAAGAACATTTTATCCAAACAAAAAGCATACATTTTACCCTTTAACAATCTCACTAAATGTTGTCATGATTTATTGTGTTTTCTGTTTGCTTTGCAAAATACTTTGGTCAACCTTGGCTGTTTTTAAATGTGCCACAGAAATAAAGTTGTCTTCAAAGATTCCAAGATGAGATTGTCAGAAATTGATTGGACTGGGGATCCAGGAGGAACTATCATTCATGAGATTCTAAACTGCCTGTTTTGCCTAATACTGATCTATTAAAATATGTCTGGATTGGCTCATTGCATATTTTGTATTAATGAAGAAATTAAAATTTTACTTACTGGTGGCACAATGCATAGCATCTACTGTACTATAAATAAATTACAGGGGTTTCACTTTAGAAGGTGTTATAAGTTCATGTCAATGTTAGCAATAGATACAAGAGAAAAGTTAACATTAACATTGCTTCTCAGCACTGAAGACAGGCAGTTAGAGAAATGGCGACTCATACTATCCAGCCAGAACCAGCCCACCAGAGGGTCCAATCCGCCCCTCAAAGTTTAACATAATGATGATTCGAATCCAATCATAATGTGAACTATATTTTTTAGTGCCTTTGTAGATCTGTAAGTTTCAATGCACATGTAAAATTTCAGGTTGTTCATAATAAAGTTTTGTAAAAAGATACTTCATTAAATGCAAAACAAAGGGAAACATTTTGATTTCTTTTTATTTTTGCTATTATTTTACTGGTTTGGCCCACTTGAGATCAAATTGCACTGTACGTGGCCCCTGAACTAAAATGAGTTTGACACCCCTGCAATAGCAAGTACAGAAGACAGTTGAAGAGTTGTGTATTTATTTGGTAGCTGCCTGTTTTCAGCAACCATCATAAGTCACCTGTCCCATCATTAAAGTTCTGTGTTGACATTTCATTAATGCAACCATCTGCTGTAATCTGCTGCCAGCCTGGGCACTCAGCATCATGTTAAACAGCGTTTTTGCAAATACTCACACATTCACATGTGTGAAAGATAGAGAGGGAGAAAGAGAGACAGAATGCAGAACAATGAAAGGTAGAAGCAACTACAACCTGCTGTGTAGAGTCATGGAGGGCTTAACAAATAGTATGTGTGCATGTGAGAGAGGTTGTCAGGCTTTCTGAATGCCAGTAAATTGATTATTTCTAGTGGGAAACTCAGTTGAGGGCAGTAACTATTTTAGTCTTTGCGCTGAACTAGGAAAGGACCCTATTACTCCTTTTGGCTCTGCTTTGTCTTCAGTGAAGAGCAAATCATATAATCCCTCCAGGTGGGAAGCAATACTCAGCTGGCAAGGAGACAGGAAAGCAAACGAGAATAATTGGAGGAGAAAGAGGGCAAGCAGAAAGAAGTTGAAGGAATGGTGTATTAGAAATGGGTTAGAGGAGAGAGAAGCATCTTTGTGGTGACAGAAAGGGAGGGCATCTGGTGCTGTGCCAATTTAGTCTGCAGTTCTTATTGTCTAATGTCCCACCAGGGGAAACAGTTTAATACTGTTAATGGTACCCATTAACCTGTTTTTGGGTGCACTGTATTGCCTGCTGTTGTATTTTTCTTACAGATTAAATTTTCAGCAGAGCTGTAGTGACATTTTCAGAAAATGCTTAAGGCATCTAAGGTATCTATTCACAGTTGTTGTTCACATACATTTGCTCATGAACAGGACCAATCTGGGGATGTGTATCTGGTATAATGTCTTTAACAGAAAACACTTAAATCTCAATGTTTTAGGTGTAGACACAGTATATCCTCTTGCAGCACTTTTTTAGTTCTTTAGTTCACAATAGAAACAAGACTATAGTTAAATAGTATCCACTAAACAGCTTCAAATGTTTTTCATTCATGTCATATACAAGGTTGCCTCATCCTGCTTTTAAGTCTCGGTAATGGAGATAATGAATGTGACAGTGGCACACCTGTGCTACAATCAGGCTGTTTAATCAGCTTCTTGATATGTCTCACCTACCACTCTTTAGAGTATTCAACACTGGCATAAATTACCCACACTGTAATCTAATTTTAAACATTCAGAGCAGGGTTAGTCAATTAAAATCCTGGGAGTTGATTGAATAATTAAAATCCAATACACTCTATATTTAAATATGTGACTTTGGATTTATAGTTTGTATGTAACTTTTATATGTAACATTTGCTAACCAGTGCCTCCTTGGCGTGTACCATTTTAACATGATCTATTGTTTGTGGCAGTGCTGACTCATTTAACCGGTATACTGGGCTGTTCTGACACAGCATCCACATAATGCAGTCAGTCCCTGTTGGGCCCTGCTCATTGTCCTCATTGAGTCTGTACTGGACTTGAGAAAACCTGAGTGTTTGCAGCTGCAGTATATGTGCATACAAAAAGAAAATGCTGAGCACAGCATAAGAAGCATTGTAAGCCTGCAGTGCACAGCACAACACCTGCTGTTTATAAACTGGCTCTGTCTGCTGGTTGTGTTCATTCAAGCTACAACAAGTTGGCAAAGTGAATAAAAGGTGGGCATTAGTTGTGTTGAGATATAGAAACAGATATCTTGAACTCGTTTTGCTTTGACACTTGATATAGTGATACTGTGAGATATTTCTAGTTACAGTGTGAACACGTTGAGAATGAAGGTGCAGCAATATTTATTACATTCTGTTCTGCCAAAAGCAGCAAACAGATGTAGAGTATTATCTACTCTACTCAGTAGAGACCATAATACGTCCTGCTTAAACATACTGTGTACCAAATGGTGCCAAAATTAAATAAGATTCACTGAAGTCTCATCGTCAATCTTTCGCACTTGGACCATCACAACTACTCACACACAGACAGACAGACAGAAAGACAGACAGACATTAGACAGATATGGTGCTTGGAACTTTTTCTGGCTCCAGATAATTCCATTCACATTGAATGGAACTGCTTTGAAAAGCACTCTGAGCACATTTCCTCTCAATGCACTGTCTCTATGTGCCTTTGCCCTCTTGTGCCTTTAATAGACGCATTATCATGACTTGGAAAGCTTTTGTTTGGGAGAGTTGTGGAGAGAGAGAGAGAGAGAGAGAGAGAGACCTTAATTCATAGAGCCTCTTTGCTTAATTAAGTCTGCTCTGCATATGAGGTACAATGCATTTAGTTCACCAAAGCTTTGCTGAAAATCACAATAATCAAATATAATCTATAATTAAAATATTCACAGAATATAATTTCTTAACAGGTTCTATTGTAAACAAAATAAAAACTGCATTGTGGCCTTTGAGGCTGTGCAGTGTATAATGAAAGGTTAGTAGAAGTGGGAGGTAATTTAACTAATATAGGCTGCAGTAGCTAATTTATATTTATATATATATACACATACACATATATACACATACACACACACATATATATATATATATATATATACACACACATACACATTAGGCAGCTTTATTAATTGGAAAGCCTGACTATGACTCTATTGATTAAATTAGAGAAGTGGAAATGCGCAATATACTGTATGGCATTTATCCAAGGTAAACAGTGTAAATAGTTTGCATTAACTGAGAAACAGGGAAATTAGGGAAAAAAATGAATGGTCCCCTTTTACCACTTACAATAAGTCCCAGTCTCTCTTTGATTATATTATTATGCAGCCACCAGACAGAGTACTGAGCAGTCTGAATAATCTGGTCCTTAAGCCAGAAAGCAGTGTGCCACCATGTTTCTGTTCTGTTGTAGACTTTTCTATGTTTTCTGAATATTTTTATAATTCTTCCAATTATATACTGAAACTTCAAGGATTCACTTTGGTATTAGGAAATATTTGGTATGAGACCGTATTTCTTCCAAAAGCTGTCCATGGCCATGGGTGTATTTGTTTGGATGGCAGCAACCTTTAAACATTATGTTTGAGTTAATGTGGGGCTTTCAGTAAATTCAAAGTCATTTTTTTTTACTCTGGCAACCGCATTGTTATATAAAATATATTGGTAAAAGATTAAATCAATGACGTGCGACACGGATTTAAATGTTTCAGTTATTCATTCTTTAAACATGGAAATTGCAGTACTTCAATCACAATCAGCCACGCATGATTACCAGTATTCAGGAGCTTGGATGTCATCTTAATTGTGAGAGGACGGACATTAAGACATTTGTCTTAATCAGGTGAAGCTCAGGTAAGATTAAAAACACTGCAGATAAGGTTATGCCCATATATTGTTTGATTTTTGGTATCCACCAATAATGCTTTATTTTTTTTTGCTTTTTGATTCAGGAAATAAGGAGAGAGAAGGAGAATGAAAAGCATCCAACAATAGCTCCTCATGTTCACATGGACTTTGGACATTTTGGGTCCTGCAGCCTTGAGTGAGCACAGTTTTTTGACAAAGTACATCCTCAGATGTAATTGAACAGCAAGCCAGAGCATTGAGAGAACCCCAGACCTTACATGAGACTTGGCAGCTATTTGGCAACTTTCATTCAAAAGATTTAGATCAAAATGAGATCAAATCTGTGCACAAACATTTATTGACTATACTGTCATGAAGGAATGCCTTCACCATGTTTTTATATTCGCATTCAAAAAACATTTTGTTAAAACACAAATTTCATTATTCCAACACTGTAACTTTTTTACAAACTATAATTTCTTGGCCAAAGACACTTTATCCAGACCTTATTGAAGCTCACACTGACGTTTTATCAGCAAAGCTCTACTGTATATTTCTGTCTGTTCTTTACCGAGGAAAAATATAATAAGTAAATCTACTGCTCTTTCACGTGCCAAAAAAAAAAAAAAAAAAAGACTGCCACAGATTTGGCTCCGGCGTTCAAAGCAGTTCACGGGAAATCACCACCTGCATCACTGAGCAGTCTCTGAAAAGTTTGTTCAGTACAGCTTTGTAGAACATTTAATAGGCCTTTCTCCTTAAACTTTCTCTGGGCAGCAGTTAAGTTAAACACAGAAGCAGTTTTACCTGTCTTGGGGTCAACAGAGAAGTACGGCTCTCCCTCCAGTATGCTGTAAACTATCTTGGCACTGTTCCCGTAGGTTGGGTCATCTGCATCTGACGCCGTCACCTGGAAAACGGATGTTCCTGAAAATAAAAGAAACAAGTATTAATTAATCAGATGCTGATTTGCACTGACCACAAAGTATTAAATCGATATGTATGACAATGACAGATTGCCAAGCCTGATGTACATAGTAATCCCTCGAGATTTGCTTTTTGTTGCACATCCACTTTATTACATTGTATTCAACCAAATATAACAAAGACCTTTACTGCATGATGTCAGCAGGTTGTCATCAAGATTTAATCATGTGCATGTTTATGTTGGCATATGCTTACCACTAATGTTTACATATATGGCATGAGTACATGAGAGACTTATTTACATTATTTTCCTCTGACATTTCAGAAATGATGGATGCAATGGGTTGTTATCAATTGGGACATTTTAAGAAGTGCATTGAAGAGGAACTAAATCTATTTGAAAATGTCACTGATGGTGATGATTTGCTCTTCATGGTTGACCAAAAAAAAATAAATAAATAAAAAATAAAATTGCTGCAGAGGGATGGAAGAAGGGAAAACCAGTCAATGACACAATAATGTATTTGTAACCAAACCAAATGTTGGAGATCAACTTTGGTCTGTGAGATGGAACAATCAGCTTTATATGATACACAACTGGGATAAATACCCCAACAAAGAAAAAAAAAAAAAACTTAAAAGATGTTTGAGTTTACTCTTTACTTCTCTTATATCAGCATCTGTAGCCATCTGTAATTACCTCAGCTGAATGGATTGTTTGTTATGTGGCTGACTAAACTGCTTGTTTATTTAGCCAGCTGCTAGCCCCATGAAGAGCTTCTTTGTGGAGCTAAGAGGCAGTTGCATGCAAGTGCATGCCCTGTATTATTTTGCTAGAACCGTGAATCTGTCCCAGAGGTGTACAGAGTCAGCTATATAAAGTTGATTTATAATTCTGAAAAATGTATTTTCAGTTATTCCAGTATTGAGAAGTGGCTATCACACTAAAAATTGCTGGTTGACCTTTAGTAACCTATAGAAAAAAAAAAACATCTTTTTGCTGCAAAGACATCAGTAAATATTTTTCATTCAGCATGGCTGTGTGTGTGTGGTTGAGGGCCATGCAGCAGAAAGTTCTATTACCAGAATTTGTACTTTAGTTTGATACTGAGCTTGCCCACTGATTGATTGGTGGGTTCAGTAAATATCAGTTAATGCTAATGCTGACTTTTGTTGGGCCTGCAGAACCATTCAGTTAGTTCACTTGTGTTTGTAGGCTACCACTGCAATACAGCGTTTGGCATCTTCTCTCACAAACTATCTTTGACAAGCACTGACAGCAGTGTGCACGCAAGTAAACAAGCAGACAGTTAAATTTCATTTAGGCCTCTTATCAAGCTCATTAGTTGCAGCTGAAGTTCAACATGGTTTAGCAGGAAAAGCACAGGTGCTACTCATTAATTAGCAATGGCTCCGTTTAGTTTATGTACTTGAGGGCAGTCCGGCAGCACATCAACACGCACCCTGCTAATCAGTAAGCTGAATGGAATTTAATTAATCATTAATTTGATCATTATTATTATATATTATACATGTTATTTTCCTACTCTGACCTGTTAAAATGGCTGCTCATAAGCTTCAATTATATTTGTGTTGCCCTTCACTTTTGTGTAGTCCACTGCATTATTATAAAGCAATTCTGGTCCTAGTATATATTTTGTAGCTCAGAAAAAAAAAATCCTACCAAACACATTAGACCACAAACGAGACCAGATGCTAAGTGTAATGTCGCCGTCACTGCTGGTGCACTGTTCTCTGATTAGTATCCGAAATGAAAACCAAGCCATCATCCATTTTCTTTAACAGCATAAAAATATCTTGTTTTTATGTAAATGCGACACACTGCACATCCCTAAATACAGTAGTACGAGTTGCAGTAAAGCACAGTGTGTGCTGTCAGCAGTGTTCTTGTAAGGAGCCACAGCTCATTAGCCTGACCATGTAGCAGCAGACAGGTGAAGCCAAAGCCTTTATCCATTCTCATTCATCATGGCAGACCTGTGCTACATTTATTCACATGAAAAGGCACCATAAAGTGATAAATTTATATATTCAATTAAGGTTCCTGGAGTCTTTTAAACACTTCAGTAGCCAATGTTTTTCAGTTAATTAACCATTTTCTTATTGATTTAATTGAACCAGTGGGAATGAATTTTGACAGTCCTTTAGCATGAACCACACTTTGCTTTTATATGTGTGCTTGATAATTAACAGATTTAATTTAATCCAAGTTCAGCTGCTCCCTTTTTCTGTGGTGTTGCAGATTCTCTGTGCATAGATTTACACAGGTGCTCAGTATGCAAATTGGAGTTAGGTTAACTCTAAATTTTCCATTGGTGTGAATGTGAGTGTGAATGAATAATTCCCTGCCTCTCAACAGCAGTCCAATAGATGACAAATGAATGTCTCATGTTAGCAGCTCGCTAACAAATAGACTGTTTCTGTTACTTACATATCTTTAAACATGTTTGGTAGTACCTTAAGAGAGTTGGGTTGCGGCTGTGGTGGGATTTATAGGGAAAATTCATTGATTACTATCAGCTCTTAAATACGTAAAATCAAAGATGATGCAGCACTAAAAAAATGTTTTTTAAAAAGGCATTAATATTTATTATGAACTGAGAGTCCTCAGGCTTCTGGTTACACCATTGCACACATTCAACTCGTCTACTTTAAGCTGCTCACTACACAGGAATAACAGTGCTGCTGCAATGATTTTACACTTGGATTGTTTTGCTCCCTTGGTAGTATGTACAGTATGTTAACATCTTAGATATACTGTTTCAAATATTGGATGTCATTTCTAGATACATTATATTTTACATGTATTTCTAGTGTTTAGTACATTTGGTGAACTAGTTTGTACTGCTGCGCAATTTCAAGAAAAAGTAGCTGTCAAAAAACTAATTTGACAGCAGTGGTTACTGTAGTAAAATAAAAGTGTTATACAGTAGATCATACAGTCTAATACATGATCTGTTAATCCTATGAGCAGTTAATGCTATTGGTCTGACATAAAGCCTAATGCTAAGCTTTTAAATTTCAGTGGGCTAGACTGACAACTAGCCGCCTCTGTTAATAAAAGAGTAACCAGGTAAACAACAGCACATACAGTACAGTGGGGTACATCATCATTCGAAGAGTGGCTGTTAAAGTGGTATCCATCAAATGATGTGGTCTTTGAAAGTAACTGACCAGCTTTCATATCTCAACATTTGATTAAGTTTATTGATTGAGCAAAACATCAACAACCAGAGGCAGAGTTGCCCTCTTTAATCTCCGCAGTCAAATACATTTTTGCAAATTGTGTCACAAATAAAGTTGCCATGTGATGTTTGGCATTAGATTGTTGGGATATCAATGTCCCTACAATATGAAAACTTCCCTTTCTATTTTAACATAAACAATGTGGAGAACACAATGATTGAAGCTATATTTTTTGTTTAAGTTATTTGGGGTCCATTAGTTTGTGAACTTTACTTTTTAATGAATTACAAGCCATTGAAAGTTGTTGTTTCCATAGCTAATGTTTTATATGTTTCCTTTTTAAAGTGGGGGTTGCTGGTGTTGCATTTCCTCATGTTTGCAACTAAAGTTACTCCTGTAGCCCTGAATTATGAGCTTAAAGAGTCCCTGAAACCAGATGTCCTGAGAAGTGCAATAATTTCAAGTTTTTGCTTTGTGTCTTTCTTTTGAATTTCCACTCCAAAATGCTTTTAATAAACTAGGTTGTGTCATGAGCTAACCACATTAATACTCAGCTCCTCAAGGCATTTTGACAATGGAAAGTGGAGGGGCAGCCATTTTAAACTCAAGCCTATTAATCGACCCTAAACCTCAGATCAATCTCTCCAATGAAAAACCTTGTATTTAGTCTTGAGTACTGTCCGCACCAGATGTGTAAAACATTACAACCCATTCTATTCGTTACAATGCTCCTTGTTTGTGGGCAAACTGAATCCTCACTTTATAATCGATTTCAGCCCTTAGTACAGATAAAGTAATTATTGATGGTGTGTTTTTATTATTTATATTTACATCGGCAATTCTAGTCTTGACAGCATTACCATCTAGTTTGATTCAGTTGGCTTCTCTCAGTGCAATTAAACCTACGCACTGTATTTACCACAACTACAAACTTTTTCAGGCACATGGTATTGAGAATGATGTCTAACTTTTGAATACGTAGTGTTAGACTTCAAAACCACACCACCGGAAATAAATCGAGATGTCTTGACAGTGCTGAGGACTCGCATGTTAACACTGAATCTTCCATGTATGAAAAAAAAAAAAAAAACTTCTGATCTGATATACTCAGTGCTTCCTACATTATTAAGTGTGAAGGTAACTAAAACGCATCCATTTGCTAAATATTAAACATGCATGAATGAGACACTACAGACAACAAGCACATAGTTACTAACTTTGTCCTGGTAACGGAAAAGGAGAAACACAAGGTTTTAAATACTCTGGGGACTAATTAATTAATGAGACACTGGTGAGACAGAAATATGGCAGCAGAAAATACAAAGAGAGGAAGTAAAACAGAGAAAAAGCCTTGCAACACACAGGGCAAATGAGCAAACTGCCCCCCCTGGGTATTAATAAAGTATTCTGATTCTGATTCAAAGACATTATCTCCCACAGAAAACAGATGCCAGGGACAGCCATTTTAGATACATATACTGTATAAATCTAATAAAATTTCAAACATACAGAAAGAAAACAAAAGCCTGTGTGTCTTATAATTTCTTCCCTGGACTTTTGAAGGCAATTGTTAATCTTTCCCCAACAAGTTTCTAAAGACTTTGCAGGATACCCATATAATCCAGAGGAGCTCAGCAGAGCTCAATGTTATGGTGAGATCCTCCCTCCTCTTCCCCACATGCATGTAATCATATCCCATTAATGCACCCTACTAACTCTGCTGCATCACTCTCACATACTTGTTTACATACTTTCTATGTGAACAACAATGAAGACAATATGATGCTTCATTTACACAATAATATTACCTGATGTCTGTGAAGATTCTCATTCATCCAGGTCATGGTATCCAAAGTGTATGACCTTTGGATACCCTTTGGTATCCAAAGGTCTTAGTTGGGGGACTAAGGGACTTAGTTGAATTTCTTGAAATTCAACTAAGTCCAGTTGCCTTTTTTTTACTACACTTTGAATATTACCTGATGAATGATGGGAATTAGTGGGAGGGGTTTTCAATTAATCTCTGTGGCAGGGGAAGCACTTTGAAAAAAATCTGAATAATAATCTAGGTGGGAGGAAAAAAACCTAATTTTTGTATTAACTAAATTGTGTATGGTATAATAAACCTTCTCTTGAACTTTAAAAACTATGGGTCCCATGAAGCTCTTATCCAAGATGTATAGGATTAATTGTAGCTGAAGAAAACAAAATTAAGTTTAAATTTTTGTCAGTGAATATTGTTGTTGCTGCTTCAGCAATAGCACATTTACAATAGCTTAAAGAAAGGAATTTTAAAGAAGACTGGTTAAACGTATTTAATCTAGAAATTATAATTTGTTCTATTTGGTGTGAAATTCTTATATTGGGTACTCTTTCTTCTTTGCATAATACCGACTTAGTCACAGTTTGTATAAGACCATGGCCTTACCAACATCAGACATCTCAGGCACAGTGGCTGAGAACAGTCCATCAGGGAATGTTGGAGGATTGTCATTGACATCCTGGACCTTGATGATGAACTCCGACTCTGTCTCCAGCGAATGGTTCGTCCAGCGATCAATTGCCCTTGCGTGGAGGACATACTGGGACTTCTTCTCACGGTCCAGGCCCTTGGCAGCGTGGATGTCACCCGTCGTCTCGTCAATGATGAAGATGGAGCCGGCGCCCTCACCGGACAGGATGTATCGCACAGAGCCATCGCCCTTGTCAGAGTTGGAGTGAAGCTGGGAATGTAAGGAGAAAATGAGTGAGGGAGGAAGCAGTAAAGAGTGTGACAAGTACATAATTCAGAGTAATAGCCAAGTGTCAGGATGAGTGGTCATTTAATGGTGAGGAGCAGGCAATGGGAGGTACAACTATCCAATCAAAGAGGGAGAAGCAGCAGTTCTAGAGGATTGGAGTGTGACGGGCTGTTCAAAAGATTCAGTATCTGAATGAAGTTTCTGTCAAAGTAAATGGAAAAAGCAGAGTATGACAGAACATATTCTGCAGCATGCAGTTTGCACTGAGCTGAATGTGTCATTGAGTAAGTTAAGGATGAAGAAAACATTAGGTAAGTATCAGAGAAAAGTGGAAATCCTTAATAAATAGCACTTCAGTATGATGTTTCATGTGATGGACTTTCTAGCGCTGCATGTATGCTCTGTGCTTCAAGAAATTAAATGCTAACGTAATTGCATAATGTCTGCATTCTTTGTGTAGTGATGTGGCTGCTGTTCAATATGCCCTCTTCTGTGGGAAATACAGACTTTTTGACCAAAATTTTGTGGCTGTTTGTTGTCAAACTTCCACCCCATAGGTCATGGATTGTAGTGTGATAGTGACATAGAGAACTGTATTATAATCTACAAACACTGTGTCCATGTGTGTTATATGTTTTTCAACCTGATTATTCAGTCAGTGATGAGTTTTGCAAGTTGCTGACAAAAGACCTGATCTGAACTTCGGTAACTGCCAACTATTATGTGGGAACTCTTAAAAGAGGCTCTCTAGAAAAGTTGGTGAAGTATGAGACCAGGATGAGACACAGACCTGGAACAGCTACCCCCGAGAAAGAAGCAATACAATCTTCGTCACTTTTCATGTGTGTTTTCATGACTTGAAATGAAACAACTGCAAGGTTCCCAATTGTGTCACTGCACAGTTTATACTGCATGGCTAAGACTGAAAATTGTGTAGAATACAATCAGCTTAAAGCAACAACAAACTGAGATGATTTCTAGTTATCACAATGAGTCACACATACATCCAATATTTTAGGAATTGTGCCCAGTGCAAATGAACCCATGCTTGTCATAACTGGTACTGGTACCACAATAACACACATTTAATGACTGCAGGGATCACCACATTTGATTAGGTCCCAGTGTAAGACAGTACTACCCATCAGTCTGTTGGCTGACAGTATTCCCACAGCTGCAGTTTGCTTCAAGGTACTAAATAGTAGATTTTTAACACAGCAAAAAATAATCATTTTATATTTAAATATACAGATAAATAAGCCCTGAGTCTTGGACAGTGAATCAAGTCACACTCCATCTTGCTGCGTTTCAATATGGTTCGATTTGGTACAGCAAGATACGGTTTGGAATGGCAAAGCCCTGGATCAGGCTTGTGTTTTGACTCAGAACCTTTACTTGGTAGACGGGGTGTGGACTTTGCCTGATGACCGAGTAGCGTGACATTTGTACCAGTGCGACAACAATGAACACAGAGATCAAACATGACACAACAGACAGCAATGGAAGACATCCAGAAACTTTTTTATTTCTGCTCAGTTTGTGGCTGTTTGTCTCAACAACACATCTGTTGGTGTTTGCTTTGACTTCCATAGGATATGGATGGGAATAACAAGGGAATTCTTTTTTTTTTTTTCGCCCCATCAGCTGACTGTCATGGGTGGAGCCGGTACTGTACCATTTTAGTCCGGTACCCCAAGGAAAGGGTTCCAAAGACTGGAACAGTTGGGGTCACTTTTTTTGGTGCAATTCCTAATGGAAACACAAAAAAATACATAAGGTACTGTACTGAATGGAACTGTTCCACTCAGTGGAAAATCGGCTTCTATGTGTTTCGGTCTGAGTTTTGACATTTTCTTGCTTTAGTTTCTTGTCTACATTCATGTTTGTGTATGTGAGACTCTTTTGTTGAAATTACTGCCCTTCCCCTTAATTTTTAAAACTAGAGTATATTCAAAACACCCCATTTCTTGGGCCAAATTGTTTGGCCCATTCAAGAAAAAACATTTACCCGAAAAAAGACTTTGAAATTAAAGATAATAGTAGTCTCTAATCTCTCTTTTCAAAGGTGAAACCCTATGAACTCATATGATCACATGACACCTTATTATGCCTTCATAAGGGTGTTGCCAGCTGTTGTAGACACAGTGCCAGTAAAACCATTTTTGGTTTGGCCAAAGTTCCACAGGTGTTAACAGCTTGTTTAGAGTAATTATTTTTGTCTGCCAAAGCAGTCAGTGAAGTTTATGAGATCGGATTCTCTATAAAACATTGAACTGATCTTAAATTAAAGTGATCTCATTAAATTAGAACTTTGTTTTGACATCAATTTTAATAGATTTTTTGTAACATCTGACATTCTGTCACAACACAGTACTTTAACAGTGTATTAGCAACTCTGCAGTTGCTTTCATTTTATCTTTTGGAAGTCTGTATCAAATGGTAGGACAATATACTTTTTCTGCACAATATTATATATTAACACTGGATCAAATGACTAATGTGTAACGTGAAAATGTATCTTGTACTACACCAATATATTTCAGTGTCCCTCAGTACCTCATACTTAAACCTCATATCAGTTTCCTGTCCCTGTTTCCACCCACTACAGTAGAATAATAAACCTTGGTTGACTTAACCCAAATGTTATAAACATCATTAAATAATCTCAGGTGGGAGAGGGAGTTTCTGCTGTGGCATATATTCCAAGTTAAGGTGTTGTAATCACATTTGAAGAAAATCCCCCAAAAAATCTGTAAATCCAAGATGGGCTTTTTGTGCAGAAAACAAAGCCGATTCAAGAAGCTGAAAGTCTTTTCAGTGTTGCGTGTCTGTGAAACCCATCCTTTTAGAGTGTATCGAGAGGCTCTTTGAGGAGGATTTATGTCACCAGTTCTGTTCGGTGAAATGCAACTTTACATTTTATATTGTGATCAATCAAACAGTATGTGTCATCACTATTAACTCCACATAATGTCCAGAAAATTAGTTTGTGCATTCTTCGGATTTTACTGTTAACATATGACAAACACAGGAAAATGTCCAGAACATCCAGGTGAGAGTGTGTTGCCTGGTTGGATTATGCCAGAAACCACCTTCTCCCACTGCATTCTGGCATTAAATGATTAGTTTAGAGAGCTGGCAACCTTTGGCCAGCCTTTGGTCTTTTCATACTAACAACACTTGCTTGTTCATTTATTTACAGTCTCTTTTGAACTTTTCACACTTGGAGACGCTGCAAAATCTCCCAGTGTTCCAAGGAGCAAGCTTAGAGGCGGAGATTATAATTCAGACATGAAGGACCTTGATAGATAGGCTAACAACCTGCAGGCATCCTCTTATTCTATTTTTTTTTAATTATACTGGATAAAACAGTCAACAAAGGCAAATCTGACAGTCTGCAGCCATAAAATGAAACAGTAAGCAATAGCAGGGTGTGATGGACTGTGGAGAGAACATAAATACAATGTCAGTTTGAGCTCCAACAATGCTGCAGTGTGAAGACAAATAAAATCCATCTCCCTGGCATGAAATAAAACATTTAAAAGGGAAAAAGAGGAGACTGCAGATGACAAAAACAAGAGGGGAGGAGGATAGAAATGCAGTGGCATGAAACAACACTGTTTCCAAGCAGTGGTTAGTGAGGAAAGAGCAGGGACTGACATTTTGAGGCTCGTCTTTCCAGTTCAAACAACAAAGGCTTATGATAGTGTGAAATAGGAGGCATATGGGTGGGAAGCAAGTGATGGTTGTTAATATAAACAGGCAAATTCCCTTCTGCTGGGATTTACAGGACTTGCTATAAGCCCTGTAACTAACTCTGAGGGCCTGTACATGATGAGATTTTTTTCAGATTATATAAACTTTATCCTGTGCACAAACCATCAGTATATCACCA
Organism: Brachirus orientalis; assembly: GCA_016785285.1. Classification (NCBI taxonomy): domain Eukaryota; kingdom Metazoa; phylum Chordata; class Actinopteri; order Pleuronectiformes; family Soleidae; genus Brachirus; species Brachirus orientalis. Next base: position 93,066 of record JAFBJR010000153.1, read on the forward strand.
TCAGTAAGACATTTAACAGTAAAACCGTCTAAAGATTCCCTTACTTATTTTCAACATGTTTCAGCTCGTTTTAATTACCTTAGTTGTGAAGGTCAAATAACTTACCCATGATGATATCCAGCTCCTTCAATAGGAAGGGAAAATTCTAAGAGCATACTGTTCTAATCAAATATTTGAATAAATAGAATTAAATATTAAGGCTACTGACAGTATAAATTGTCTTCCATAGGTTTATTCACAATATATTATATTTGTCTCAGTGAGCCACTGTTGAAATATGACATTTAACATTAAGTCATTACTAGTAGTGTCCAGAATGGCATGAAACAAAGAAAAGTCATTTGCTTTGAGGTGCAAATGTCACGAGGAAAGCTGCGTGAGCACAAGTGGCTCACACGTAACAAATACCAAAAACGTTCTCCCAGAGCAAAATCCTTTCCTTTTGACTAAATACCCAATGGCATTTCAGGCAGCCTTAATTGTGCTAAGCGCAAATTAGCAAAGATTAAGATTCATTCAGTTCAATTCAAATAACTTTATTTTTCCCCGGGGGACTACCTCGAGTTTATAGAGCAGTAGTGCTAGGAAGTTTGTATTTCACAAGCTATTTATAATATTAAAAACAATGATGAATACAAAGGCAGCATCAACTAGGGTCTGCACACTCTGAAAAACCTGTTATGTTCATAATAACTTACGAATATGCAAAATATTAAACACATGTTGTTTTTTAAAAACTCTGCATAAATGTCAAGACAGCAAAGAGCAATGCTTTCTTGCTCCAAGATGACAATTACTCTGCTGTATGTTACATCAACTCATAGATTTCTATTAATGAGGTTATGAGGATGTGAGATCCAATTTGTAATAAACCACAGTCATCCCTAATTTACATTTTATAGAATAGAACATGTAGATTACCACGTGTCAAAATATCCACATCAGGCAAAATAATAGGGTGATTGTATTTACAGTACATTAAATCAATTTATAATTATATAAATGTGCAAAAAAACTGTAAAAAACTCCTGCCTCTGAATGACACAGATACAATAAATTATCCACCAATATGAAAAGTCAAGAAATCACGTCCCTATGGGATGTTAAGAAACTATGTCATTCATTCATCATTTGTAAAACTGACTGATGCAGTTTCTCATAATTAAGACAATTCAATATTTGTGTGAAAAGCAACCAATTTATCCCAAACTCTACAGAATGAGTACTAACATTGGCAAAGACAACATATAACTGTGCTTTGAATAATATGATCCGGAAAAGAGTGTATACTGTAGCTTCAGAAAGGAGAATCGCTCACAAAGAGCTCATAAAAGCTTATTATCCTGAAAGGTCACTTTGCCCCTCAAATGCAGGCCTGTTTTACACTAATACACTTCCACATTGTTACACATGCACTAGGTAAAATAGCTAAAAGCTGTAATTACTTGATATTTTTGTCGTTGTCAATATTATTCTGTCTCTGTTTGGTCTTCATGAACAGAGACAGTGTGACATTCTTATGCCTTCATCTCAAAGTGGACTCTGCCGAGCAACAGTATCAGACTTACAGAGGGAACTTTTGTTTTTGAAATCACTAAACACCTAAAATCTAAACACCAGTGCACTGACAAACACAGAGAGTAGTGCGGAGCTGATAAGCTCATTTAATAATTGGTTGAATGTAAAGGATATTTATATTTTTATTTTTAAAAGTTGACCATCAAAGTTTTTTTCAGTGATTCTGATCAATAATCTCTACACATAGTGTAAACCAAGTGATAGATTACCACTCCTACTCCAGGTGCTATTTACATCTTTACAGAAATCAGGAATGTGATTGAAGAACTTGAGCAATAACAGAGCATTGGAGAGTGGGTTGCTCCCATTGGCTGTTCTACTAAGCAGCTGCATGCACGTACACATCTTTCATGGTAAAGAGTCATTGTTGGGGTGTTTCGGGGAAGGCAAGATCACCTCAGGTCACCTGTTGTATCATGTGGTGGGTGGGGCTTAAGGACAGGCAAACTCCACTCAGAAACAGATTTAGATGACCTTGACAAAAGATTCAATATCCAACTATTTCTGTTGTGATTCTGCCGCAGCTTTCAGCAATAATACAGTACATTATGCCTTATGAACTGAGCAAGGTCATTTCTGTGGATAAAGGGTTTGTTAGGGTCTGTAAGCTATGTCTCTCCTCCTGTTTTCCCTCTCCTTTTCCCTTCCTATTATATGGTTTTCTGTCTGTTTTCCCTGTCTGTGTGAGTGGGTGTGGTTGTGGGCATGAGGGTGTTGTCATCCCTGCAGGCTGGCTGGAGAAATCCCTCTTCATGGTTCCTTCTGCTGCTGCTCCTGCTGTCTTTTACCCAATTGCCATTATACACACCCTACTGTTTAAAAATCCTGGACCTTCGCAAAAAGGTCGCCAAATTGTTTTGCCTCCTGACCGGTAATGTCACGTTCGCACATTTTGTTTCAAGCTCCTTTACATGGATTATATATACCTGCCTGCTCCAGCCAGCCTTACATTCTACTTTCTCTCATGTCTGCTTCTTTGGATTCAGCCTGCATATTGCTTAAAGCCTAACAGGGTTGCAGGGTATTTTCCTGCTTGACCTGCCACTGATAACACATAAGGCTTAAGTGAAAGTGCCAGCTTGCCATAAAGAAAATGTTTTCACACATGTTTTATTATAAACATGTATCACTGAGTGCAGCTCCTGTCTGTTCATCTTTACAACCTTCCAGATACTTTTAGAAGCCTGCTGCTCTGTGTATGGGAAAAAGCTTGGGTGAGAGCAAGCGAGCAAGAGAGACAGAGAGAGAGGGAGGGAGAGAGAGATTGAGATGCCCCAAATGAGACTATATTTCTGTGGTTATGAAGAGCTAAATGAATCATGCATCAAACAGATATCAGCCTTCACCAGCTTGTCAGAGACAGAGTGTCAGCTTAATCGCACCATGTTTGACTGCAGTGCAGCGCTTGCCACAAAATATCAGAATCACAAAAGGACCTAGCCCACACACACACACACACACACACACACACACACACTGCAGCCTTCCTTTATTCTTGGCAGAAAGTGTATTCCCTGAACAGGGTATGATTACTTAACTGATCTCTCCAACACACACACACTGGCAGTCTCACACAGGCCTGAAGAGAGAGCCCTTCATGTTGGCTGCAGCTCTTGTTTTGATGTTTTGAAATGCACCGTCTCTCACAGAAAATTGTGGCATCAAGCCAGCGCTAAATTCACAGTGCACAACACAAATCATGTTTCATTAAACGGACTTGCCCTCATTCCCTGACAACTCACTTGAACATTCCCCAACCCATTTCTTCATAACCTCAACCTGACATTATTCAGGTACGGCACCAAACATTTAGCCTAAAATCCTGTATATTATGTTGTATATGTATATTATGCTCTTCATCCCCCAAAAAAGGGACTGTATAAACAGATTTGCATACCCATGACATTAGTAATAAGCTGAAAATCCTTTATTCGGAGCTGTGTTAGGAAATAAAAGCTAATGTTAAAGCCGAGTTATTCTTAATACTGCAGTCAGAGGCAGAGTGTTGCAGATAAACAGGTGAGCTAATGTCTGTCAGAGAGGACAATAAAGTAACTTGTCTTTTATTAATAGCTAATGCAGTTCAAGTGCCTCTTTGAACCCCTGTAATGGATAAAGTTCAAGCTATAAAGAACAGATTTTAAGCCGTCATGAGACAAAAAGAACACCATGACTCTCACAAACCTACAGACCTATGTGTCAAATGTATGTGGAATTTTCTACACCTCTTTTCTTTCAGTTTTAGTCTCCAACTCCCACAGTTCCACTGCTTCATTACAGCCTCTCTATTAACTTAGTTACTGCTTTTCACCTGAACAACTGGGACACATTGATAAAAGATGAATGCAGACTTGATGTTCAATGTAATGAATCAAAGAACTCAACTCCTCAGATCTGAATGGATGGAAACCAATGACTGCAGGAAAAAAAAAAAAAAAAAAATCTAAAAAACTGTGTAGCATAGAGAGCCAGCAAGTCTACTTTACTTTATGACTACTATACTTCATAAAATATGGTTAATAAACTTTATGAAGTGTGTTGACAAAAGTAGGAGAGCTGATCTGCTGGGGTGAGGTGGCTCAAAGCACATCACTCATCTGTTAGCAACTGAGCCAACTGTCATGTTCCCATCCAAATAAAACCACTTGTGCCCATGTAAGCACAGCATGTTCGTGTTAAAAGAAGGTTGTGGCCAGGAACATTTTTGGCACACAGATATCTCAACAGAGCAGAAAACTATCCAAGTAAGCAACCTGGGCGTTGGTATATATTTTGTACATAAAAGCATATCATTTAAATTTTACTCGCAAAATGGACATGCAGTAAAATGATAGATAAAAACGATGTGAGTAGTTGTGGGGATGCGCACAAAAATAGGGATTCCTTCCCTCTGGACAGATTTTGCCCTCTGAAAACCTGGCAAACCCTGTTTTTCAATCAATCCAAGATTTAAAGGACATTGTAATTTGTCTTGAACATGTTTTCAGCACTGTGACAAAAAAAAAAAAAAAAAAACCAAAACAAAAAAACATAGATTTTAAAAATGTCTCATACCCGCAATAATGCTGTGGGGGGATATGAAGCCTGTTGCCAGTGGATTTTTGCATAGGTCCAAAACGTTAATGATAATGTTTAATAAAGACTGACCATGACTAAAGCTTTAATGAAAATGAAAACACCTTCAACTCTCAGATTTGTGTTTGTTCACAGTCAGATCAGAGAGTAATAGGTTTTTTGTATGTTTTGTTGTTTTATTAATGAATGATTTGGCAGCTGATTTCCAGAAATACACTCTAATATCACCTACGCATAGACACACATATGGTATATTATTATGCTTGTACTGTACTTACTATTTATCATCAAAATTATTCCATATCATCTTGGTCCAGATTAGCTGGACAAAATAACATCCTTCTTCTGTATGTGTGGTTCTTTATGTGCCTGGGAAATGAAAAATTAGGGAATAATTGCTCAGTAATAGTAGGTATTAAATGTTGTATTCAATGGTGGGAAGCATAAACAAAGATTATTAAATTATGTGAATTGAATCAGTCGTTTGTTTATAGTTTGTCCAAAATGTAAATAGTGATTCTCACATCACAGTTCACCCATGATTTGTCTGATTTAGTGTAGGTGTGTGAAACAATCAATACTCTATCATAGGGTTAAGGTTGTGACTGCAGCATGGGTTTACTTGCTTTTCAGCAAGTTTAAATCACTCTCAATGGTGTAAATGCTATCATGACTTATTTACATTAAAGTAGAGAACTTACACTGTTCCAACTGTGATTTTATCAAAATGTGTGAATCTTGTGGGGTGAGGATTAACCATGCTACAATGAAGTTCTGGAATTTGTAGGTAATCTTCATTTCTCGTTTGCTTTCGGCTGGGAGAGCTACTGTATTTCCTGCTTTGTGTACGTTGATAACATTTTTGATGATTTACAAAATCAGCAGCAAAAAAAAAAGGGAAAAAAATACTATCTAGAGGAAAAATATACCCAATCTTATATCAGAAATAAATGTTTTCATACCTTCTAATCAAATATGCTTTTTTTTGTTGTGTAAGCGTTGTGCCCACAGGTTATAACGTTGGCTTCCTGCCTTGCTATATTTTATGGCAGGTAAGCATTTTTTCATCTGTTCACTGTCAGGAGGAGGCTGGTTTTAAAGGAATAATGAAGGTAAAGCCAAAAGTCAGGGAAAAGATAGACATGTACACCTACACATTCCAAATATGGAAAATAGCTATATACTGAAAGTATAGCTATCATATTTTCATTTTTTTGTTGCTCTTTTGTAATTAAAATATAACCAGTACAACATTTTGATGTTTCACTTCATTTTTGGGCCAGTGTAAATGTGTTTAAAGTCAATATATGGAGCCACTTATAGATAACAGCTGCAGTCATTTGTTAGGTGTTTCTCGCTTCAATATAATTGGCTGTTGTACTACCAGAGCTGTGGATATAATTAGTCTCTTTGCTTGCAGCATTCTCTGTACATTCTGAAGTCGGTTTTAAAATAAACATATTGCTGTTCAGATGGTGTCTGTAGATTTTAACATTTAAAACATGACAGTAAATCATTTGGTTTCACCAAAACCTCAACAGCCTTGTGTTTTAAACTGTGTATAGTGCAAACTGACAAGGCCTTAACAGTTTAATGATGATCGTGTAACAGTTTTAAACAAAATGGAGCATTACTGAGTGAAAGTATTGTCTACTATATTCAGATGGGAAAACAATGATATGAATTCTTTACGCCTTATGTTTCCTACACTTTTTTTAAAATGGCATATAATTACTTTGCAGTTTTGGTTTGGTGGAGAATCAAACAACCAGCAGCCGTAAAAACGCCAACAGAGTGAAAAAGAAAGATTGTGACACATGAATGTTCTACATTACAAATCCACACTGCCATTCATAAAGTGAGTCAGAGTACTGTGGAGAAAGGAAGAGAGAGGAAAGAGGATGGCATCTATTCAGTGCTGAATATGTTTTTTTTTTTTTTTTTATAATTCTAGACAGCCTAATGGCTAAGGATAGTTTCTGACTGATGTTTGCCACAGGCCAACACACACACACACAAGCATGGAACAGCGATTACACCAATGAAAAGGATTGCAGAACAATGAGGAAAATAGTGGTATTTTTGCTCAACATAAAGACTGAGCCATGTGAAGGATCAAAAGAGGTAAATCATTGAAAGGCAAGGGTGAAAGCTTATTCAGACACGAGGATGGATAACAAAATACAGTACACACTGCTCTGACTTTGTGATCACTTAAATGAAATGCAGTAGCTTTTCTGATCCCCTCACTCGCATTATTGTGTTGTACAGTCTGTATATATTTAATCCCTTGATCAACTTTTAATGACAAAACAATTAGCGTTTCTAAAAGATTTCCATTTGTCCTGGATGCGTCAAAGCTGCATCAAGCAACTCATGTATTAAAGCAAACCAGTCATGACTTAACTGGCCTCAGTTCAAAATTGCTTTTGAACTTTCTGGTCCAGATTCTGAAAGTCTGAGCCTGACTATCAAAAAAGTTAAAAAAAACTTTTCAAAGTGCTCCTACATACTCACTTGAGTTTCAGATAAGACAGTTTCAGTACTACTGCTGCATTTCAAATCTTGAGAGCCACGTTGTTACATTCATTCTTTCCACAAATGGGTCACATAAAATGCCAGTATCAGCATCTCTTTATTTACTTTAGTTACTTCATTGTATTCTCAACACCTTCACTCTGCTTAAAACCAGATCTGTCTTTCTCCCTTTCCGCCCCCTGGTTTACACCTGAACTTCGGCTTATGAAAGCCAAAGGTACTGTAGGCAATTGGAGAGGCTCCACAGAATCACTGTAAATCCACAGAGATTATAAAAGGACTGCATTGCTCAAAAACAAATCCAACTATAACTCTAATCTGCTCTGACGGTGGTAACACCAAGTTACTGTTCACTGTTCAAAAATAACATCCAACCCCCAGACTCTCCACCAGACTCTCACCTGTTCTCAACTGCTTTCTGCAACTCCTTCATGTCCTTTGTTGTCCGAAAAATACAGAAGCTCCACCAACATCTTGTTCAAAGCCCTCCCTTAGTATCTTCCCCAGAAACCTCAATGTCAGATCCAACTATCATCTGTTGGATCTGACTGACCCCCGTCTCTAACCAACCCTTCATCTTCAAAATTCACTCTGTGATCACAGTTGCACTGTCCAATTTCAACCTTTTTTTAAATGTCTGTTTGCTTTATTCATTTTTTCCTTGAGTGTATCCTTGAAAGGTGCCTAAAATAAATGTATTACAGAAAAGTGTTTGTCTCTTAAATAGGTTTCTCTATGCTGCATGGTCATGATGATTTTTTTTTTCCATCAGCCTTGAAACACAATTTAAGTTTCTATGCTCTATGTTTATGAGGGAAGTGAAGAAATTAGTGTCAATAAAAGGTAGATGTGTACAATTAAAACAAAATCATCAAATAAAAGAGGACGTTTAGAAATGACATGACTCAAACATTGCTTTTGTTGACATGCATTTATGAAGGCTCTTATCTTAGAACACACAGCTATTAGTGTAGTTCCCTACTATTCATAGGATTACTATTGCAACAACACATCATCAGTAGGTAAAACTAATGTGCGACAGGTGACAAATGTGTGTGCATAGCTGGCGCAATGAAAACAAAACAAAAAAACAATAATATCCTTTATTATAGTGATTGATATTTATTAGACACTACTCTTGTTATATTATGGATATTTTGTCTGGTGGTAACATAATTTTAATATTCGTCATTTATATCTGGCTTCTCTGGTGCTGTACTGACAGTAATGAAATATGGAAATAAAAATGGTGGTAGGAACAGTGTTATCAAGGAGACCTGCTTGGATGTAAAGGTGCTGTAATTCAGTTGTCCATGATACATGCCAAAAAAAATAAATAAATAAAAAATCTGAGCAGATGGCACAACTCTGAAGACTCTCCCAATAAATCTTCTTAGAGGACGAGCCATTCTTAATCAGGCATGATTAAGGTGAGGACCAAGAGAATGCAGATTCGGAAACAACTTTCGCTGCCCTGAAGGAATCTTTAGACACATCTTGCTGCAACTTCTACACTTTCCTCTTCCCTTTCCCCCTCTCGCCACACTTAATCTACTCTCCTTTCATCATCCCTTCCGCTCTCCTCTCTTTACCTGGCTTCACCTTCAAACCTCGCTCCTTCCTTTGCTTTTGATCTTTCATCCCTTTCAACCCTGCTGATTTTTTTACTTGGTCACTCATGAAACCAAATCTCCTGGTCTTTGCCTGGAGGATGCACACTAACTAGTGTTCAGGACAAAAACACATACAAATAACAGTGATGGTGAAGCATAAAGTACAAAAGACAAAGAACAGTGATGGGTTACAGTAATGGTAACAATTACAGAAAATGAACAAATATACTGCAAGACCATTTGCAACACGTTTGACAACTATTGTCAACAATGATTCAGATTTAAGGGGCTCAAAATAGTAAAATGTACCTTTTCTGCACATTACTAAGGATGGTTTCACCTGCAAAAATCCACATTTCTGGCTTTAACAAACAATCTTCAGAATGTATATTTAAGAATGCAACTTTCAGAAAACAGTCACGTAAGGCTTAAGATGACATGGCGTAAGATTCCTCAAACGTATTCACTGTTTTGCAATGAAATTAAGCTGACTCTTTAAAGCACTATATCTGGTGATTTTCTGAAATGTACTTGCATCAAATGAAATGAAAATCACAGACATGACAAAAAGCACCAATGGATGCTACAGTAAAGTCCTACTGACAATGACTGTTTTCAAAGCCTCTTACTGTATATCTTATTCCTTTGTAGGGTTCAGCTCCTTTGTTGAACAGAAAAGTCTTCAGTCATAAACTGGGGACAAAAAAACACTTCATCTATGACATTCATATCTCACATTGAAAATGTACTTGCCGACATCTACGCATTATCATGGCTCCCTTGCATATCCTGTCTCCATTTGCTGCCTTACTGTGCATGACCGAGAAATTTACTCATTGCAGCCAAAAGATTCAAGATTGACACAAACAGGACGGACAGTGCACAGACAGTAAAACTACTGTCACATCATTGATTTAAGGACCTCACGACCTTCATTACCTTCAAAAAAATTAAAAGCTGCAATAGTCATTTCTGATGGTCTTTCTGAGCATGGACAGGAAAAATTAAACACACAGCCAACATTATTCCTACAGTAAAAAGTGAAACAATAGTTACACTTACTTTATTATAACTCCGTTCTAGATGTGCTCCCAGAGCAGATGCTTTACCAAATGTTTTTGCGTTGTCTAACACACTTGTGGTCATAAACGGGGATTTAATGACAAATGAAGCAAAACAACAAGTGCTGTTGCTTACATAAAGTTACCCCGTGTATCAGGTGATGGCATTTAGGAGCAGCGTTCATACACAGTAGCTTTTCCCCCACAGTTGTGTGACAGCATAAGAAGCAAGGTAGATTAATCAAAGCAACTCACTTACGAGCAGCAGTCTCAGCTGAAAATCAGACCGTTCATTTTAAGTGCTCTTTACCAGATGTTAGCAAACTACAGTTTTAGAAACCCATACAATGGAGAACATCTTGTCTTTTCCTCTATTGCACGGGTGTATCACAAAAAAGACCTAAAAAAACCACAATTATGTGTAATTTTTATGCATTTAAACATTTCTCCAGCTTAGAACAGTAGTAGTTTGATCCTCTTTGTGGTTATTATATTTTTCTGTAATTACTTCATTCTCTTCTTATTATTATCATTTCTTTTTTATTTCTTTTCATCTCCTGCTCCAGCTTTTCTCTTTCCTTCACAGTCGCCTTCTTTGCTAATCTTTGCCGACCTTAACCCACCTGTGTTATTCTACTACCTTCCTTGTAGCAAAATAGCTCTTTCTATCAGTCAGTGTCAACACACGCTATTTGAGTCTCAGTGCAATCATGCATGTGTGTGTGTATGTGTGTGCAAAGTAGGTGCCTGTCCTGCACCTCAGCCCCCCTGTTGTTATGCTCAAACTAGTCAATAGAATGCAAAGTATAATCTGATTGAGAAAAAAAAAAAAACACATAGCTCAGCTGTCACAGTACCCAACAAAACAATGACTCAGCGTGCCCTGAGGAGCTCCAAGTGAGCCTCTGAGTGCATTTTCCTTCTTAACATACACATTTTTCCACTCTCAGTGAGCCAGTTCCATCATTCATCCCCTATGCTGTGAGACAAACACACTGAGATTCACATACACAGAAAGTCCCCGGGGTCTCAAACCCATAGAGTGCAAGTCCTCACCTTTGAAAGGAGTGTAGCATCACTGTCAGAGCAGATTAGATCAGGCTGAGTGCATGCATGCACTGTGACCTGTCCTGTGGCCATGTCAGCCATTTATGATTATTTACTTGCAATATTTATTCACAGGTAGAGTTTTTCTTTTTTTTTTTTTTGAGTTGTATAGGGCTAATAAAAATAACTCCAGACACACAGAGTGATCGAAACGTATTAGTAGCAGCATTAAAATAATTCTCTTGCTTCTGGCTTGACCTTCTGTCTAGACACAGTCTAAATGTTACTTCCTGTGAGGGCTGTATAATTGTCTACCCGCTCTGAGGTTCTGCACCTCCATGAGCTCCATGCTTCTAAAAGCGTGCACTATTTTTTCTTGATCACGCCCATTATAGTAACCTTTCCTTTCCCATTCCACCCCCCATCACAAATCAGTGAGCCATTAAAATGATTTAAAAGCTGCTAAAGCTAAAGAAATAAGTGCAAAATGTTGCTTTAAAACACATTACATTACTTTACAATACATTATATTTGGAAGCTTTATTTTTTGATTGCTTTTATATTTTGCTTGTATGTATATCCTTGTGAATGTGCTTTAGTTCCTACTCCTTTTGAACTGGTCTGCATGGAATCCACTTAAGTACAACTCATTAAGCACCTTAAACATTATAATAAGAAAACATTCTTGAATTCACTTTAATTTAAACAGCCAAAGGGAAAAGTAACTTTTCAATAGGGCCTTGAGCATCATATGAGCTTTTTGCATTGAAATATAGAATAGAATAGAATAGAATATTTTGGCTTAGAAAGGTCTGCATTAGCTCTTTTATGGTAAACCCTTTATCTGAACCCACTGCACAGTATGATATTATTTTTTGCCACATTTACCATAGTATATTTTAATAAGTCCAAAAGAATGCCTCAGATAGGAATATATTTGAAAATGTGATATTCAGTGACTAATGGTGCGCTATAACTCTTCCTAAAGATTCACGTAATCATGAAACCAAAAGTAATTCCATCAAAATGAATGAAAATTTATCTGCAGTAATTATGACACCTGTCACTGGGTTAAGCCAACTAAATTTTAAAATACGTTAAGATATTTGATTTGGTGCCGATTCAGTTGGACTAACACACGAGTTCATTCTGACTCAGAATGGTGGTCATCATGATAACAACTTGCCCCAAACTAAACTGGAAAATACCAACTACTAACTGACTACTGAGCAGAGGTGGACACACTTTAGTCTACAAATAGATTCCTCATTGGGGCTTTTATACTGGAACAAGGACAGAAGTCAGACAATTAACGCTGCACTTGTAGCTCGGCGAATCTGAGAATCTGACGGCAATTAGATCCCTGTCTGGTTATTATGAGCGATGTACAAAAGGTGTGGAATGAAAAATACTGGTGTGTCTTTCTGAGTATTCTGAAAAAGCCCTCGTCTGAACATTAGCCTTTTCAACAAAAGTGATTATCACATTCAAGCTGAGGTTGTGGTCTGATAGTTGTTGTACAATACATTAATGTCTCCATATTTATTATTCAGATTTGATGGCCCTAACCTACTTCTATTCTGTCTGCAAATTCTCATGAACTTAATTAAAAACCACCATGTTCCCCATCTGGCACGATGCCAGTACAAAAATAAGAGGCTGTTTTTTTTTTTTTTTTTCAAACTTCTTTTCCATTTTCTACAATTGTACCTCAGTTCAAAGCTGCTTATGAACAAGTGTGCCAATTACTATGCAAATATGCAGAACAAAATGTTCCTCTTTTGCATATTGTTGGTTCTGTACAAGGTTTCTCTGCATCTCTGGTCAGTATTGCTGAGTAAGTTTTCTGTTACAAAAATATAGAAAATAGACCACCCATAATGTTTTGGGGGTATGCTCTTTCAACAAAATTACTATTTTCTTAAAAAATAAATAATACATAAATAATACAATAAACACGATGTAGATGAACACTTCTTTGTATCAATAAATAACATTTTTGGTGACTACATTTGCTCATACAAAACCAACAATAGACATTCTCTCTTTTGGCGAAAAACTAATAATGGTCTTGAAAGTGAAGACTTTTGACACTTTAAAATTTGACCACATTTATATGCAGACATTCTTTATTAGATATTAGGCAAACATTTTCCAGCTGTGGCAAAAATAACCAGTTGCAGATGTTGTCTCTAAGCTGTCCTCCATGAAACTGACCACCAGATGAGATTATATAGCTGATGGGTTCTAACTGAATAACCCCATGTATCACTCTCCAATAAAATTACAGTCAAATGTTACAAACATGTAAATTATCTTTTCCAAAACTGAATTTTCATAAGAGTTAGCAAATGACTGACACAGAGCTTTTGCACATAAGTTTCTATTTATATTTGTTCCAATTTACCTCATAAACTATCTCATCCCACATTGCCTCCCTTTAATCTACCAATCTACTGTTCTTTGCTGATACAGTCTTGTACTTTGTACAAACCCATACTTATCCCATTTATACAAAATATAATCCATTAAATGCATCTGTTTTTACAGTATGGGGATGTAATGACTGTGGAGACAGTTGGTTTAATTCCAACATCTGAGTCCATTGGAGGTAGTGTTTGTGTTTCCCCTCTTAGACAACATTTGTGAATTACAATCATATTAATGTATTTTTCATAATTTGTTTGACAACAGAAACAGGGGAATGTGGAGTTGTGAGACAGTTGACATTTTGGGCTGGATTAAAGCATAGATCAGTGCCTTATAGCCAAGATGTGTTTATCTATGTGCTGCTCCAACTGCTGCTGGCAGGATTTTAATACAATGATGAATGACATTCATAAACACACTCATCAGCAGGATAGCTTTTGGCTAATTTACCCCGGTTATAATGTCCATGATACATGGCCCATATGTCACAATTCACTTCCAGATCCACTTGAGTTTCTGACCTTGCTGCTCATAAAGAAACATCAAGCTCAAACAGGAGGGAATGAGAAGCAACACTGTAACAGGTACCCTTCATTCAGAGCCTGCAGGTTCATTCAGGGGCAGAAGCAGAGCTTTTTGAAATACTAACAGTTGCAGCACCTGTAGCCAGAAGTGACAAAACTTTCAGGTGATGTTCATTACAACCTTTATTCTCACCCTGTGAGACAGAAAATTAAAAAGATTTTCCTTCAGCATTTATTGTAACTGTTGCCTTGGCATTAGAACATTTGTCTGGAAACAAAACTCACTTTCTTATTGTTTATTGATCTTTTAAGTCTTAAAGAACATTTCAGCAAAGGCAATGAATTTGGTTATATTTCTTGTTTCTTTCTAAGCTGAGAAATTAGTTTTAGTGACCCTACAGGAGCAATGCAATAGGTTCTATTCACAAAAATTATGACCTTCATTGTCATTGTTCTACTTCATCATTGCGTTACATTGAGTTAGATGTGTTCATTGGTGCAGTCACATTCTTTAATTTTTAAATATTGTAAAAAAGAAATGTGAGTGAACTCTGAAAATTCCCAGTGTGTCTAATTAGTTCAGTAGTGTTTATATTTTTGTTTTGGGTTTTTTGCGTGGATGAGAATATACAGTATAAAAGGATACAGAACTTGCTGGAAGATTTTTTTTTTTTTTCTGGCCCCCAGCATGTAAACTACTATGCAACTACATGATAAGCAAATCTGAATTTGAATCCTTTAAATTTCCTTAAATCCATAAGATTTTATATTTGCTCGACTTTGAAAGTGAAATCTTTGATACACCGTGCTGATTAGAAAAGCTGTTCAAGTAAGGACAAACCACCTACAGCAAGCAAATACCATTTCCAGCGTATAGATATGCTCAAATGTTTCAGACTGTTTTGCTCAGTGAACAGCAGTGGATAGACATTAAGCAGCTGCAAAGCATTGCTTGTAAATCATTTAAATAATAATAATAATCGTTGATGAGTTGGCACCAGAATGGGAGTGACATTTGCATTGTGTGAGTAAAAGCCTGTTTGTCCAATGAAATGCTTCAGCAATATCACAGATCTTTCTACAGCCGGTAGCTTTTGTGTTAAACTTGATTACCAATTTAGACGCCTTTCCAAACTAAATATACTGTTTTACTATAACAAGCAATCTATGGACCATCTACACATGGTGCAAAGTTGCTTTATTTTTACATTAACAGTCTCACCACAATGCATAAGAATAGGTTCTCCCCCACACAGAGACTGGCTGGTTGTGCTGGATAAGGCACTTGTATATTTATTTGTCATCTTATTGTTCCTCTGTGGTTCTGTTCTAACAATGTTGTTTCTGAAGAAAATAACTGCACAGCTGGTTGGAAAGTGCTGGTCTCTGAAAAAAAAATTGGACATTAAATAAAAAAAAAAAAAAAACATGGCAGGGTGTACATGTAAAGTGTTAAAAGCACTGACCTCATTGTCAAAATGATAACTGTAAAAATAAAATGCAATACGATTTAGAGATACTACTGTCTACATTGCCTTTCACCAAATGTCATTAACTCCAGCCCCCCTGCAACCTTCAACAGATATGCAGTAACCTGATGGATGGATACAGTTGTCTGATCCAAATAACTGAGAACTTTTACAGACATAAATGATTGAACAGTGCACTTTCCCCTATAACACTTCAAATCAACACAATACAAAGTACAGGTCATCACAAAAACCAGGAACATTAACGTATAACTGAGACAAGTCAGTGGCAGTTTAGCTCCCCACGGCAAAGCAAAACCCAATTTAACAAAGAGTCTAAACAGAGACTCAGTCTGAACCCAGTCTTACATTGAGGATATTAGACCATTTACGTGATAGAGAATTGTTAGTATAAAACATTCATATAGCACTTTCATCCTCTTGTTTACACACTCTCACAAAGTAAGAGGCCATCAACCTCCATGTGCATGTTGTTTGTGTCCTCACATCAATTACTCAATGGTTACAGTTGCACAGCAACCACAACTTTAAAATATTACTGGGGTGAACACCACAATGTGCAGATTTAAACTTAAACCTAGGTAGAAAATAAGTGTTTGGCTGAGAGGATTTGAAATTGTGACAGTAATGATTGCTTCATGCCACCACTTACTTTAACATCAAAATAAAATAATTTTGTTTAACAAGTCTGCTAATGAGGAAATCAAAATAAATATTCTTACAACATCAGCAGTGTTGGAGCTTTGCACAACAGTGAACTAATGGCAAGTCTTACCTTTCCGACGTACTGAGGCTCGGGTCCGATGTGTTCTTCCAGAACAAAGAGCTGGTTCCAGATCCAGCCTCTCTTAGATCTTTGCTGAGAATCCTTGTCCATGTCCAACAGTTTGGTCTGGTTCCTCTGTGCTCTGACTGATGTTCTGGGGTTTGAGTTGGTGATCTTTGAATCCAGTTTGGCATTTGCATTTGTTTGTGAAGAAGAATGGAGTTTGGGGTGGGATTTAGGATTGGAAAGGGAAGCTGGACTGGCACTGTGGTAGGTGCTAGGGCTCATATTTCCAGATTTGTTATACCTTTGATTAGTAGTAAACTGTGAGGATAATTTAGTATTGTGGCTTGACTCAGAATTGATCTTGGACCCCCACATCACTTTAGAGTTTGGAGCTGCCTTGGGCTGCAGCAGAGATCCAAGTCTTGGTCTTGGATTGCTGTTGAGGTTGACTTTTGAAGCTTGCTTGGGATTGTTCAATGTGTTTTTTGACACCTGATGAGAAGGTGTGTATGAACTGTAGGGTGATCCTTGTCTTGAATTAGAAGTCTTGAGTCTGGAGTTTACGTTTGATTGAGCCTGGGAGTTGGGTGATGGAAGGTTTGGTATGTTGACCATGTGGTTGTCTGTGAGATAGACAGTGTCAAGCCTGGGCTTTACCTGAAACTTGTTCCACATGTTTTGGCTAGAGGTTGGCATCAGGGCAGTCTTATGTTTTTCAGGACTCTTGCTGGGAATTGATGTTGGTTCAGGTAAAGACTTGAGCCTTGGGTTTGGGTAGGGGCTGGGGTTATTGTGAGGACTCAGAGTGACCCTGGTCCCATCACAATTCAGGGAGAGGACACAAAGGAAGACCACCAGAGGACAAAGACAGGAAACTGCAGCCACACTGGCTGGAACTCTCATTGTAAATGAAAAAATGGTCTGGAAATATCTTCCCCTCTCACCTCCACTGTGTCATACCACCATGGGTATACACAAACACCCCCATGAATACACTAAAACAGACAAGCTTGCAGTCTGTTTCACTGTGCAGGGTTGCCAGGAGTCCCAGCATGTTGCAGTCCAAATAACAGCTTCATAGAAGTCCCTCAGAAGATAAAAATCAGATGTTCCTTAATATATGTCCACTTTCTTCCCTCCAACATAGTTTCCACATACAAGGTCCTGTTGGATTATTAATATTCAGACCAAAAACAAAAGTATGTCTTAAATGAACATAGAAGTGGGTGTGACAAAAGTCCATGACACACTTCTTGTCCAACAGGGAGCATCTGCCGTGTCTAAAATCTGAAGACTCGTATTTTCATGTTGAAAGGAGTTGGACACTGATGGTTGGTGTGGAGACTCAAAAGGTGTTCACTCCTGCAAGAAAGAAAACAAAATCCATGATCATGGGTATTTTTAAAATCGATTCAAATATGTAAAAGTAGATCAATTTGCATAAGTGTAATATGAAAAGCAACGAGCAGATTACAGGCTTGAAAACGCTGAATAAAATATCTTGAGTTGTTAAAATCAATTTAAAGATTTCATAATCACACACTTCTCACCATGGCAAATCACATTTTATATATTTCCCTACATCAAATAGATTTTGCATTAAACAAAAAAATGACATATTAAGAGACACTAATACCCTCAGTGGATAAAGCGGTAGAAAATGAGTGAGTGAGAGTGAGAAGAGACACTAATTAAATGTACAGCATGTGGCCTGTGAGCTGAGCAAGACATTTACAAATAATATCTAAGCAGCAGCATCTAGAAAGAAGGGGCAACTTATAAAACAGAGGCAAATAGGCACACAAAGCTTCTTGCATTATTTTATCAGTGATGAAGCCTTGTTGCTGAAGCTTCTGCTGAATAGATTTTGTTTGTGTGTGTTTGAAATTAGACACTGAACTGAGAGGCTAATATGTGCCAGATACTTTAATACTGATAGATAATACCTGACATAATGGAGGGTTGCCTTGTACAGAAAAAAAAAAAAAAAATTTTTTTAAATAATTGGATTGAATCTGCTTAATTGGTCCTCTCCCTGTTAATACATTGACACTTTCAATTTAAAATGAATCCCACTGTTTGTTTGAAATTAATTGCCTTATTAATTTGTGTTTGTTGTGACGCACTCATACTGCCTCAAGGCCCAGAAAAACCGTGTCCTTAATAAACAAACATTTCCACTGGTGCAGAACTTGACACAAAACAAGTGAAATACCATACATACAGTTGACAAGTTTGAGCACATGAATCATTTAGGAGGCATAAAGTATTAAAACATGCTCCTCCATGTGTCTGGGTGAACACGTTATCTCTCAACAATAAAATGTTTTCAACGTGTTCTCTCTTTAATGGCAGCCATTCTATCAGAGCCTATTGAATTGAATTTGACAGTCATAAAGCCATATTGCATTATCTGCTTAAATGTGAAGCTTCACAAATCAGATGGGCTGTAAAAAGGGAATAAACCCTGTGTACTTTATGCCCATGAATAATTACTTAAACAGGACAATGGGCTATACAAAAAATTAGAACACTGGCTTTATGTAACATAGGACTGGAACTTCTTTGAACCCTTTTAAGAGGTCCTACAACATTTCATCATTTCAGCAACGTATGATTTATATTCAGTACCAGCTTCTCTGCACATGCAGGAAGCAGTGTGGCTGCTGGAAGAACAGGATGCCTCAAGGCCTTTACACAAGTCACTGTACAGAACCCTTATCTGTAACATCAGTGTAACATAAGAATGGACATGGGTACTTGAATTTTGAAAGAGGAACTTATAGACCTTCATAGATTCCTCCTTAATATTGTCACTTACAGACTTATATGATGGCTTGCTGCTTAACTATTCAAATTTGTAAGTGTTTCCTTACAAACAAACAAACAAACCCTAGATATTGTTGACTGTGCTAAATATGTTTTTGTTTAGTGCCATGAAGTTCATATACATGAGTGACTGGTGGTGGGAAGAAAAACAAAATATCTTGCATGATGTGGAGTCTCAACTAACATGTGTCATTATGAAAACGTCTTATAAATTACATTCATTCATCATCATTTAGACACACTAATGTTAAGCCCATTCACAGTGGCTGCTTAAGACAAACATGTCCCATGAGTGAGTCGTGCTGCTCTTTTTTAGGAATAAACCTCTTACTTGAAAATGAAATTGCTCTTTACTCAGCTTCAACATTTTCTATGGGTCACACATTTACAGCACAGAACGTCCTGTTCTCTGTTTTAAAGTAAAAGCGCTGTAGCATTTCAGTTCCCAGTGTCCTTTTTAATTCTTTTAATTTGCAAGAATGTTTTATTGATAAATATGTGAAGCACCCAGATGTGCAGTCCTGACATTTACATGAGTACAGAAGATGATTTACAGTAGAGCATCCAAAAATGTATGTTTTGGATTACGGTTAAAATATAATACAACTTTTACATACTGCTTCAACTGCCAGTTCAACTTACAGAAAATCCAGGTTGAAGTTTGGCTAAAAACTCAAAAAAGTAACTTCAAAGTAGCTCAAGTTGGTTTTGTTGCAATGTTATGATAGAGAATTTAGATTTTAATGGTTCTAATGAGCTCTAGACCCATGAAGGTCTTGAAAAACAAACATTAATGATGAATTGCTGTAAGTTTGACATAGTGTGTATTCAAATTAAAAAGATACCTAAATATTTTAATTCAAGTATATAATGTGCTTTGTTGTCATACCGGAGAGATTGTCAGGTAAGAGAAACTCAACCAACAAAATTGACATGTTTTTAGGGTGTAGGATGGTTTGTAAACAAAGAAACTGTAAAAAATACTAGAACCAAACAAAATAAGCAAAACCATATTAACTTGAACATTAGAAACAGGAAAATAACAGATTCAGGATGGACAGATTTAAGTAGCTGGAAACCAAACAAACAAACCGGGACAAGGTACAGCATAAAAAGACTTACCTAAACTGAACCAATGAACTAACAGTGAGATTCAGGAACACAGAGAGTTAATACACTTTTGAGACTGACATAATTGCACACAAGTGAAACTCATAGCACACAGGTGGAACACATCAAAGTGGGACAGACAATCACAGTGGCGGGAAAGCGGAACAAACACAGGATGTAAAATTTAATTGAAACGAGGTACAAGCAAAGATACAAAATAAAACAGGAAGCTGAGTTAAGAAAAACCGACAGGGAGAAAAACTACAAAATAAGTCACCCATAAATGCAAGATGACAACTCAAACAGTTTGCAACTGTGAGGTCCATCTGTATCAGTAAATAGTTAAGTCATCAGAATATTTTTTAAATAAAGAATAACACTGGTGTTAGTGACAAACACAGATAACAGATATCTGCAAAGTTAATCTGACAAAAAAAGCTGTTTTGTTTTGTGTTTTTTTTTTTTGTTTTTTTTTCTTAAAGATCATTAATAATAGTGGACAAGTCTGAGCAACAAAACATGGCTTTGCTGCTGGAAAAAAAGGAAAAGAAAAATTGCAGAGACATTTCGTCTGCTAAGCACAGTAAGAAGTGCAGATTGCTCTGTGTGTGTATATATTTTTAATGAACTGTTGCATGCATTAGGCACTACAAGGCAAAGACACAATGCTGCAGTGCTGCAGGTGTCCCAAGGTCTACAAAAGACATGGAAAACACAAGGAACAGCAAGTAAAAGCAAGATCGAAATATTGCATTACTTCCTTGACATTGACAGTGGATGAGCAACTTCCAATGTTCTTGGCATAGAAGCAAACAACAGCTGTGCATCAGCAGAGACTTACAGTAGGCCTTGAGCCTACATCCTGTCAAGAGTTGTAAGACACAAACTGGTGAAACATTAGTGATGCATAAGACACAGAGGCAACTCGTCTAGAAATAATGCTACAATAAGGTGGGCCAATTGATTTGCCTTTCAATTGACATCTTCATTAATACGTATCTTTATAATTTTCCTTTTCTGTGGAGGAAGTTCGGAGGAGTTTACTTTGCATTAGCAACTTCCACTTCCAGGAACTGCTGATGTATCACCTCCCTCTCGATTAAACTACAACAATCTGGAGTGGAAACAATTTACAGCCACAGAAGGTGGAAACACCCTGACCTAAGGTACTGTCTGGAGATGTAGAAAGGCCAAACGAGAGGAGTTTGTGTGTGTGTTTTACAGAGGGAGAAGAGCGCTGTTTTTGTGCTGTGTAACAATCTCACAGATTTGAAATTAAATATTTCCAAAGAAACAACAACATGCTGCACATTCTGTATGTGGAATCCAGCAACAGTCTGTACTCTGCTCAAGGTTTTAAAATGCATTGAAGGTTTTGAAGGAAAGTTTAAATGAATGAATGCTTGATGACAAAGTTGATATATTCCCTCAATCACTTAAAACAAAAAAAACTGCTGTGATCCACGGGCAGAGGCTGTGCTACAATTTCCTTAGGTTTCTGGATATCTATCAAAAGTAATTAACAATGGATTAGCATTCATGTTGCTAATTATGATGCTAATTGGAGGGGAGTACACAGTGGACCTCTAAAGGAAGGCTGAGGTTGTGACTTGAATACTGACAATGATTCCATCAACATAAAGTACATAACACTTATGTGACAATTATGTTAATCTTCCTTCATTGATCAACTTCCTCTCCATTTATGGGGTATAAGGAAAAGACTTTTTTTGACTCATCATAATGACACTGATGTGACATGAATGTGGTTGCACAGATTATTGGTCCTTAAAAAGTTGAAGAACAGATGAACAGCATCATTTCATATCCAAAACAATGAAGAGAACAGTTTTCATTGTGACACATAAAACAATAAAATGACAGTTGTCCACACTGGTGTCTTGATGCTGCTGCATCTTTACAACAGTAACTAAACATAAACTGCTTGGACCATGAAAGCTGTCCGTTGCCCTTTGAAACTACACCAAAACCTTGCTTTCCACCCACAATATAAAACTATGGGACATTTGAACCCAAACTGTGTCTGGTGATAAAGAAGCTGTGAAAAATGTCTGTCTCCAAACCATCTTTATCCTCCACCACAAAAAAATACAGCCAGCCTTTTATAGACTGATGTATAATGCAAAATTGCAATTCTGCAGACCGCAGAATTACAAGAAACCTGAAATGATTCAGCCGTGGAAATGTACAGAGCCTGCAATGTTGCTCACAGTGTGCAGTGGCAGTGAAACCTCACAAAACAAAAAGATAAAGATAGTGGAGGAGAAACACTGAAATCTACAAGTTAAATACTATATAATCCAAAACCATGATTGTGATTAAAATATGAGTGTGAGACTCCACCTGTGAAATTATCTGTGGGGGCTTTTTGGTGTTGTCAGCCATCGTCTAATCGTATGTATGCAGCTGTTGTGCATCCACCTTCCCTCCATCTGTCGTGACTTAAGACGTTTAAATCTGTGTGAACAGTACAGAAATGTTGCTGCTGCGCTGAGACAGAGAGTAACACTAAGAGAGTACTGTGTGAAGTGAGTGCAGTAATTTGACAATGGTATCGTCAGTGGACATTTCTTTATATTTAGAAGTTAGAAGTACATTGTACATGATGAGATGAGATGAGATTTTTGAATTTTGAACATCTAGGGTAACAAAGGTTAAAACTGAACACGTCAGTTTTGTGGATATTGTGGATATTTGTGGAATGGTGCAAACTAAATTGAACATCAAAGGCCAAATGAGTAAAGTCACCAATTACCATCTTTGAATTAAATCAGGGGTGACGAGGTAATTTCACCTTAAATTATCTGAACCCTGCCAAAGTACTCAGCTTTTAATGCATATAAGGCACTTAATGTAAATGCCTGGTCTCATGCAGTGTCCAACATGACAAATACCAAGCTGTTATTTGTAATTATTTTCACACCTCCATCCACAGTCAGTCTAACAAACTATTCCCTGGACTTTTGCCAGGTGTTTGGAATACATTTACTATTAAAACAGTAATTGTTGCAGCAAAATGAATCCAATGATTGTTATCATATATGCTAAGGTTTTGTGGCGGCAGTGTCCTGTACATCTCCATTCATTTTAAGGATACACTTAGATGGGTAGATGAACTGAACGTATCGTACGGTGCTGCTCTATCAGATTTCAAGGCCTTCCACAAAGAGACACTGATGGATGGAGATGCATGGTTAGATAGGTGGATGGATAAATGGTGAGGTGATAGTGAACCGAAGCACATTTCAATTGTGTTCACAGTACGTGACTAGCATGTAAAACTAGACTGCCTACACATGTTATAGTTACTAAAAGATCTTCAAGGTCTTAACACCCTTCCTTCCAAATGACTCATATTGAGTTTTTGCTATCTTTGATAGCTTGCAACATAAGAGTAACAGATGGTGGGTTGGTGGACACACAGTATATAGTAAACATGAGGTATATTTGAAATTCTCAGGCTGCTCACTGTTGCAAAACTACACGCAGAACACTTACACTTACACTGTCAAATGAGTGGTATTTGGTACTAGATTAGTATGAAAAAGTATCCAGGGTGAATCACACCAAGACAGAACGGGTAACACACACTCAAGAGTTAAGTTCAAGGACAAAATGCAGTGGGCTTTTTCACTGATCAGCTGTGCTCTTCAGAGACTCAGAAATACATAGGTTACTAATGGAGTACTTCTACAGCACAATTTAACCAGCTCGTCTGGCTTTTAAGCATCTTCATTTCATGCATAAACATGTGAGCATCCATCACATTAACATACAGTACGTTACCCATATGGGCCAACTTGACTTACTTCAAAATCAATAAACGAATGAATTAAAAAAGGAAAAAAAAGCCCAGAGTTGTATTTTTTGAAGAATGGTAAGAACGGTAACTTTATTGAAAGACTATAGGAAGTTTGAAACCTGCAGGAAATGGCTGGAGCACAACTCTGACCACTTTCTTATGTAATGCAAGACCCCAAAAGTTCTGGAGGAGCGGATGTGTTTCTACATGATTTTATCTTTTGTTTTCCATGACTTTGACCAGTATCACAACATATTTTGACATATCCTGTGTATATACTGTAGTCCTAGTCACCAGTCTAACATTCAACTTCTTGTTCACTAATTACTATGTTATGTGGCCATTTTACACACAAAGCCATCGACATTATTTCCTGTGTCAATTGACACAGGAAATAATAACATCGAATGCCACATTATCAACACCTCAGCAGAACTCCAGCTGAAAAGAGAAATTTGCTGTTGCACCCTGCACAAACTGCTTACCCACAGCTGGAAGACACATTGTTGGCTAAATAATAATTCCATGCTGCAGAATTAACATTTCTCTTCATTGGAGTAGGCAGAGACCAGACCAGACTATTCATGGTAATGTCCACACACATTTTACAATAAAATGCACTCAAATATAGTTTCATACACGAGAATTAAAAAGCTGTGTATCAATATTGTTAAAATGGATATATGATGCTAAATGGATCATGAGAGGTTAAATTTGATGAGAAATGTAAATGTGGGGAAGTTACATACTATGCATTTAATAGTGAAAAGTTGGCATACAGCCACGACACATTGTTTATCAAGTTCAATATCCATGACAAAACTGGTGAAAAACATTTTAGAGATTCATTTATTAAGAGTTTGACCCTAAGTTATATATGACCCTAAGATGGGAGTTATTACACTTTATCACAGCTTTGACTTTGTCACATTTGACAAATAAAACAACCCACCATTACATTCCAGTTTCAACTGTGAACCAGTGAGAGGAAAACAGAAGAAATGCAGTCGTGTCACTCATGTAAAATAACACTTATTACATAAAAATAATCAGAAGATAAGCAAGTTTTATTCTTGCTTTTTTAAATATTCATAATCAATTTATTCTGATCCCTTTTCAGTCACCAACACATGTAACTCTACTTTTTTTTTGATATGTTGACACTTAATTATCGCTTTTTCCTCAACTCTGTTCACTGTTACAAAAAGCAGCAAAAAAAAAAAAAAGAATAACTTTATAATAACAATTCATTAAAGAAAATGTTGCCATGTAAAGTCTAGATACATCTCAACATGCTCCTCACTCCTCATACTCTAATGAGGTCTGAGTGAATACTGGCTCAGTGGTTGAGTCAGTGACCTGTGACAAATCATTGTGTGACAATGGTTTACAGCACAAACATATTAGTTAGGAAGGCTGCTGTTTAGGTTGTAATAATAAAAAGTGAACACAGTATCTCAGCCACCTCCACATTCAGTATGCAAAACTTGTGTAATAGATATGGATGTTTGTGCATGTTTATGTGTAAAATGGTTATGCATTATTTGAGCCATCTTCACAGGAAAACAGCAGTGGATCATTTTGAAGCAAGAAATCCTTCAAATGGTCTTAGAATACTTGACTTTTTAAAAATGAAATGTTTTATATACATGGTTACACTTGGAACTGACAATGTTTTGACCACTGTTCACTTTATCCTCTCTACTTTTACCATCATGCCAAAATTTAATGTTAACAGACTGTTTACATCATACAATGTATTCTTTGTATCTTTTTACAGAATTTGAGAGTTGAGCTTAGTCATGGTTTTATTTATTTATTTATTTTTGTTTTAACATCGAGGTCATAAAAAATATTTTGCCGTATTCATGTGGCGTTTGTCAGGGCTCGATACTTGGTCCCCTTATTTTCCATACAATACATGTGATTTTGTGTTATATGCTGTCATTATGAATTCACACCAACTGCAAAGCAAATATTCATGTCACATATTTGGCTGTAGAGCATTTTGTGTTGACTTGCTTCATTCCAGATGCAAAATTTCCACATATGCATGTGTTTGAACTTATTTTTATATATTTTTATTGTCAAATGTGGAGGCCCTATTAGTATCTCAGGTCTCCCCCATTTGATCTAAAAACTTGAACATCCATTTACTGTACAGTATATTATTTAACTTATAAGAAATCAAACCCATATCTACTGCCAAGATAACAGTTCTCTCTCTCAAGGATCTACAGTTGCCATTATTTCCATTATCCACAACATTTTTTTTATTCTTTACATTTGTCTCACCAAGATTTGATTAATGTTACTTTTTTTCTTCTGATCAACCTCAGTCTTCCATTAATGTCCATAAAGGTGGCAGCACATAACACTACTGCAAGAATAGAGACCACAACCAGGAAATGTGTTATATCCCTCCTGTTATGAGATCTCTAATATACAGTACATAATCTCTTAGCTTCGGCAATGGATTCCAGGGGAACCTGTAAGGAAAGCCTCAGAACTTGCCTGTATTCATTTAATCTACAGTACATTAACACTCCTTTTGCTGTTCTTTATTTTTAGTCTCAATGTATGTTGCTCAAAGTAGGCACTTGAGACAGAATTTTAAACAAGTCAGTCTAGCATATTTTATATAAACGATATAATGCACACACCCACATAAAATGTAGATAGGCTGAACGTTGGAAACCAGAAAAATTCTTTAATAGAATCTTTATATACAAAATTATTTCCTATAATGACTGAGCTTCACATCAAACCAATAGTGCCATATTTATTTATGATTATTAAATTCCAAGTTAATTCTCCACATCTAAGATAAGAATGGAAAGTAGAGTCGACGGTTACATATATTAGGCTTCTCAACTTCTTCAAAGCTGTTTGAAAAGTGGACCCTCAAGATTTTACGTTAAATCTAAACTTATGTTGTACCATTCTCCTCTGATCAGTTACAGTTGAGTCATGAAATGTTCCTTAATTACACTCTGATAGGTCTAAACGCACACACTCCCTCTTTCCTAAATGTATGTATAGTATGTCAGAGTGATAAATGTCATCAGTTCCCTGTTCTCTTCACTGATGCTGTGTTTGTAATAATAACATATCACCTTTTAACATTAGTACACCTACATAACAAGCTGCCTAAAGGTCTAACAGCACACTACCATCTTATATTAACTGCATGTTAATACTGCAGTGGTATGAAAAGCACAACAGCCATATCACCACCTCCTCCCTAACATAGAGTCTGGCTCTGATGGAGGTTTCTCAAATTTAAAAGGGACTTTTTCTCTGCACTGTTATGAAGTGGAAATAATGAGGTTACGCTCCATAACATTGTAAGGTCAAAATCATACTCTGTAGTGGGTGTGCATGTTGTGATGCAAGATGAAACTGTATTGAGCAGGAGAAGAAAACTTGTGTGCACATGTGCCAGTACAAACCTCACTGGCTGTGACTTTATGTGTCAGCGCTGATATGATGTCGGCGTGTCCACTGGGCATAGACAGTGGCTTGACACGTGACAGCTTTTAGTCACTGCACTCTTTTTTACATTTGTTAGTCAAATGATGTAAACAGACAAAAAGTCCTTCAGCCAGATCTCGTTCTGCTTTTAGAAATATGCAGTAATGAGTTCTGTGTTGTCTCATTTATTATTAAAAATAACAGCAACAGCAGTGGATGTTATGTATCCCAGAGAGCTGTCAGGTAAATACCCAGTAAATGTCTATATATTATTATATTATATTAGGCTACAGTTTACAGTTTTGATGTTTTGTCCTATCTAGTGTGTTGTTATATTGGGTCATTTTTATGACAGTTTATGAAAAAGAAAGCATAGTTGTTAAAATGTGGCATACGACCTTCTGTATCTTTTTATAGCTTCATAGAGATGGGAGAGACAGGATGAGAGGTACACAATGATGCACACCTAGAGACACTCTTCTGAAAGGCATGCTGCGATTGGCTGTGCATGACAGTGAGAGAGGTTTCTCACCTCTGTACAGACCAAAAGCTTACATTTGTCAGACATATGCTTTAACTATCCTAACACATCCTATTCTTTAAAAGAATCTGAATCAGAGTCTGAGAGCCAAAGTTTTTAAACTAAAATATTAAAATGTAAACCAAAGAACCTCTCACAGTTCATAAGTCTGTACACTGTGTAGACCATTTGAAATGCAGTTGCATATTAGGTAGCTGCAGCATAATGAGGTGGTCTATACATAAAAAAAACAAACCACAGCAGGACCAGATATTTCACAACATGTATCTCATGCCTACGTTTGTGGGAAAAACATATAAAGCTTTAAAAAAAATACAAGCTTTGATACAATCTAATTTAAATACAATCTTTTTGGTCTGATAAAGGACATAAAGTAGATTAGTTGCTCAGCAATCAGGTTATGATGAATAATTACCTTCACCAAGGAGGTTATGTTTTTATCAGCATTGGTTGTTAGCAAAATAATTCAAAATGCTATTTTACAGATTTTGATGAAATTCTAAGGAAAGGTGTGTAATTGGACAAGGAACAGAGTAGACTTTGGTTGTGATCTGGATCCAGAAATAGGGCCATTTGCAGCATTTGTGTATGTAACTCCACACTAAATGGCAAGGGCGCTTGGCAAAAAAAATGCAAGATCAGGGCACAATAGGTTCTATAATATGTCAAAGATTGATCCGGATCCTGTGAAAATTCCAGATATTACGATCCAGAATAGGAAAAAATAGGGGGCTTTTAGAAATTTTGGGCACTGTAAGTTAACACATAAAGATACAGACATGCAACTGACACCAAATTGTAGCTGAGACTGCTGAATCGGAAGTGTGTTAACGGATTTGCTGTATCTTTAATAGCTATAGAGCTAGACCCAGAAGAAAACTGCCATTAAAGAAATATTGATTTTCGTAAATTACTATCAAAATAATGATGACGTTAACACGATCCCAAATGCTAAGGGTATGTCTTGGAGGTCGAGGAATCCAATAATATAGATAAAATAATTCTAAGACTAATAATTTTGGATGCAAATCACAGCTGCTTGGCGGAGGTCTGTGCTCTCTGAGGGCTTTTCTACTTTCACCTTTCTGTTATTTTTCAACAATCCATCCAAATAGTTCAAGTCAAAGATTCCAAACAGCTGGTGCAACGTTTAACTACAGTCATACAGGAAGCTCTGTGTCACTGGTGGTAAGTAACACTGATAAACGTGAACAACTAAAATAACATAATGGAAATGACAAACTTGTAGTGGTATTATGATGCAACAGAAACTGATGTTGAACTGAATATACTAAAACAAAATTTGATTTTGGATAAGGTTTTA
Organism: Brachirus orientalis; assembly: GCA_016785285.1. Lineage (NCBI taxonomy): Eukaryota > Metazoa > Chordata > Actinopteri > Pleuronectiformes > Soleidae > Brachirus > Brachirus orientalis. The sequence goes on from JAFBJR010000153.1 coordinate 122,295, forward strand.
GATTTGCATTAGTCGGAAAACAGGAGAAATGAAAGGCTCTACAATCTCTGAACGTCAGTCTATTTATGCTGCTGTGAAGGCAGGAAAGGCTTGTGAAAAAAAAATGAACACCAGTGACACCAGTGCCAGCTTCAAACTGTTAGAGTTCACTGCACACTTTAGATCCTGAGAGACTGAGAAAGACATAACATTACTGGACAGGCACAATATACAATACTGTATCTGACCCTTAAAATACCCCTAAGTGCTTTTCATGAGAATGGAAAGAGCCAGTGCAAGCATTATTCCAGACCTGCAGCAGTATGACATCTTAAAATTTCTGACGCTACTCCAGCGAATGTTTACACATTGCAATAAATGTATGTTAAATAAAAGAAACAAGATAGGAAAGGTTCCTGATGTGAAGTGATCACCATACAAGCAGAGCATTTTGCCTGCATGTCAGTTTAATGGCAGAGATCCAACTCCTCCATCTCTGAGCATCTTTGACAATCCTGTAAAATGTTCTCTCCTTGGATTGTCCCCAACTGGTGAGGTGGGTTTGATTTCAGTGTGTACAGCACATTGTGCTACAATTTATATTTGCATGAAAGATGCCATTAATAAAGTGTGACTGATTGATTGATTGAATGACTTGACTGTTCTGGTATCCCAAGGTAAAACAGTCACAGTATCCACCATGTTGGCTTTATGAATACAGCTGGCAGAAAGATGAGTTGCTTGGAATCTTTCCTGGTATATACAGGTGTATTCTATCATGCAACTACAACCAAAATAAGGACTAATACAAAATATTACATTGATGTGTTTCTGACTCAATGATGATCGACAGTGGGTGGGTTCACTGCCAGGAAAGACTTTCAAAGACACATTGCTTTATTCTTAATGCTAACACTAGCTTCTTTGATAAGTATGTGAGGATGAGGATGCAAAATAATCATCACCCAACACAAATTAGAACAAGATGATGAAAATGTAGTTATGTAGATATTTTCCACACGACAAATCAAACTGAAAAGAGTTTTATGGCTAATCCTGGTGGGGACATGAATATGTATCCCAGTTGGTTACACGAAAGAATAGTAATGTAGACCTGATTTGCTGATTATTTTGCAGTATAATTGCTGTGAACACTATCGTCTTTGTAACTTAGAAAAAGCAAGAGAACAGCACCACCTAGGGAAAGTGGAGTCTCCCCACCCTGATACAGTAACACGCATAATTAAAGTAATGATGACATTTTCTGAAAGAAAAGGGATTTCTGGGAAAATGGTACAAAAACACCACACATCAAACGTGAGTGAGGTCAAAATAAAAACAAAAAAAATCACTGAGGGCATTAAGGGAAGCAACTCTTATCTATTAAAGAATTTAAAGAAATCCTTAGAATAGCTCATGAATATCACTCCCTGACTGACAACATAAATGGATACTTTAAAACAAAATCAGTGTCAGTCAGCTGCCTGGTCTACATGCAAAAAAAATAAAAAAAGATCCTAGTCCAATGCATAAATAATTTCCTTTTAAGCTCTAACTGGTGTATAACACCACCAATACACTGTGTGTTTGTGTGTTTTTACAGTGAGCATATGTGCAGGACAAAAAAATAATAATATTTTCTATGGACAAAACCAGCAGCTGCATATATGAAGGGTGTGACAATATTGGCCAATTATTTTTTTGTACTTTGACAACACATGCAAAATAGACATGCTCTCTCTGTCTCTCTCTCTCTCTCTCTCTCTCTCTCTGTCTCTCTCTCTGAGACACTAGTCAGCATACTGGACCAAAAAGACACACATGTACAACCAGAGACACAGCTGAAGCAGTTTGAACATTTCTCTGTGGTGAAGCACTAGCCACAGAAGGATAGTGATGGAGAGGAAGAATGGCATGAGAGGGAAACACGGATAGAGTGATAGAAAGAAAGAAAGAGGGGCAGCGTTGAATGGAGTGATGGTCTTTACCTTGAGCGGACAGATGTGTTTAGACTCCAACTCGCCCCGCTGCTTCACTCTGTTGCCCGGCGCTGCTTACTCTCTACATCTGCTCGCTAATGTGGACAAGAAAGTGTGTGTCCCTCTCTCCCTCTGGCTCCCTCTCTCTCCCTCTCTCTGTGTGGCTGTAGCAGAGATGAATAAAAGACTGCTTCTGCCACACCTCTCTTCCTCTGAACTCACCCCCCTCGCCTCTTTCTCTCAGTTCCTGTCAGCTCTTTGCTTTAATCTCCCCGTTCTCTCCGCACATGCACACACACAAAGATGCATGTGTGCACACACACAGATAAAGAAAGGGGTTGCAATAATACATAAAACTGTTTCAAGGCTCACTAGCATTTAATTTAATAACATCCTGGTTACTGAGGATTTGTTGAGGATCCTTGAAGATGTTTCAATACTCAGTGGGAAGGTCCAAAGGTTTTTTTAGCTTGTTCTTGTGCGAAGTTCTCTTTTAGTCATGGTTAATGTCCTGGAAGTGAGCTGGGTTCTTTTAGAATTTTCTTGGACTCTAGTTATAGCTGTAAATGCCAAAGTTCATGGATTTAATACATTTCAGTACATTTTGCAATTAATGTATAATTTTGGGTGCAAATCACAATATAGGGGGAATGCTTGAGATGCTTGGCGGAGGTCTGTGCTTTTACTGTAGAACCTTATTATTTTTGTCCATTTCATTGAATAAGTGAAAACTTACTGCTGCTGGTGATAAAGAAAGAACTCAGATTTATGTTATATATGAAATTTGGATTCTGTTATTCTATAGCAATCCATCCAAATAGTTCAAGTCAAAGGTTCCAAGCAGCTGGTGCAACGTTTAACTACAGTCAAACAGGAAGCTCTGTGACATTGGTGATAAGTAACACTGATAAACGTGAACAACTAAAATAACATAATGGACTCAAAATGGCAAACTTGTAGTGGTATTATGATGCAACAGAAACTGATGTTGAACTGACTACACTAAAACAAAATAGAATTTTGGATAAGGTTTTAGATTCGCATTAGTCGGAAAACAGGAGAAATGAAAGGCTCTAAAATCTCTGAACGTCAGTTTATTTATGCTGCTGTGAAGGCAGGGAAGGCTTGTGAAAAAAATGATGCTGCTTACGCTCTACATCTGCTCCCTAATGTGAACAAGAAAGTGTGTATCCCTCTGTAAATGTATAAATGTATAATTTCACATTATTATTATTACAAATAATTTATTCAGGTTCCTTTGAAGGTTTCAGTCATCAGTGGAGAGTTCCTTGTAGTCCATTAGATGTTTCTAATTTCTGATGCATGTCTTTTTCTTATTTCTATTTGATGAAATAATGTACTATCAACAAAGCCAATGGCCAAACTTACAGTAAAGCATCTCCAAAATATGCTTTTATCATGACATCGATGGATCAACCACCAGGATGACTGATAATTACCCTAACTTTCACCAAAAACACAATACATCATAGACCTTTTTCTTGATCTATTATTTCGACGTTCAATCTAAAACAAGGAAAATGTTTCATTCTAACTTTCTGTGAGTGTGAGTGAAGGCATTCCTGTGCTCCTACTGATGATTCATGAAGACATCATTTCTGCATGGTGGGAACAATATATTCATAGTTTAAAAAAGGAAGTAAAGAAATAAAAAGATGTGCTCTGTCCACACACAGTGAGGGTTGACATGAGGCAGCAGGGTTGATGACCACCAGGCAGAAGTGGAATCTGCAGTGTTTGGGCTGGTTGGAGCCACGCATTAAATAAAGTTTGAGTGATTTTACAAATACATGACAAAACCAAGAAACAAATAAAAAAAAAAATGACTAGAAGCTCTGCCAATCAAATGTTCAAAGTGAAAAGAAGACATCGTCTATTTTAGTCAAACTCACAGGTGAAAATTCATGGTACATGGGATTCATGGGATTAAAGAATATGCCTGAACTCAACCCATATATGATGAGAACCCTGGTACCTGCACCAGTGAAGAACCAAAAACACTCTGTCTCCCAGCATTTATGCCATGCTGGGAGGCAGAGAACCGATCAGCACTCAGTTCACATCTGATTGCTTTAACAAGTTGAATGTAATTTAAAAGGTGTCACAGACAGACGTTGTGTCCGATCATGTAATATTAGCAGCTTTCGAACCCTGTGTTTGGGTGTGATGAATATCATCCATCCTCTGTTATGGTTTGTAAGACGCATAAAACTGGGTGACTGAAATAGCAGCACGACCAACACAGTTTTCCCATGAGTTCACATTAATAGTCCAATAAATTGTCAAGGTGATTTATGACAAATTCCACTTGTTCAGTGTTGCAGTTTTTCTGCAGAATGACAAAAACAGCTTGGACTATTTTGCCTTTAATAATTATAGGTTTGTTGCCCTGGCTGTTTATAATTAACTAACTAATCATTTGCACATTCTTGACAAATCTGACCTGTGTTTAGTTCTGTTTTTAAACATCACTAAACATCTGAATCCACATTAATAGAACAGTATCTGATTCAGACTGACTGACTAAGAGTATCTGACCTCATACAGGTCCCCGGTTCATTTTTGTGTATTATCTTTTCTTTATAATGAATTGAATTTCTGTTACCAAGGGAGCTAATTATATATTAGCCTATATCTTTGCTGGACCACACCTTACTGCATTTGGATGCCATAATGAAATAGAGGTGTCAACAAAGCATTAAAAGGAGGATTTTCCCCTGTAAGTCACATAACATAACAGAGAACAAACAAATTCTGGGTCCTATTTTGCCGCCCCTGTGTAACATACACAAGTGATATGCGGTTTATTTGTCTCTATGGACTGTAGCTTACCTGTCTCAAAGAAAAAAAACAGCCTTATCAGTAGCAGTCCCCCCAATGGGATTGCTGTATTGATAGTTGTTTTCTCTGCGTGTTAGAGGTGACACTAACTCCTGTAAATAAAAGCAGTGTTTCGGGAAGACACAAGAAAAAAGGGAGATCACTTGCCTCTAGTTTAGGGCATACTGTATATTTGCATTAGCCCCCTGGAAGACTTACAATTATGTAAACTAGAGGCAGGTAAATCCAACAAAATATACAATTGAAAAACAACCTTTTTTTTTTTTTTTTTTTTTACAGAAAAAAGGAACATTCATTTAATTTATTAAAATAATGCATTGTTTTAAAAGCCTTGCATGTTTTACCTCATCTTGTTGTGGTCAAAAGCAGACGTCATAAAAGGTTCCCAACCCCTATCATTAAAACACCAAATCAGAGAATGCTGTTCATTCCTCCAGTGAAGATCAATACACTTAAAGAATTAATGACACAGAGCACAGGAGATGCTGTGGAGGCTGGTGGTGGGAAATCACATTACTAACACAGTTTGCTTACTTTACCTTCTGCCTTTTTTACCTTTCCTTTTTTCTTCCTTTTCTACATATATAAAGTGAATTGAAAACAGTAAATCTGGGCAAAACTGTGTGGAGATGGATGAGCACAGGTGATCCTCATATTTTGATGGATCTGGAAGGTTTTTGCAAAGGAAAGTGCAAATAAAAAAGACCGAGTGCTGTAATAAAATCAGAAGGTGCTTCAACAACATATTCTTCATGGGTGTACATACTTTTGCAAATATATTACTATGTCCCCATTATTGTGATGTAAGTTCTTGTTTTGTTTTGTTCTATTTGTTTAGTTAAAACACACACATTTACATGACTTGAGAGGACATTGCATTGACTTAAATACATTTCCTGGAGACTTACTCTAACCATAACCAGCATTAACCTTAACCATAACTAACCCTAACCCTAACCTCGGCCTAACTTTAGAACATGTCTTCACCTTACAATGTTGTAATTAGACGTGTTATAGGAAGACGTGTCCTTATAATGTGACTGTGAAAACAGATTTAGGTCCCCACAAGATAAGGAATACCAGGTACACACACAGGGCAGATGAAGATATTATGATTATATTTCTGTAGATACCTCTCAGAGGGTCAGGGGTTAAGACCCCAACCATGAACTACAGTGATCTGCTTCTGACCTGGTTCTTTCTCTGTGTCTTTCTACTATTGAAGAAAAAAAAAAAACAATATGTTCAACCAGAGAATCCTTCCTGTTTCCATTTTGTACGATATATTTTTGTCTGTCTATGTGGAGATTTTGTAGTGCTGGTAGTTGGGTTTATTATTTGATCACATGATATAACCATTAATATTGCCAAAGGAACAGCCAAGCACAACAAACAGTGACATTATTCCTTGCATTTTCAGGTTTGATAGAAGAGTCATTGTCAGTTGTTTCATGAAATCCCTGTGTTGTGAATATGTGGGTAAGTCAGGATGTTTGATGAACATCAATATTCATTCATTGCCTTTTGTGGTTATTTTTGACCAGGAACATCAAATGTGTAATTTAGATGACCTCAGATGAGGTCTTGATTCAATAAGATGGTAAAACACAATATTCAAAACAGTTAACTGTTTGGTGCTGTAGAAGGCAGAGTTTGAATTTTGTTACATAACAGCATGCTCACAATTTACCTAATCTGGCAGAACTACAAAAGCTAAGTTGGGAATCTTATATCATGTTTGAGGGACTCGGGAATGTGTAAGACTGACTATATGAAGTGCTGTTAGATAAGGTACCTTGTTATTTGGAGCCGTACACACATTTGATTTGATGGCAGGCTGAGAAGAGTCCACACAATGGATGAATCTAAATTCAACAGACTGACCAAAGCACAGCATCCACACAACAGACAAATGGATCACAGAGGATAAATACACACGGGAGGTGGGGATAATTGAACACAGGTGAAACACATCAGGGCAAACAATCAAATTCCAGGGAAACCAGACCAGAAAACAACACAGGGATATACATCACAAAGTGTAACAGCAGTGGAGTCAACAATGGTGGAGTCCAGGTGAAAACTAAAGAAATTCTAATCAATAAAAGTCTCAATCTGCAAATAATACAAATATTATTCCAAATGCATTCACATAACAAACACAAAAGCAGCTAAAATACAAAGTTAAATGATCCTAAAAGCAATTACATGTTCATAAGAAAAGATGGGTCCAAACAGAATATTCCAAGTCCCTTCACAACGGTATATGAAAAGCACTGAGCTGTAAAAGCTAAAAGGCCATGTAGAGATGTCATCTTAAATATTTTAAAACAAAAGCACTGATGAATGCAGCTTCATTACCAAAGTAATGGACTATTCAGTGTGCATCAACATCTCTTTGATTTGAACTGGTTTCCAGAGAACATCTGGCGAGAACAGCACAAGGTTCTCGGAACGTTCTCTTTTAGTTGTAAACAAAAATACCAAAATACAACCAAATGGGAGCGTTGTGTGGAGACAACTGTGCAACTACAGGAAAAAGTTCCTGCTTTTGGTTCCGTCAAAGTTAAGAGAACATTAAGCTTCTGCATAACCCTGAGGGAATGTTGTGTATACATTACTTTTTGGTTTTTATCTAACTAACCTGAGGAGAACCATGGGCTAACGTTCCTTTAACTTTTGTGTTAGTAGAGTGATAAGGACTTGTGAAATAAACTGCACTAACTGCAAAATGTGTCATACATTTAATATGCCAGAGCTTATGCTTGTGCACAGTGATTTATATGCACACAAGCTCTCTTAAGCATACTCTGACAGAGAGGTGTGCACAAGTCACATTCCCAGTTTACACCTTGTATAATTTTTGGGTCACATGGTTGGTCCCTTCATTCAATGTCAGTAAAGAAAATAAATCTAAATCTGATGTATAATAATAATAAAATAATCTTTGTTGGACCCTAAATCATTCTATTGATTCACATCAGTCCTGTATGGTTTGGTATTCTCTCCCATTCATGATGTTTGCATGAGAATTTTTAATATCATTTGTTTAATCATGTTCATAACAGTGATGCAATTGTATTTTACAATTTCCTATAATTACAGTTTGTGCATATCTGCAGGCATTAGGTACATGAAAGATGCCATTTTAGGGAATGTTGCCTAATTTCATCATCCAATTTGTGCTAATTACAATGTTTACTGACGCATGTGAGCTCAATCTTTTATAGCGGTTACACTGCAAGTGTATTTGTATAAAAGTCACAAGTTTTATTTTTACTCTAGCACAAAAGCACACAGAGAAAGGCAGAATTTGCAGACGGAAAAAAAAAGTTTATTACAGAAAATGTAATTTTTCTTTTTTATAAAAAAAAAATGGGACTGTGATCAAACTTATTTTAATGGACTAGACTCACTGGTAAAAGAAAACCAATGATTTTTCAATTTATCTTGGAAAGTAGATGTTTTGTCACATGGTGCCCTATTTTCCATGACAATGTCAAATCCCTAAGGGAGCATTTATGAGAAGCCTTAAGCTGATATACAGTGCATTCGTGTTAAAATTCATCTCCTTTAGCACTATGTACAGCTGATATTTCACTGCATTTCATCTCCTTGTATTGAGTTGGTAAAAGGTTTGTAAAGTCACAAATCCAAAACCGCCACTGCACTGTTGTCCCGGTTGTAATTTAAGTATTTCAGGGAAATACAATGCTGAGTTCAAATTAGGTACAAATAAAGGTATAGGATATAAGCATGTCCCTGCTGACAAGCTTTACCCATTCTACAAGAGGCTTTGTTGCATCTTCCAAAGAAGTTTGTCTGACAACCTAAGTATAAAACATCTTTTCTCATCTTGTGTATTTGGGGAATCTTTTGTGTTTATGGGGAATCTGCAACAACAGATTTACTGGGTCACAAAGCAGAGGCAGTGAAACTTAAACAGCCAGAACAGTGTCTCATTGTTTCACATTTTGTTTGTATTTTATGTGGAATTATTTTCCATATTTGCGCCCTCAGACTCATCACCTCCCTCTCTGTCTCTGTTGCTGTCTTCTCATCATCACTCTGTGGCTTCTTTGCACTGAACATCGCGCAGATCACCTGTCAGTCAGACAGTGTTTTGCTGTGACAGATGTGGCTGTTATTTTGTCTGTACTTTCTTCCAGAGGTGTTTGAATTGCAGATATTTTTGCAAGAACATTTTCTGAGAGACTTACTCAGTTAACATATAAAGAATATTTAGTCAAGTTAAACCTCAAATAACAAGCAAAAGCTATGCAAAGTGAACATTTTGGAAGTTAAATGTGTTAAACTTATTTGTTTTTATATGTTCTAACTGCACAGAGGAGGATTCCCCTATAGGGATTAGAAGAAAAGTACAAAAACATGTTTTGGAAAATAAAAAAGTCTAGGTGATCACAGACTGGTTTTGCTGTCAAGCCAGAAGAAAGTAATTATTATGTGGTGAGAAAATAATCTCTTTTTTCCTCATAAAACTCATCAGAGGTTTTGGTTTTTTATTTCTCTTCATGGTGTTCTAACCATGAAGAGACTGGTAAGAATGAAAGTAAAGATTCAACACTGTCAAAAAATTTTGGCAAATAAGATTTGTTTACCTTAAACCTTAAAGTATTAAAACTATCTTATTGAATTTCATATTGGCAAGTGCAATGGATCATGGTCATTAGCAATGGTCATTAGCCAATTTATTCCTCAGTTAATTGGATTACAGTAGCCCTTTGTCACTAATGAATACTTTTTAAAGCAACATTTTGGAAACAGATTCAAAACATTTCAGGACTTTTTTACCCTCAGGCAAAGAGGACCAGTGTAGCTAGGGTCTAAAAAACAAAAGGCTTTATTTTACAAATCTCAAAATGTGGTTGATATTTAGTTTTCTCATATTTTTATTTATTTATGTATTTATTTATTTAAACACTCAATATTAGAATAAGATTTTATTAAAACTGATATGGTAACAAGGTGAAATTGTTAGTAGGTCCCATTTGAAGTGTTTGAAATATGAAGCGAGTATCTTCCCTCCGGGGGGATGGAGGCTTTTTTTTTGCCTTTGTTGGAACAGAACAGTGAATCATGAATTGGGGTGGGGGGGAGTAAGCGGAAGACATGCAGCAAGGGATTCTGGGTGAAATTGAAACCTGGGTCACTGTACATGGGCCATTTGCTCTGTGGGGCACCAGCACTACCCAGTGAGCCATCCAGCACCCTCCATTATACCTAATCTTAACCATAACAAGTTAACACCTAACCTTTAAGCACTTCCTCACAACTAAGGCTCTGCCCCATTCGGACCAGGTTCTGGTTCTGACACAGTCAGTGTTTATGCCAGGAATCATCCTAAAAAAGGCACCAATTACAAGTATTACTCATTCACTGGACCATGTTGCACCTGTTAGCACACTGTTGCAATAAATTAGCGCATATGCAGTTGCAGTTTTCACAAACAAACAAAGCTTTCACACCTCGGGTCAAATAAAAATCTCAGGCTACATCCATCCTACCACGTTTTCAAGTAGGAAGTAATCTGCTTCCATACTAACAAGCAGGTTGCTGGTTCTCTCTTCACCGTGGTGTCTCGTGTATGACCTTCTACCATAGCATGACTTGTCCAGACTGTATCTTGTAAACTTGGAGCTGCAGGGTGCAGACACAGTCAGACTGGCACATGCAGACACATAGTCAGACAGTTATTTAGTGGAACATTGCCGGTGAAGCATGCATTCTCAACATCAGTCGATCACATCATGGGCTAAAGACTGAAATACGACTAGTCTTACTGAACGTGCAGGTTTGTATTTAGCCATAGAATGTTATTTATTGTGGGCACATCTTGTTGTTTTCAGTCATAGTCAAACCATTTTATTCACACTTCTTTCTTATGCCACGCCTGCTCATTTGTTTGTAAAATGTGTCATTCTGTGTGCAGTGTGGGAATGTTGCCACAGACATGACAACAAAACACTCTGGAACTGTGTGCTTATAAATGACAGTCATTTATATTAAAAAGCTATACAGTGCAGCTTCAAACCAAAACAGTAGTAGTATGGCTGTAGCCTCAGTGTCAGCACTGCTTTCCACCATTTTAAGTTTGGACAACTGTTTGGATCAGAATCAGGAGGAGATGAAAAGCATTAGATTTTGAAAATGTCTGCATTGTGTTTGCCCTCAGTGGGAATGTGATGCACATTGTTCACTGATGGTGACAGCTACTCATTATTCAATCATCATTCAAATGCCAGCACAGACTGAAGTGGATGCATGTTTTTTTTTTTTGTTTTTTTTGATTGATTGAAATTAATTAATCAACAAAATGTGCATCTCAATCTCATTTAGGATTGAGTACGGTTTTGGAAAGGGTAGAGTTACCTCCCACTTCCAAGACGAGGGAGCAATCGAAGTTCTCCAACGCACTTGTGCCGTGTTTCCAACGAAGGGAACGAGTAACCAGCCCCAGCTGATCCATTTTTGGCACCCTTCCCTTGGGATACCAGAGTAAAATGTTATGGTACAGTCAGGTGACTGGGTGACAGGAAAAACATCACTTCCTTGCGACTAGTGTTTCTTCAACGCCCACAGTTTCTCATGCAAAGCTTGACTTCTTGTTGAGATAAATAGCCACAAACTGAGCAGGAAAAAATAGCTGCTGATGTCCTCCATTGTTGCCTGTTCTGTCATGGCGGGTGCCTGATGTCACATCCCACACCCTACTAAGTAATAGGTACTGTTCTCAGTCAAAACGTAGGCTTCACCTAGGGCTTTACCTCAGTAAACGTAAAAAATTTTACAAACTGTACCTTAAAGATTGCATGCCTTCCCAATGCAGCACTTTTTTTAGTCCCTCTCTTTTCCACCCTTCTTTTCCTTTTTCTTTCTTTTCTTGATGTTTTTCTCACTGCTTTAATGTGCACATGTGTCAGTTGCATTACAGATTGAGATTTAGTGTCCTACACAAACTTGACGTCCCTTCTCCTCATTTTACTTTCACCTCTTGCCTTTGTCATTCTAATGTAAAAGCCTGTCTTCCAAATGTCCACACCTCAAATAATTTAGACACGCTGAAAGTGGATTTTTGTCATTGAGTAACTGTGAAATGGCAGGAGAAAGTGAATGAATAAAGGGATTAATGTGTTATATTTATGTATTTATTCATTTATTGTCAGATTGTAGGAAAAATCTGACTCCATATATAGTTTCTTGTCAGAAGAAGCTCGATTGACATGGATATGTTTAGGATATGATGGTTTCAATAAGCGAATGACAACTCTCCTGTAACACTGTGGTAATATGACAGACCTCCTGTGAGTTTTCAGGTTTTACTTTAATCCTGATGCTGTGGTGTCAGACGTACTAGAGAATGATTGATGGGATTGTCTAGAAACCTGGTTGTTGCACTTTACTTTTTCTTTTCTCTGGCTTATATCTGTCAGTCCAAATTGTTATTACTCTTTTGGAAAAATGGTAGTATTTAACAATGCTCTGTCTCTCTTTAAGGCAGTAATCAAAAACTACTGTCCTATTTCCCATGACATCTTGTGGTAGGGTAGGAAATCCTTCAAGGAAGAACCCATTTAGAGGAGGACCTGATGAATGGAATGGACATGAGGGTTATCTTTTTTTTATCTCCATTTTAATGCGCCAGTGTGTAATTCCATGAAATTATCAATATTATGTCATAGTTGACGAATGGAGTGGCGGTATGCAGAATTTGCACTCCCTTTGAACGTATTTTGGACAACCACTCACTGAAAGAACAGGATACGCAGGGTTGCTTGTGAGAACAGGAATGTGAAATGAGAGAATAAGCAGAATTAATTAATTAATTAAACTACTTAGATGGTGCAGGAGCTCGTGCCAGCTTTTTATGGCTTCATAAATCCCACCCTTTGACAAAGCATGCACTCTGCAATACATATATGTAAAATGGCACATTATAAACAAGTAACAACTTCAGTGCTACAAAGTCAAATGAAAGCAACCATTAAATAAGAGAAGGGGCAGCTTACAGTGCTTTCTTTAATTAGGAATATGTTGTTGGTGTAGGCTGGAGGCTCTGCTGCTGGCATCTGACTGAGATAATTGCAAGGGGAACAACTGTAGGCTCTGGAGTTCTTGTCGAAACTGTAGAAAATGTAGGAGAAAGAAAGAAATCCAGGGTTGTGAGGTTTGGGTGTTTATAAAAACAACAAAATCAGTACACAAGTGATTTAACGTCAGTAAGCATGCATGATGTGTTGATTACAAATGTGAATTCAATCATGTCCGGTATTTGTCATTTGAGTTTGCACACAGAAATTACTGCGGATGCAAATGACCTGAGTCAAGATTAGTTACTGTTAATTAAGCAGTGATAAATTGAACTCACAACAAATTGATAAATATACATTTTGTGGTCACTTCTTTAAGTATTAAGTGTAGCCATTTAAAAATCTGGTGCGGTCTTTTCCTGCTTCATGGTTTGACATTTTCAGAGATACTCTTCTACTGCACATAGTTTGGTTTTAAGAGCTGATTGTTTGAGTTTCTGTTGTATCTCTATCATCTCGGATCAGTCTGATTATTGATTCTGAAAAGCTTTAAGTAATACTCAGACAAACAATCATGCCACACGCAAAGTGCCCCACTTATTTATTTTTTCTTTCTTTCCCATTCTGATGCAGGTGGTCTTGACCATGTCTACATGCCTAAATGCAATGAGTTGCTGCCATATGTGCTGATCAGATATTTACCATTGTAAGTAATTAAACAGGTCTACCAAATGAAGTTGCTGGTAGGTGTGCAAAGGTATGCACACACACATATACATATAGGTGTGTGTGTTACTGTGGGTCATTTATGTGACCAGTGGTGCAAACATGCAAGTCCTCAGGTGAGTGAGAGACGACCAGCCGGGCCCAGTGAGATGCAGCATTCAGCTGCAGCTTTCTAAGCAGCTGTCGCAGCAGGTTGTCAGCTGCAAGAGGAACTGTTCCTTAAAAACCGTCACCATTGAAAACAGTACTGTACCACAATTACCTCTGATAACATGTAGTAAAACCACTCTATGTAATTATAGGCTTTAAAGGCGGAGAGGTATAAAGAGAGAGAGAGAGAGAGAAATGAATGCACACAGAACATCTTTATGAAGTAATACATTTAATCTTCTTCATGCACATGTTTTAGTAATATATGCCCGTTTAATTTTGTTCACATCAATAAACTCACATTTTATTTTAAGTTATAGTTTGTAAGTTTGACGTGATTAACGCCACATGAGTCTAGTAAGTACCCATGTAATATGCAAGGTAATGTCTTGAGAGCTCATATGTTTTGTAGAAAAACAAACAAACAAACAAACAAACAAACAAACAAATGGGAAAGTAGAAATAAAATATGTCTGTTGTTATTTTTATAACATCTTCTAAGTATAGTGTTTTTTTTATAGTACTGAATTCTACTTTCATGCAGAGGGCTTTGCTAATATACAGTATACAATTCTCCAGGGTTTGTAAAAAAAACCGTCTATTTTTAACTAAAGGCTGTCTTATGTTTGTAGAAGGTGGAAACAGCAGAAATTATCCAAACGTTGCTACAGAGACTGGGTGCAAAGCTCCAGATTTTTGTAGCTACATTTCTACCACACAGGTAATGGGCATTTCTGAGGAGACAATCACATGATACTGATTTCTTATTGATAAAATACAAAGTCACACATGGAAAAAAAATCCCATATAAGCTTGATCAGCCTCAGTCTGAGACAGAGACTTCACAGAGAGGCGTCTCTTTTACTACGTTCACATTCCCTGTTCAGTGTGGATGGAATGAAACTTTAAATTGTGTTAATATATGGCAACAATGTTTTGAGAAAAGAATTGGTTCACTTATCTTTCTGAAGCAGCGGTAATTGAAATTCCTATAACATTTTATCTCCTAGGCAAACTGCTGTTTAACATCCTCCTACATCATCCCTACTGCAATACTGGAGCAAATACTTTTTTTTTTCCAATCCAATCCTATCCAACTTTATTTATAAAGCACTTTAAAAACAAAAACAAAGTGCTCTACATCAGAGATAAATAAAATACATAAAATATTAAAAAATACCTACCTAAAAGACCTAAAAACAAACAAGATAGATGAAACAATAAAATACAGAGTACACACAATCTAGGCACAGCAACGGTACCAAGTCCATTTAGACTTGGTACCTGTAGAAGCAGTTGATCAGCTGACCTCAGACCTCAAATATGTTTTAGCTGTTGCTTAAGCAGCAGAGCTCCCTGTCACAGAACCTGGCCCAAGAGAGTCCCAAGACAGAAAGAAAGGCTTACGCATAAATAAATAAACAAAGCAATACATAAATAAATAAATGCCAACAGCAGTGTCAGGACATGCTCTGAGAGACAGTGGTGCTGAGGACAGAAGCAGCTCTTTACACACAACACAATCTCATTTCCTTACTTCCAATAAACACGCTCGGAGACACAGATTAGATGGTGTAGACGCAGACTATGTAAATATGCCCCTTTCCCTGTATTCAAACTGTTTCACACCAGAATAAAAACAACTTTCACACAATGTAAATGGTTCCTTGCATCTCTATAAATATTGATAGTAAATGTGCAGTTCTTTGCACTTGTTGATTTCAATACAATCCCACATTATATGCAGTTATCCTACAGATGTAATAATATATACTGCAAGATACATTTGCATGCAGCTGTTATTCCTAAACCTGTTGGGTTTTAATAACAGGCCTCCATTCAATGTTACATAAAACACTGTTTTACTAGATTCTGGTTCTGACAGACAACTAACTATCCAGAAAAATGTTGTCAAGGTACAGCCATGTTTACTGAGCTAGCCTAAATGTATGTGTGGCATTTAATTTACATGTCCACAGTACATGCATGTTTACTTTTATATAGACTGAATATGTCCCAGGGTGGGATCAGACCTATAAAATAAACCCACACACACACACACTAGTACAAGATGCCTGTCAAGTTAAGGTTTAAAGAAAATATTTTGACCCATGTCGAGGACTAAAATCACACTGTGGGATACTTATTAAAATGTGGAATATTAATTTTAAATCGGTGCAAAAAATCTGTAATTTTATTTCTTTTAATTCGATGACAATACACCTGCTGGCTATTGTCTAGCATAGATGTAAATATACTGCATCTTCACAGTATACGCTTTCATATGTATTTCACAGACTGTTTTAAAATCGACCTACTACATGGCCACTGTTTGCCACTGCAGTGGGTCTGACCTCTGCAAGTTTTCATTTCAGCTCAAATACGCTCTCACTGTGATGAGGCTCCAGCTCCAGCTTCAAATCCTTCCACGCATGAATACTGCAGGTCGGAATAACCCAGATTCTGACAGCATCACTTGAAAAGGAAAGTGGGGGTCTGCTTAACTGCTCCAAAAACAGCATAAAGAAAAAGAGGATAAAAGATGGAGGATGAGTGCAGAGCAGAAGCAGGAGTATAATGAAGAAAAAGATGAGAGGAAGGAGGACGTTCCCCACTGTGAGAGAGACAGAGAGAGCGAGCGGCTGGTAAATGTGTGGAAGATCAGTAAGATCATGAGTGATAAGGAGCAGAGTGGGAGAGATTACGGACAAAGGTGTGAAATAGAGAGGTGTGTGTGTGTGTGTGTGATGGTGGGGTACTACTGGTGGTGTCAGTCTTCAGATCAGCTAGTCAGTGAAGAAGAAGTAAACTGAAGCCTCTGTTACACTCAAATTATAACTGGTGCATCAGAAACTAAACAAGATGCAGGAAGAAGTAAACAAAAACAACATGGAGCTGAGTAACAATGTTACAGTGGTTATTTTATATTTTATACTTTGGTCCCTAGTTCAAGCTCAATGGTTTATTAATCCACATTTGAGGTGCCAAATAAATGAAGTAAGATGACATAAATGACAAATGTTGAGCACTGTAGTTGAAAATAGCAAGGTTTGCTACAAGCATTCATGGTTAATTGCTATGCTAATGGCTGGAATGTGAATACACATCTTTTGGTTGCACCAGAAACAATGCTGGAATTTGCAACGCTGTCAAAAATGAAGCGGGCCAAGAAGAAATATGCATGTTCACCCAGGTCTTGTGTTACTGCAAATCTCGATTTGAGCTGAAATAGAAAAAAAACAAAAAAACAATGTGTGTCACTAATGGTCAAAAAACCATGTTAAACCCAGGATTAAACTGTAATCTACAGATATTTACTACATTTACTATGTTTCTTTTAAAAAAAGATTTACTTTCAAGGGAACTATTTTACTCCAATCGTTTAATACACATTGGTTCTCGATTATCCTAACCCAGATATTTTATATTTTACTTGAGACTCATTTAAGATTGGTGGCTACATTCAGATATGGCACACTACATAACACCTAAGCAACTTCTCTGCATCTGGGTGTAAATTAATAGTGTATATCTTTATCCATAAGTTTATAATTATCCGCTGAGTGTGCAAAATGATTCTGGTCACAATTAAAAAAAGAATGCAATTAATGAAACAGTTAATGAAAATTTATATCTAACTTTCTACTACAAAGTACAAGTACAAGTACTACAAAGTGAAAAATAAAGTAAACAACTATGCAGATGTGAAAAGTTATTTCTTGATGATTAAATAGATGCTGACAGCGTTAAATGGTATGCCATCTGCTAAAAAGGTTCTTACTCATTGATGGTCAAAGTCAGCAGAATTGTATCACTTTTTCCAAATAACAGCTCAGTGCCTTTATAAGTTGCATTAAAAGTGAAATAAAAGGAAAAATACATATTTCTTTTTTTATTGTTTGCTTCTCTGTATATAGCTCCCTTCTCTTTCTCCCTCTGGCATTATCTTCTTTGTATGAATGTCCTACATTTGTTTCCTCCATTGTCCCTCAGCCCATATTCCTCACGGTCTACCTCTTACACTTTAAAAGTGCTCTAACTCTGTGAGGTCACGCCCCTCAACATACTCTGACGTACACTGTTCCTGTGCTTCTCCACTTGCAGATGTAAAACATACTTGCTGAATCATGCTTCCGTGTTTTTGCCAGTGCAGAAAAAGAGTAACCCACGTGCAAACTGATGGGTGCGTGAATACAGGAAAGCAGCATGAAAAGAGAGGAGGGAAGGAATGAAGATACAGCATGGGAGCAGCTGGGTATGCAGTCATGCTTCTGCAGTGGAGAGTGTATACCCAGGAACAGCAGCAGTGATAGTGATGGCCTTCAGTCACCCAGCATCAAGTGGTTTGTCCTTATGTGAGCAGGCACAGTGCAGCTGTTAGGAAACAAATGTTTCAGGCTGCCAAAGAAAAAGAGAAGACAAGGTCATCAACCTCCTTTTTTTCCCCCCTATCCTTCGATAACAAGTCCTCGGCTGGACCCCAGTCTTATCTTGTGATAACGAATGCAGGAAAGAAAACAGAGCCAGCTGCTTAACCTCAATGAGGTAGAGGACTCCCCTACCTTACTATTGCCACCATTGCTGCCACTGAAGTGGCAGCTCAAATGTAGTGCACATGAAAGACACATGAAAAACATACGAACAATATAAATGAGCAGAGGAACCAACATTCAACACATTTTGAGCACAAAGAGTAATCACATTAGGGAGGCAAGGATAGAAGAGCTGAGGTGAAACACGTGTGGGCAGGGAGGACCAAGACAGGAAGTCCAGAAATTAGAACACACCCCAGAAAATAAACTGTAAAATAACAGAAATTAATACATACAGTATATATCTACCAATTCCAAAAGTAGAAATTGAAAGTTCAAAGAGAAAATGAAGAATCCAAAAGCATGAAAAGAGTCACCAGATGTGGCAGATCATGGCACCACTCCACAGTGGGATTTTTAGCTTTGTTTAGTTCATTTTTGATACAAAGTAACTCAAAAACAACAGCTTTTCTTACCTCTACATCATGGATGACAGAGAAACAACTTTACGCATTTCCCCTTTGAATGCACTTAATCTGAAATTGCAGTCTGAAGAAAATTCTGTGGCTGAAAAGCCTTGACGCCTCTAGGAACAAACGTAGTCTGCTCCACACAGATTTGTTATCTGGGAAGCTTTTGCCTCCCATCCCTTTTGAAGACAGTGGGTGAGAGCAACATCACAGAGAATATAGAGAAATTCATCACGCGGCTGAGCGAGGGTTTCTCTGCCAGATTTGATGACTTTGCCATTTTCCTGTTGGTGCATGACCCATTCACCAGCAGTGCAGACAGAGAGTTCTCTGCTAATATGAGGAAGGTGATGCTGGTGGGCGAAGCAGAGGCACACAGTGGACTAAGTGACATCCAGGCCTGCAGGGAAACGGCAGGGAACAGTGCTGTCCATTGTCCTGAAAGCTTTATTAGTCACAGATACAGTGAAACCTTACCACGCAAGGCAATCTGTACGTAGAATTTGCATTCTCATCAATGAACATATATGACATAGTGATAGAAATGAAGTCACACTACCACATGTAATTTGTTTTGTTTTGCACATTAGTTTGATATCCCTATTAGTTATGATACTGGTCATGATAATGTTGATAACGACCATTATATAATAATGCATTGTCTTTACTTTACGTCTTCACTGTTAAACATTTTTGTTATTTTTTTTTATGACCCACTTCTTCTCTCTGGCATTCAGTTTGAGATGAGAACATTTAATCTGAACATATTTTACCAGATTTTTACCACTTTGATATTTCAATATTTGAATATTTTACTTTTACCATGGTTTACTGTATTTTATGTTTTTTGTTGTACATTTTTGTTTTACCTTTACCTTGTAAACACTTTGGTCCACCCTGGTTGTTGACTTGACTTGATGGTGATGATGATGATAAATAGTGTGCTCACATATGATAAAGCCAAATGGAGAAAGAAACGAGCAAAGAGTGAGACATACACTGGAAGCAAGACTGGATTATGTTATGCTCGAATTATGTAAGATGAGTGAAGGTGATTTCATTTGTATGCACATGGTCATTCAACGTGCTTTACAGAAATACATGATGCACAGAAATGCACATCTTTCAGAACGTGACTCAAGAGATGAAAAAAACAAACAAAACAAAACTGAGCCTGCTTAGTTTTCTAAATTGAAAAGATAACAGTAGCGCAACATAACGGAATGCAAGCTGCCGTTAAAGCCCGTTGAAGAAGACAATAGTAAAATAGTTAAAAATTAGAGATTAAAAGAGTATTAATTAGAAATACACTTTAGTAACTGTATAGAATGTTGAAATATTAAGATGATATTAAATAAAACACTACACTTTTTAAAATGCTTATAAAATACAATATATTGGTAATAACTAAACTGAAAGTGAGTGTAAACACAGTTTGCTACTTCTCCTGCTTTGGTAAACTGTGCATTTGTTTCCTCACCAGATGGATAAATTATCATTCATAAAACATCATAGAATGTAACAGTTTCAGTTAACCCTTGTGTCTTTATCCCTCGCTAAATACAGCATATTTGGGAAAGACAAAAGTCTTTTGTTTCACAAGCAGAAAAATCCAATACTCCTGATATGCCAATTCTTCATTGAACTCCAACACCTTCCCACCTCCATGCATTAAAACACTGCAGTGGTTTCGCTCCATCTTCCATCTTTCATCAAATCTTAGCCGAGCGAGTTAGGCTCCATCTACTCCTCAATTAAGTCAGCTGGGAAATAGATTTCACCATTTTCAATATCAATCCCAACGTATTTCACATTCCATATATCAATCTTTTTCCTCATGCAGGCATGTTCTGATTGGTATGATCATACAGTGTCCATAATTTACCTTCGAAATCAAAATGAGCTCAGGAGCGAATTGACGCCAGCCTGCCAAGCCGACTGTTATGCATTGTCACAGCTGAGATCAAGGCTTGATAAAGTGAAGGTCATCCCAGCTGTTTGAGGCTATCAGTTACGCCGTAGCAATCAACAAAATCTATTTTCCATCATAGTGGCTGCAGGAGGGAAGATGGATTCTATGCACATAGACAGATATTGATTCGGCAATTTCCAAGGGACAAACAAAAAGGTTTCCCAACTGTTTAACTGTTTTTACTTGCCTTAGAGTAATTTCCAGGCCCCAGTGGGAGTTTCATACATTCTTTAATCAGGGGAAAAAAAGCTCTTTGAGACAGGCTTCTTTTTCAGTTTGTTTTTTTTTTTTTTAAAGAGAGATGACAGCATCAGAGAGTGAAAGCTGAAGAATTAGCATTATTACACAATGTATTTCTGGAATAATATTTCAAGTTATTTAAATGAGAGTGCAAGTGCAAGTCAGTCACCAGCAGCCAGTCACCACAGAGCAGCCCCCAGACATTCACTCAAATAAAAACTGGTCATCTAATCAATAAATTGCTACTGTCTGTCACAAAAAAAATGCATCTCATTTGAGCTCGAGGTGCATTTGCATTCCACTATATATAACAATTATCTAAAACAATCACTTTAAAGAAAACAATGCCAAAATACCGAGCTTGATGATGTTACCGATTCCTGATTAAGTGACTAATCCTTTTGAGTTGCTTTGCGGATTTTTAAAGTTTCAGACACCACATAACCCCTCCCTCTTTTTTTCTACAACCCAATTCATCTGCGACCAGTGCTGCAGCAAAGAGAACAGAGGAAATTAGAAATAAAAACCAGTTTCATTTAGTGCTCAAAGTAAATAAATGAAGCAGGTGATGTGGGAGATGTAAGGCTCCCAAGGCAAGTCAAAACTGCTAAAAGCATTCAAAATGTCACATTACCTCTGTGAGAAGAACATCAAACTGGCACGACTGGAGAGAAAGACCCACACAGTTAACTGTGCGGGAGATGGTGGCAATCAGTAATGATTAGGAACAGGTGTGAACTTGGTTTGGAGACACACACAGACACACACCAAGACCACAGGCACACTTGATTCATAACAGTGTCAGGTGTGAACATGTGTGACATCCATTACCAGGATGTAAATCAAAGGTGTCGTTAATGTGAAATGGACTGAGCACAGCTTCATTGGGAAAAGTGTAGTGATATGACCTTTGCCCTTTTCACTTCCACCTTAATGCGAGTGAGTGGTCAGCCTGCACTGTGAGGCTTTGTACTACTGTCAGGCTCCATATGCACTCACCCATGAACAAAATGTGTGTGTGTGTGTGTGTGAAGGTTATGAGGTGCATTCAGTTGTGGATGTACAATAAAAACCACAGAGCCTTTACTTAGCTGTTTGCTAACCTTCCATGACTGAGGCTGAAAACGTTTCTTTTCATTGTGTATTACCTACCAGGATGGCCAGACTCTGTATTAAAATACAACAAATATTTTTTTTTGAAGAGCAGCAATGGTGTACAGATTTTCTGCTTTTTATCATTTTGTAAATCCTGAACAGAACCCTTTGTTTATTTATTTGTATTTGAATACCTTTTGAACACTTTTGAAGCTGAAGGAACCAGCGTTTGAACAAGGTTGTATCAGTTCAACAAATATAGTTCAGAGACAAATATTCAAAAATTCACAGTCTCCCATGTTGTGATCGAAGCCAAAACAGTTTATGGTGACCGAAACAGGAACAGCTGGAGCATATTTATTGCATCATTGTCAATGTGTGACCTGTGACAGAGCTAAAATTCCTCTCTCACTCAGCCCATATATTTTAGCACTATTTGTAATAGCCATTCTGTGTTTTCTAGCTCTGTCTTATGGCTGACATTTCAAAAGTATTCTCTTGAGATTTAAAGTTGCTTTTAAGAAAACAAACTATAGAAGATAGTGCCCAGATAACAGTATATGAAAACAACATTTTCTAGCATCTAACATATTATTTAAGATGTTATGCACTCAACCAAAGAGGCATATTGACTCATCCTTTGACACTGAAAACCTTTTGCCATGTTTTCATCAAGTAGAACAGTTTGGTTTGGTTTGGTTTGGTACGATATGTTTCTTTTTTTGCGTTTCCATTAAGAACATTACCTAAATAACCGGCCCCAATCGTCGTTCCACTTTTCAGTACCTTTGCCTTGGGGTACCACAACTAAATGGTACGGTACTGTCTTGGAGGAGCTAGACTGGATCCACCCAAGTCAGCTAGTTGGGCGACAGAAAAAAAGTCACTCCCTTGTGGCTGATGTTTCTTCAATGCCTGCAATCTAACTCATACAAAGGTTGACTTCCTGTTAAGACACACAGCCACAAACCAAGCTGCTGGATGTTCGATATCGTTGTTAGTTGTTGTCTCACTGGTATGTCGTCACACTACGTATCTCGTGGCTATTTAGAACAGCACCCGCCCTGCCTAACAAGTAAAGGTACTGTACTCAAAAAACAAGTCTGACCCAGAGCTTTAACATTCCAAACTGTACTGTACTGTACTGTACTGTACCAAACTGAACTGTACCATGATGGAAACACAGCCTTTGTTGCCTGATCGCAACTTTGAAAAATAGCATTTTTTTTATGTTAATGGTTAGATCGCCATCACTAAATGATTCAATAAAACATTACGGATTGATATTGAAATCAAAGCATCAGGTCAAGATGTTTTTATTAATTATCATGGATCAAAAGACATGTAAACATACAGTACCTCAGGCACTTTGAGGAGCTATCAAGTTTACCATTTCATGCAGCTGTAGCTAGATTCTCTGCTCTCTAGCCAACTGGCACTGCCATTAACACTACCTCACATGGACTGTTTTCTAACAACGTCCTCCCATCATTCTAGTCAGTGCCTGTCACAGTAAAAAACAAAAATGTCTAAAAAAGTAAGCTAACTCCCAAATGTCTCTCAGCTGTTCAAAGTCCTCTCAGCTCTCCTTAGACAGAGTAGGCGGCTGTCTGTCCAGGATGCTAGCTACTGTTTTAAATGGCTGTCCCCAGTCACCAAGGGAAGTAAAATCCCCCGAACTGTCAATTACCAACGATTCTTCTATGGAGCTGAGCGAGCCAGCCATGGAGCCATCACCCTCATAGGCGTAGGTTACTAGAGAGTCAAAGGGCGGAGCAGCGAATCCTTGCTGACTCTCCTCCAGCCGGTGTTCAATGAACTCCCTGATCATTTCAGCGTCGCCCTCAGTCACTCTGCCGCGGGAAGGGAGTGGAACCTTCTTCTTCACTGCGACGATAACACTGGCTGTTTGACGGTGGATGTCGGGTGATCTGACGTCATCGCAGCGGCTGGCAAGATGCAGCAAAACACCATCACCATAGCTGTTGTCCTTTTTGGAGGTGCTGCTACGGGCGCTGGCATGCTGTGAGTGTGTGTTGCGCAGGGTGCCCATGTCGAAGGCATGAGTGTCCGCCTCACCGCCACCCTCGTCATCATAGTGAATCACGTTGTCTCGGATGTCCTCCTTTGACGTCATCAGAGAGTCTTTCTCTTTGCTGCGCCTCTGGCTCATGTACAATGCTGCTATAACTGCAAAAAACAATGAGATTGAAGTGATCAGTTCTTTTGTACTTATCTTTTTTTTCTGCATGCATTGAGTTCGAGCACTTTTAAAACTTAATGCAATTCACAAGTGAAACATTTCTCTTTGAATCAAACTTTCCCAAATCCAACTGCTCCACCATGTATTTCATGAGGTGATGGATCACGGTTTAAGTTTCCTGATGGCAGGATCTAATGAGGTTACGCTTCACTCCCAGGTCAGACCCAGGGTAATTTGCTCTGCTCTCAGTTGGAGTCTACATGTGAGGGATACAAACTGCCAAAACTGAGCACGAGTAGCTTTGAAGATAACGAGAAGAAGAAGCCCCGCTGCTCCCGCAAATCTCACTAGTCGTCTTATGGGCACAAAACATTGATTACTCTTGAATTTATGTCCTTGACTGCTCTCTAAACTTCTACTGTGTTTATTTATCTGTGAAATCAAACCTTTTTACTCTCTGACATTGACACACTGGCCTACAAATAATGTAAATGCATGTAGAAGTTATCGATTACCTGATGACTCACCAATCTGTGTAGTCGGATCCACCTTATGCAACAACACATATGCCAAATGATAGTAAGGATAGTGAAGCTTTTTTACAGCTTTTTGTTGCTGTTATTTTATGTATTAGGTTAAACCTCCTGAGATGTCATGTCATTTCATTTTCAAGGTGGACTTTGAATTTTATGTGTTGTTATGTGATGTTTGTGCCATGGTAGTTGTTGTAGGTAAATTGTATGAAGGATGATGAAAAACAGATGTTTTCTCTCTCTCTATCTCTTATAATGTATGTCGTGCTTTTTATGTAATTATGACCAATTTTATTTTATACCTTTGTGTCAATAACATAACTAAAGGTCACCAACTCATTTTTTTATATCTCACTTGACAAGTGAGATAAAAGGTTATAGATCCCAATTTAACCCATATAGGATGTCTCACTTGAAATCACAATGACTAAAAACCATCTACAGGAGAAAAGTGGATTACTCTCTGTGAGACTGAAGCCCTCATAGGTAGTAAGTAGACCTAAAGCAAATTTTTGTATGCAAGTTGTTTAGGTCCAACAAGACCTTCACCCTAAATAATCATAGGTCATTTAGATCTCTGTGCAAAATTGTGTTGGCTACTTTTTTTCACATACAGTAATTTCAACGCATCTAGGCAAAATGCGCACATACAGAATGTGTTCAAAAACAATTAAAAAAGAAAAAAAAAGAAAAAAACAGGTTATTAACTGTCCACAAGTTACAAAGTGTAAAACAATTGTAAATCATAATGAAGGACATACTGTACTAAACTATAGGGTGTTTTATTCTTCTTTTTATAGCAGCTGCAGGTGTGATGACGTGTGAAAGAAAACTGGTTTACTGGCATTTCTTTATGTGTCAGAGACACTCACCCATGTAAAAACAACATTGCAATCTCATCATTTAGCAGGTGATACGTGTTTAACAAGCACAAGCAATGAAATGGACATCTCCACTACACACAAGAGTGCGATGCTTGAGTGATGTCTCTTTTTAAACCACCTTAAAAGTGGAAAGAAGAACAGCAGAGAAGATTGAATAATAACAATAATAATAATAATAATAAAGAGATGTCTTGTAGGTATTAGTCCAGACTCTAATGGGATTCAGTCCAAATAAATCCCTGCTTTCTCACTCATCCTCTCTTCTTGTTTGGATAGGCAAATTTATTGGTCCACCGACACTTATTTATCTTGCTTTCTGCTATAGAATCAATGGGAGCAGGAAAAGGAGTAACTCCTTTACCAGGCAGTCAGTGAGATTAAACCAAGGCTTCCTCTGTCTGCATGTCTAATGTCTAATGTCACTGTTGCTGCTGCAGTCCTACTAGATATTTGAAAACAGAGAAGTGGCACAAATCATTGTTACAATTTGACTATTAATAGTGGATTTCTGTACAACTTCACCTACATTAAGCAGGAATATTTGATGAGGAGTTGAAACATGATTCCAGCACAGCTAGTTTCAACTTGGTATTTATAAAGTAGAGGTGCTTCATTATAATATATGTGATATATGTCATATCACAATATTATTTTAATGTTGGACCTTACATAACACAAAAAATGACTACAAATAAGCTTGGGTGTTTTTCAGGATTTTAATTGCAGCATCTCAGATCCTGACAGGGTGTGACCTTGCTCAGCACTGATCTCAGCACTCTGCCTACAGAACTAATCTGACTAATCTGTCATCTGGCAGAAATATTATACATTTTCCCCTGCAAATCTGTTTCACACTACAATTATATCCTATCTGAATCTTAATTGTGTACGAGAGGGTACTGCAAGTTAACACAGTACTGCTTTTCTTCTAAGTATACAGGACTGTCATTGTGAATTAAAATATACAGGACTGTTATTGTGAATTAAAAAAAAAAAACAACAACTATGAATTGACTCTCGTTGTAAAGAGAGAGAATGAGAGTGAGTTGCAGATGTGGTGATATACCATCCATCCCTTTACACCAGATGCCTTATATGAGAAAGCCAATCGAGGCACATCAGTGCCCAGAGAAAGAAAAACAACATCCCTGGGGAACTGCATGTGTTACAGAGACTAAACAAGGTCATAGGACTGGGCTAATGCAGGGCTGCTGATATGCACTGGAATATATTGATATTTCAGCATGTTCAGCTGTTTGGGAGACTTAATAGGAAACTGTCTTGTGTCTTGAGGGGATGTTGCGTCTGCTGCTGGAGGAAGTAGTAGGATACAACTGAGGATTGTGAAAAAGCATAGTTCCAGTAGTGATAGCAGAGGCACTATAAATGCATTATGAATGCATGGGATTCTTTTTCTGAAATTTGTCGGGGAAAACATCCACCTGCTGGAAGCTATACGTTGATTTTTGGCTTCTTTTCTGATTTAGGTTAAAACTTCACAGTGTCCTGACTGTTGATGCGACGTACTAGATTTGTTTTTGCAAGTGGCATGAAATGAACACAAAATTACAAGAAAGGAAAACAAACAATCAAATATACGAAAACATACTCTACAATAAAAGGGCAGATAAAGTGAAACCTGATTCCGCAGGATTCAGAGCAGTTGTGTACCATGCTGCACACTGGTAGATTTAGACATGGATTTATTAAGTTTTGCAAGAAGAGAAGCAAAGATGGCATGCCCTTCTAAAATGTCTGCAGGCAGTTTTGAAGCTAGAAGCCACTTCCTGGGACAAAAGGCAAATAAAGCTGTGACAATTATGGCAGGAAAAAGCATGGAATGACCTTATGTGACTGAACCATTTAAAATCTAAGATATAACAATTAAAGCTGTTAAATTTGTGAATGTGTACAATATGACATTATTTCGATATGATTTGAGCTTTTATTACATGAAATGCTTTTGAGGAAAAAAACTAATGTTGTTTAATTATAAGCAATGAACAACCTTAAATAAAAGCATCATATGGCAATCTATAGCATATTATAGTTTATAGTCTGAAATACCACTCAAGAATAGTCCTCACTTAATGAGGTCTAGCTGTGTAATTACCTGTAAAAATCTTTTACTGCCACACCTTCAAAGCAGTGTACAGTATAACTGAGAATAACCTAGGAAGCCAATCTTTAACACCACTTTCTGCTACATAGCTAGAGTAATGCAAGCTGGATGTTGCAGTTCACTACACCATAAGGAAAATGCCAATGTAGTGAGTCAATGAGAAGAAACAAAGCTGAACTACAATGAACAGAAAAATTGATCCATCCATCACATTCTACAAGCCCACTTCCTGTTTCAGCTGTCCCTCACAGTGTTGATGCAATGGTCTGTTCTGTTCCACAAAGTCAGAAGTGAAGAAGCTCAAGCAAGGTCCGCTGCCGATATAACATCCAACTAGCACAGTTTTGAAACAAACTAATCCTGCTTTTCCAGTTAAAAAATGACATATTTTACATGATTTTTATCCATGGACCGTTACATTACTCCAACCGCAGCCACTGAAAAGCTGCAGCTCCTTCAAAAGTATAACTTATGGACAAAAAGGAAGGCATTCAAACCAGACCTTGACAAGGAAAGTTTACCCACAGAATTCTGAGACCTTCTGAGGATTTACAAACCTTAAACTTATGTGTCAAAATTCTGACACAATACCAAAGGTGAGCTGATCTGTTATTTTCAGAGCTGCTGTGCTTCCACTGCCACCCTGAGGCAGTCATGCCAGTCATTCCCTTCAGTCATTCCTAGTTTTACTAGTGTTCAAAAAGAGCTGGAGAAAAATGATGTGTAATTTCTTTAGTCTTGCACTTGAATTAAGGGGATTAATTGGCTAATAGATATTGAACCAGCTATATAATCCTTTCAGGTTCGTTATCCAGAAACACTGAAAACCATATTCTAGTCATTTCCCAACAATGTCTAGATTACAGAACCAATAATGGCTTTTGAATTGTCAGTCCAACAAAACAAGAGAGTAGGAATAGTGAGGAAATTCCACTCCTCAACATTGTACTGATAAACAGTTGATCTGTTGTTAAACAAATCACTGCTGCAGTCACATCCACAATTTTTTCTTTGTATCTCCACCCAGTTGCTTGTTAATGTTATTTCTGGTATATTTCTTCCCAGCTCCTTGCTCGCTGGTTGCTGGGCTGTTTCTGCCCTGGAGGTAACAACAGCTAAAAGGAAGTTAATAAAACAGTAGGGGATGCCAAGTCAAAGACCATTCATTCCCCAGAGAGGCCACACAGCTTTTTAAAACATCTACCATTGTTCAGGAATTCACCAGCAAACACGGCTGCCATTGTCTTTGTTTCTATTCAAGGCTTAACATGTTAAGATTGTAACTTTATATAAATTAACATCAAGCCAGGGTTCTTTTATGTCTCTGCTCTTCTTCAAAGGGTTGTTTCGCCATCAGGATATATGTGGAAAAAAAAAATATCTCTTTCTGTCAAGCAGGAGGAAGAAGTAGATGCAATGTGCTAGCAGCTATTAGCCTGTCCTCTCTTCCCCTTTCTTTATGTCCTCTTTCAGTTTTCCTTCCTCTCCACAGAGGACACCAATAAAGAAGGCACAATGCCCTCAGGAGGCTGCGATTCTTCTCTGACACGACATCAGTCAGTCCACACGCATGCGCGTACACGCATGCATGCATGTGCACACACACCCAGATAGAGAGAGAGAGAGAGAGAGATGTGGGGCCACGATAAAGAGCTGCTTTCACACTCTCAGTCTTTCAGTTCTGCTTCCTGTGTAATGCTCTCTCTCTCTCTCTCTCTCTCTCTGTGAAATACACGCTCACACCCAAACACAAATGTGGACAGATATACATATACATATGTATGTAGGTTAACTCTCTGCAACAGAGTCAAAAACTAAATAACACAATGGAAGGAGGTAAAATTCAAGTAAATGAGGAACCAGACTCGGAGGGAGCACTCAAAATAAAAACAAAACAACAAAATCTTGTAATAAGTAGAAGTGTTTCACAGGCTGAATGCACCCCCTAGTGTTATGGCATGGATATAATGTATTATATCTATATTAAATATAAGTATTTAAATGGCGAGACAATGCAGAGAAACTTCTCAAGTTAGTTGTTTTTTTGGTTAAAGAGATGACTGGCAGCTTTAGTCACATCAGGTTTATAAAGTGGTAATTTTCATAAAAATCCTCCAAATTCTAGGGGACGGTGGTAATTTTCAATAATTTATTTTTTTTTTGGGGGGGGGGCATGAGGGACAGGGAAAGTCCACAATGTACTTCTCTGAGGATGATTTTTTTGTTATTATTACTATTATTTTTAGCTGACATCTTGTTGTCTGTCTGTCTTTTTTTTTCCCCAGCATATCCACATTTAACCCTTTTTTTTTTTAAATTTAAAATCTGATTCTTACAGATGTGTTTTCCTTATGCCACAGAGGAGTTTTGCAACCTTGAACTTGACAGGGGCGAATTTGGTTTTATAGAGTGATAGAACGCACCATCATCTTTCCTGCATCTTTGTGTGAAATCCACATCACAAACATGGATACAGCCACAACGACACCAAAGCAATCCATGCAAGTAGGTTGGTTAGGTCTGGATGCACAAACCCAGTTCAATTACTTGCAGTTAGGAGTGTGGAAAGTCTGCCTGAAAATGTTGAATTCAAGATAAAAAAAGAAAAACAAAAAACAAAGACTTCATAAAACTGAGCCCATTAGCCAGATTCAAACCTCACTGTCCTGAGAGTAGAATAGAATAGTCAGTTCTTCCTCCTCTAAGCAGTGTTTGGTGTTTGTATCTGTTTCTGTGTTGCAGTCTTGTACAAGGAGCTTACCAAAGAGAAGAACTACACACAGCAGAATAGCCATCAAAGCTCCAGTGCTGAGGCCCACAGGCAGAAAGATGGCCTCTGCTGAACAGGTCAGCAGCGAGCCCCCCGTCTCACAGGAGCAAACTCGGATGGTCAGAGTGGTCGTGCTGCTCTGAGCCGGGTAACCGCTGTCTTCCACCACGATGGGAAGAACGTAGACGTCCTGCAGCCGCCGCTGGAAGCCCGATCGCCTCGTCACAATGCCAGCGGTGTTGTCTGGAACCAACGGAAAATGAGGCGGACTTACTGACAGTAGACTTAATGTTAACTAGTTCCAGCACCATCTGAGAACTCTGATCTTCCATGCAAACTTCCTGCATGAAGTTTGCATGTTCTCTACATGTCTGGGTGGATTTTCCCTTAAGCTACTCTAGCTTCCTCCTACAAAGACATGCAGATTATGGTCACTTTCACAGAAGAATCTTAAAAGACCATATGGAGGGAGCAGAGTGTTCTCCAGCTCTGGTCCGATGTCAGCTAGACATGACTCCATTTTTTTCCTATTCACCTCAAAACATAAGCAGTATAGATAATGGATTTGTACAAGTGAGGTTTGGCTCATACTGGAACTATGATAATACAAAAAAAAAACAAAAAAAAAAACTAAATCTTAAAAATCTGGTCCCACAGAATATATTTTACATTAAATTTACATTTTATATTTTGATATTTTATAGTTATGTATTTAATTCTTCTTTTAGATTAATATTTTAATGACTATCGTGATATCTTGCTATTTTATATGTCTGTAATAGTCTTGGACAATCATGAAAAATAGATTTTTGATAATAATACTCTTCTGCATCTTCTCCCAACTGAAACCACACGTTGCTTTTATAGTATTTTTTTCTGAAAGACTCATTTTCTTTTTATCAATCAATTTGGTTTCCATGAAAGTGTCACTGATATTTTTTTTACATCATTTCTAGAAAATAGGCAAAATAAAATGAGCTCTGATGCCTTGTTCCATTTCCTACTCTGATATATTGGTGCTATTTCGAAGCATATTGACATTTAGAAAACACATGTCTGTAAACAATCCATAATCCAGACTGTCAGTATGGTTTTTATCCCAGCAGAACTGAGGAAAATTTTAGTCATTTGTAAGCATTCATTTCTAAACGTGGCTGTGCAATGAAAAACTTTTTGTCCAGACTTCTAAAAAATTTTTTTTTTGCCTTTCACAGACAATTTTTTTGGCTGAAGTAGGTTGTATACAGTTCAAGGCATTAACTTATTCTATTTAAAAGGCTTGGTAGTATTTGTCTAAAAAGATATTTACTCACAGTAAATATCTGTGAGTAAGTGAGATGCAATGCAATGCTTAAATGAAAAGCATATTCTAAAAGGCAAATGTCAGGAAATGCCCTTGGCAATGATTTCCATTGAATATGACAAAATGGTACTTTCATTCTATATCTATAAAGATTAAAAAAGAAACATGAGTCAGTATTTTGGTGGTTAGGTGTCTGTCATAGACAGATGAATGTTGGTTTGCAAATCTCTCTCTCTTTCTCTCAGTGAACTTGTATTTGATACCTCTTTAGGACCTTTATTGGAATAAACATGGACCTTGTCGGGACTAGTAGTCCTCATGGGGCCCAAAACCTGGTTCTAATGAGGCAGAACTTAATATCTGAAGAACTGTTTAAGTTTCGGGCAAAGATATGGAGTTATGTTTGTGTTTGGGGTTAGATTAAAGATAGAGGCAGGCATTAGCTGGTCATAGTTAAAGTTAGGGATAAAGCTTTATTTTGGTTGTCCAAATGAATGGGTGTCGGTGCAGAGTCCTAAAAAGGATAGCTGTGCAAACCCGCATGTGTGTATGTGTCAGAACAGATATGTTCTCCCTTTGCTCGACAGTGATGGAGCTTGACAAGGTAGAGACCATTAAGGTACCTTGTTCCTGTTACACGCACACACACACACACACACACACACACACACACACACACACTACTTCCCCTCTGTGGCTGCAGGACCTTGTTTCTGACTCTATCAGACATGATGCTGATTGTATAGGTACAAATATACAAGCACAAAGTCGTAGATGTCAGTGAGGTGTTGTGGGGAAACAGTACATGTCAGCAGAGGACTTACTGTATGTCACGCAGTAACATTTTGCCCCCTGCTGGTGAAGATGCAAACTAATCTCATGCTGTCTGACGGAGAAGAAACAGTGTTATGATTTCACTGCATTTATCTTCATTTATCTTTCATCTTGTTAGTCTATGATTTCTGTTGATGGCTTTCATACTTGTCATATTTCTGAGGCTTTATTTCTGTTCAGGTCCAGTGTGTAAAATACAGGTGAAATAAGTTTTATTCAACAGAAACTGAAAATAAAATAAATATGCTTATTGCTGGTTTGAATACAACTTAGACCACCTGAGACCTTAGAACCTGTAGGAGGTTCCACAATGTGACATTTTGAGCCTGCGTTCTCTGAAGAGTTTGTCATAATATTCCCGTGTGTGTGTGCCTGGTTTTCCTTATTTTGTGGGGACCTAAATCTGTTTACACACACATAAATTACATAAACAACTGTAGTTGTACAATCAAACCAAAACAGCAATATAGCCATGCTCTGCAATAATCATGATCAGAGCTTTACGCCTGCAATTACTACCTTTGGCATCTTGGGGGCAGTGTCAAACAAGTTTTGAAAACAACAGTGGCATCGTCATGTCAAGTGACATGGCAAACTTTTAAGCCAAGTGTTGCTCATTATAAATGAAGCTGTAAATATTTATTCATAGTTGTGTTTCTAAGAGTACAATATCTTATGTAGACAAGTGATTTTGAAAATAATGAGCTGAAACTTTTCCCTTTGCAGCTCCTTCCACATTGACAGTTTGTCCTTAATCTTCCCCTTTACATACTTCCAAAATCTCTAACAGTGAAGTTCCGGTTGCGAAGCTCCCTTGGGATCTTGAAGAAGAACCTCTGACCGACAGGAGGAAGATCCTTGTCCACAGCGCTCACTGTCTGGATCACCTAGTCAGGGAACCAACCAAGAGAGAACAATGAATCAGGGATCCCTAGAGAGAAAAGTTGGCAGCTTGTGCAAAAAAAAAAAAAAAAAGATGTTTCAAGACTGCCGACTGGCAGAGAAAATGTCAGGAGGGAAAAATGAAACTATAAATCCTGCCTAGAGGTGCATGTTTTTACAGTTTATGTGCCAAAAACACTTGACCCAGAATATTTCCAGTCTATGTAATAGTGGTAGTGTAATTATACAGAGTAAAAACGTAACACATTAAGAAGTTTCCTGTTTTATACAATTTGCAGATCCCATCAAACTGATGGGGCTCAGTTCAGTTTACCTGCCCAACCTTGGAGTTTTCACACACAAATGACTCTGAAGGAACAGACAGCTCAGGAGGGAACTCATTCACATCCAGGACGTCGACTGTCACAGACACTTTGGTGGAAAGCAGCGGGTTGTCTGTTTGGGTGCAAAGGAAGTCATTATGCACACAGTGACACAGTAATATCCATGGCTAAAGAAGTCAGGAGGAAACATTCATAGCTATTACTTGTTGAACTTTTAAAAGTACTTTTTTTTCCATGCAGTCATTTATTTTTGATAACCCGTATGATGTATCTAATATTTAATTTATAAATTATTTCAGTTTTTGAACACATAAGTACACATAAGTAAACTGCAGTGCAGTGACAAAGTGCAGATTGGAGAGACAGCCTGGAAGTGTTATTCAGTAAATGTTTATTTAATTTAAGCACTTTTGTTCATGATTCGTTAGTATTAAAGTGATTTATTTTTTTCAGATAAGAGATAAACTGTATATATTTTCCTCATCTTTTATTGGGTAGTCAAGCTCACGTGGACCCATGAATCAGACACGAGGCAGACTCTTAACACATTTTTACATTGTCCCTAAATGTAAATGTGCCTGTGCATGTGTGGTAATGATATTTCTTAAAATGTTAGGACCTTTTCTTTTGTAGCATGTACAGTGCACTAACCTTGTCAGAACCAGTAGTCCTCATGGAGACCAAAATCTGGTCCTAAAGAGACAGAACCTCATTTCTAAGGAACTGGTTAATTTTGTGCTATAACATTTTTATAGCACAACTTTTGGACATTAACTTGTTATGGTTAAGGATGGATATGAGATTTTGTTTTGGTGCCCAAATTAATGGAAGCCAGTGCAAGTCCATAAAGGAATAGCTACACCAGCCTGTGTGTGTGTGTGTGTGTGTGTGTGTGTGTGTGTGTGTGAATATGTCTGTGTCTCTGCCTCCTGCTACTATCATGGTTCAGTCAGCTTTGGATCATTGTGATTGTGCCAAAGATGATCACTGGAACTCACTGTGTTTTCCTTTGCTGGTTATGTAATCCATTACCGATTAGTATCAGCATTAAAATTCAATCTGTGCCTGGATATATTATCTCATTAATATTCCACAGAAATGCAGTTAGTAGTGAGTTTAATTCAAGGCACTGAATTGACCATAGGTCTTAATATGTTGTGAATAAAATGTGGGTTTATGAGATTTGCAAATCATTGTATTCAGTTTTTATTTACATTTTATACAACGTCCCAACTTTTTTGGAATTGGGGTATGAATTATGGGGTATGAGCGAGTTATTATAGGCAGTGTTACACTGCACTGAGGTTATTCTGATCATATGATAAGAGTGACTTATGACTTATGTTTCAAAAAGGATCAGAATAGAAACAGATTTTAATTTTTGTTAGTATGCATTTTGCACAATCATACCCTTGATGACAATATTTCATTGTTTTCTAAGTGGAACTGGTTTAAGAACCAATTATAATATTGTGGAAAAGTGGCGAGGTTGTCAATTAGCTGCATTAGCTGAACTTGGTTGCCTGAACTTGTTGGAAAAATGATAACTTGATTTGTTGAGAAATTCACAATAATCAAGTCAAATGTTGCGATTGAGTCTGTGCTGAAACTATTGAAAGAAAACATTAGATGGCCTTTACAGAGTCAAGGGGGAAAAAGTTCAGTGTGTTGTTGAATGCAGAACCATTTTGTTTGGAAATACTTACTGACTTTGGTCGCCACCACGGTGATCTTGTGCTGTGCAGCCATCTCTCTGTCCAGGTAGTCATTAGAGGAAATGGTTCCCTCAACAGTGTCGATGTCAAAAGAGCTGTCAGACTCCGTGTCCCAGTGCAGAGAATACCTGCACAGATGAGAGAAGTCTACATGAGAGGGGAACAGGTTCAAGTGGTGAGCTGAGTGCTCTGATGTCAACTGACATGGAAAAATGCTGTCACAAAACAAAGAGAACTTTTGTCACAGAAAAAGTTTTATGCCTTCTGTATTTATTAATAGTGACAGGAAAGGGGAACCATGGAATGAGGTGGGATAAGGTAACGAAATAAAGTTAATGGTGTGACCTCGCAGGAGTCCAGCCTAACACCTGCTGCCCAAAACATATGCACCCTTCACTTTTCCATTTGGTCTCCCTACAAAAACACAGCTAAGTTTAAACTTTGAAGAGAAAACTGTTTGTTAGGTTGCCATTTCATTTGTGCTGTTCATAACAAGGGTATCTAAAGCATCAACATGAGAAAAGTTCTCTAAGGTAACTTTCCCAGACTTACAGACAAATCTCCTTAAGATGATCATCACTTGACTGTAGCACCTATTTGACTGATTACATTTTCTTTTTAGTTTTCAATCAGTCATATTTACCCATATTTAAATCTGCCATATTGCACATATAGTAGATATAAACATTTTTCCTCGAGAAGGGATTCCCAGCTTTCTGGAACTGTCAGGGAAATCTGACATTGCTGTTATGATGTCCCCACCAGTAATGAAGAGTCTGCTACCTGACAGCGCTGCTGCTCACATCCAGGTCATGGGCAGTCACAGAGCCAATGATGGTCCCTGGAGGAGAGTCCTCATACACATCCATGGAATACGAGGGCTTGGTGAAGACAGGAGGCTCCTCCATGTCCAGGACACTCACCTTCACTGTGGCCGAGTCTTTGAAGGGGCCCAAGTGTAGGAAACGAGGATCCAGGTGTGTGTTGGAAGCCTCCACTTTGAAAGTGTATGACTTTTTGGTTTCATAGTCAAGGGTCTGCGGGACCACAAGAGGACAAGAGATGGAGGGACCTAATTATATATCTGGAGGCTATGAAGTAAGAGATACATTGGTATAGGTATTGAGGAACATGAGGTTGCTGTATTTGTATTTGCAACACACATCCCTTGTGTCCCTATTGGTTCCTCTTTGGTCACTGTTGTGAAAAGATGCCGCAGTAGCATGATAACACAGGCACTCTTCTCCAGAGATGTTGATTTTGTCAAAATATAATGCCATTATCTGTATTATCATTAACTTAAAAGCAGTATATATCAAAGCTTATATATTTGTAATTAAAGTTACATGTACCTTTTGATAACAGTTACTTACTCACTGATACTGTGCACTAGAACAAGTCAAACGTAAAAACTTAATTTTGGAAAATAGTTGGAATCTTCAAGAATGTTGCAGGGAACAGTGGAAATATTTTGTGCTCCTGAAACTCATGGAAATGGTTAAAAATGAGGTGTCCATACACCAACTGTTGCCCCCACAAAAATCTCAGAATTACCAACAATGTGACATTTTGAGCCTGAGCTGTGCGGACACTTTTTGTTGTTTTGTCAATCCTGCCGAGCACCCACTGTTCATTAAATTCTGTGCATTTGCAGAAAACTGAACTTGGACCTGAGCTATTTTAATATTAATGTGGTCAAATGAAACAGTTCACAGCATCTCAGACAGCATTTTGACTGATTATTAGATCCGAATGTAATATCTCTTTGTGCTACCTTTTTGGATATAAAATTACTCATGATGCACCGAGCTTAGACACATGATAAACACATTCATGTAGATAAATGAAACACAGGTATGAACAAAAAACGTTAATTAAAATGATGATCCTCTCAAAGACGTTGCCTCGGGCTGAGATTAATTCTCAAGCCTGATACACAGAAAGACTAAACCTTTCATTATACAGTTCTACAATACGTGCCATGTAATCTTCACATAATTAAAAGATAATGTCTTCCTTTTTGTGAATGCTGTGTACTTCCATATGTAAGACACTGATAAAAAATAATTACAATTTACCATTTATGCTTCAAGAAAATACATCAGTTTAATTTCTACACCTCCTCCCCTTCTTTACTGGCCTATATATAAGGTTTATGTTCACAGTGTACTGTTGAAGTCTATTATTTTATTACTTAAAATCATGGATATTGTATCACCTTTATACTGTTTATATTTTTAGATCTATCTTTTGGGAGAGAGGCGGGTCCATGAGGGATCCACCAATGAAGGATATATGGATATATGGAAAGACATATATGGAGAAGCCCTAGTTGTGGGAAGCAGTAGCACTATGACAACACTAGCCTTAAAATATACAACCTCTGATGTAGGCGGCGGCAGAATTACTGAAACATATTCACTAAAACACAGTATATATGTTCTCTTCTGATTACTAAGAATGACACAGAGGTGTCCTGTTTTATTGTTGCACAGCGACCATGACTGCATCCTGATCAATTAATCCATCGCAGTAGACACCTCAAAGAACAGGATTCTTGGTTCCCCATGTCCAATCACTGCTATGAATGCACTGCTCACTGATTGATTTGGAAGTAGAGAAAGGTCGATTTCCATTCTTCCCCCACACTCGTCTGTTTGTGAAAGCACGGGAGAGGGATGCAGGAGACCGACACTTTGATATGGAAATGTAGCAGCAAACTGTACCAAGACACATTTGTATACACATCAAAGAGAGTTTGTATAATGATGCTGTAGCCAATTCACATTCCTCAGCTTGACTGTTGCTCTCCTCTGTACATCAGAATCAAACCATATAAGTATTTTGGCTTCACTCAACAATTCATCAAGTGGAGACTACTTGAAGATGAGTGACTAACCGCTGCATCACAACAAACTGCTGCTGAGGAAGCTGTTCAAAGCATCTTCAAACACACACACACACACACACACACAGACCCAAACATGTATAAATCTCTTCACTGCCTACACAAACACCCATTTGACTCTTTAACTTTCATCTTCTCACTCTCACTGATCTTGTGGGAAAGAAAGACACTGTCGTTTCCCACTAAGAGCCCTCTGCAAGTCACCTCCCATTATTGTCTAAAGGAAATCATCATGTGTGGATGTGCCTCAGTAGCCAAGCCTTTTCACTCTGTGAGAAAAAAGTTCCAAGGTTTTTTTTTTTTTTTTTTTTTTTTGATAATCAGAAACAAAAAAGACAGTGTAGAGAATTTGCAGTTTAGCTGCAAAGTATGCTACTTTGAGAAAGAAAAGACCTGTTAGTCGATCATGTGTAAAAGAAAGAAAGAAAGAAAGAAAGAAACAAGGTTTTTTTTTTTTTTTTTTTTTTTTGATAATCAGAAACAAAAAAGACAGTGTAGAGAATATGCAGTTTAGCTGCAAAGTATGCTACTTTGAGAAAGAAAAGACCTGTTAGTCGATCATGTGTAAAAGAAAGAAAGAAAGAAAGAAAGAAAGAAAGAAAGAAAGAAAGAAAGAAAGAAAGAAAGAAAGAAATGTGGCCACATGTTTTCTGATCAGGACAGAGGACGCACTGGAGATCTCGATATAAGCGGATCACTTAAGGTGAAGCTTAGGTCCGTACAAGTCTCAGTTAGAACTTTTTGTTCTTATGTGAAAAAAGAAATAAGGCAAAAGCCTGACTTTTCAAAATAATGACTAACGAACATCAGAAAATACACTTTATTAACTTGATTGAAGTCAAAATCCAGGATAGGCTCAGATTGCATTTGCAGTATTTCTTTTACTTTGAAATTCAGTACAGGGAATACAGCTGCAATAAAAGCACATGATAATTGGTTGAGTCAATTTCTTTGTTATTTTACATGAAAAATAATGGCACCACTGGCAGTGGAGTTTTGTTACCAAATGGAACATTTCCTGTGGGGAAAATAACACATGTTATAGCTTTCGGTTCTCAGAGAAAATTGTCCCCCATTGTGCTGTTAAGAAGCTTGGGGTTTAAAATCCCTGATAAGCCCAGTTTGTAGAGCTTTATTCACTGTAAAGCAATTAGCAATTGTGGACATTTTTAGCATACTTTTTCAAATTTTAGCCATAACAAAACAGTGGAGGGTCAGATTTTCTGTAGACCATACAGTAGCGACATGGTAAAATATTTTACTTTGGGGGAACAAGTTCACTCTAGCATATGTCATGTGTTATTTATTCACTTTTATCTACTCTAGACCAAAGTAAAGTTTGAATGGATGATTAGTTAATAAAAGAAAAACTTAAGAAAAAAAATATATACTTTACTTTAAAATTGACTTGGCAAATCTGTTTAAGCTTACATTGTTTTAAGTCATGCTACATGTTTAACTGACATGTGCTCCAATGAAGAAAAGAAAAGAAAAGAAAAGAAAAGAAAAGAAAAGAAAAGAAAAGAAAAGAAAAGAAAAGAAAAAATTAGAGAACAAGAAACTTCCATTTTTCAACAGGCTGGCAGACACAGATTCAGTTTACTTTTAAAAACTTAAGTTGCAGTGACTTTGTGTGTGACTCTTATGTACTAACAGGGTTTATCATCATTTACTGAAACAAATGCAAAGTAGCCTCAACATGCTCAGCAGTTTGGCAGCTACGTATGCAGCCGCTGTTACTGAGAATTCACATGTCTGTTGTTAAAATCATTCATTGCGTCCTGCAGTGTTTATGCCTCCAAACTCACTGCAGTCCCAGTACTGCACAGCTGATCTTACATGGCAGACACTAAAATAAGGTTTCATGTCCAATCGTGCCCAAATAACTGAGCTACAGAGGAATTAAGTGTCTCCTAACTGACCTTAATTTGTCCAGTGTAGGCCTAAGACATGATTAAAAACAGAAGATCCCCTTGTTTCATGGAGCTAAGTGAAGGAAAAGGGACCAGGGCTGATTGTCAGTGAGGGAGCCTGGGAGGATTTATGCTTGGGATCCAGCCAAAAACAGGATATAAAAGAGTGAAGAGAGGAGAGATTAGTGTCTTCAATATGCTACACTCACATGGTGATAACTATAATATAATCTATTAAATGAGTACATATCCTTCTTTATAAAACTTAAACAGAACAAATTTCATTTGTTTCCTTGTTTATTGTTCCCTTGCTTGTGAGGTTTTTTTTTCCTTACACTGTTGGCACATTACTGCTAATATCAATCAGCTCAATAACATGAAACAAACAACAGGATGTGAATCTATTTTCTAAATTAGTGGCAGTAGTCGTCAATACAGCACCAGTCTGTGCAAGGATAGGGTTTTTGAATTATAGCAATAAAAACAACATCGAGACAGGAGCATTGGTTACCACAAAAAATTGGCTGTTGCTTCTATAAAACAGAAGCAACAGCCAATTCAAAAGGTGGCTGCTCTTCAAGATGCTGTCTTTTGGCAACACAGGTGTTACGAGCTGTGTTAATGTAGCAGTCGGTGGTACAGCAGGCCAAAACACCGAAGCAATGCATGGGCAGACTTTTTCAGTCAAACATGTCTTCATAGTCCCTGTTGGTATATCATGGTAATTTTATGACTTGGTAGAATAAAGCGCCTTTGAGGAAGAGGCTGGTCAAGTGTTTCATACAGTAACTGTGAGTCAGTTCAATAGAAACAAAGACCTGGGACAAAACATGAGCATTGAAAGATTTATCTCATTTCTCAAATAAGAGACTTTAGCTGAGAAAGATGCAGCTCAAACAGGAGTCACGTGTCAGCTGTCACGTCTGGCCTGGTTTAGATGACAGTCTGATATAAAAAAGCCTCTGCAGCCCTCTGATGTTTAAATGCATGATGTGATATGACTTGGGTGCTGTGTGTTTCTCTCTCTCTTTCTGTGTGTGCGTGTCTGTGTCTGTATTTGAGTGTCATGTGAGGTGGTATATGCTTCCAGATGGAGCATTTAACCATTTGTGTCATGTTTTGAGGTCACACTCACACACACACACACGCACACAGGTTTCCATGACTTCAGAGGGCATTGCATTGACTTATTTTCATTTCCTGGAGCTTAAACATAATTACTACTGGTCTAAGCCTAACCCTGACCCTGACCTTAACCTAACCCTAACCTCTGCCTAAATTTAAAACATGTCTTTACCTTTAAATGTAATAATTTACATTATGGGGATTTGATTTTTGTCCCCATGAGGAAGACAGGTCCCCATAATGTGACTGTGGAAACAGATTTATCCCACAATATAAATAATACCAGGTGCACACACACACACACATACACCCCTTATCTTTGTTCCTCTTGTTTTGCTTTACCTTCCTTTCTTTCAGTCTCTTCTCTCTCTGATTCTCCATCAGCTTGGCTGACATTGCAAAACTGAATACTGTTTTGTGTGCATCAGAGTGTGACATCCCGCCCGTGTGTGTAAAAAGCATTATCTAGCCTAATAAGTTGGTTCAATGGAAGGTTAAGAGGCAGATTGATTGGGATCACAGCCAGATCAGCACATTCCTCCCTCTCTTAGATCACAGACAGCACATCACGAGGGAAATGCTGATGACTGCAAAATTTGCCTTTACTTGTGAAGTATTTTTTTTTCCATATATAATGAGGTGATACCTTTACAAACAGAATGTGATGTGAAGAAATATTTGCAAAGAAGGGTAAGGTAAAATTGAAAGCTTTTCCCATTGAATTGCTTTGAATTTCCTATTGTGATTCAAGCTAAGGATCAGAAGGTGACATATTTACTGTTTATATTTGAAAATGTGTAAAGTCTGCTTATATAGAACTGCAGCATTTTCAAAAATGATGCAGGCTTGATTGTAGTTTGAAAACTCCTGGGCTGAGTAAGGATAGGCAAAATGGAGTCCTTAAAATATAATGACACAGTTGCCCACATTCACATATTGACTCAGTCCTGCTGACTAGAACAATTTCACTTTCACCTCATTGTCAGTCTAATAAAATAAATTAGACATGATTGTTAACTGTATTCTGTTGTGAGAGAATTAGCTTCCTGTTTACACCATCACACGCATGCCCAGACTACCTTAATGGTCACATGACACATGCATTTTCAGCTGTGGTAGTGTGGATGCAGACTACTTGTTAGAACTGTTATTGGGGGAAGATGTATGGTCATGTGGCCCTCCGACTTTAATGCTGGAACACTTCACAGTACAGTATAAAGGTCAAACAAACAATCCCTGTAAATGAACCTGGCTTCTCTTCCCCCTAGTTGTGTGGGTCTGTGTGTCTGTGTAAAACACTACACTTCCGCTTTTTTCACCTGATTTACTGTTACCGCTGACTCATCAATTTCATCTTTTTTGACTTATGCTAAATTCAAACTAATATACATTTTCTAAGCAGAGCAGTGCATGTCATACTTGCCACTTTGGCTTTTTGAAAGAGAAAACATGATGTGAAATGTGCTGTTACATAAAAGTCTCTAAGCGTATGATAAGACTAGTGTTGGATTTTGGTGGTTCTCAATAACAAATATACACTTTAAAAACTGGTCTTTTCACATTTCAAACTTCCTTCCAGACAAGCCCCCGCTGCTCACCAGCTGTATTCAGCTATGTGGAACATAATGTACATCCTTTTTTTTTCCTTTCACCCACCTTCAAACCTTTGCAGTTGCCTCCTAACCACACTTACAAACATCGTCCTATTGGTTACACCTCCATGACATACTCCCACAGGTAACACTCAGACTGAGAATACAAATGAATATCCCATTTCATAGAATTCAGAGTTTTGTCTCCAAGAAAAGAGAGCAAAACCTTTTTGGTGTCTTATTTGAGGATCATCAATCCATTCTGTATTGATGCTGTTCATTCATTTTGCTTGAATAAACAAATCTTTTGCCACCTTGCTTCTTTTGAGTCTTTTGCTTGAATCCATTCAGTTTTCCGCAATAAATCTTTTGGAGGAAACAACAAGAAGTTTTCTCCACCTGACAAAACAGCTGAAGCGTTTCACTAGAAAACTGGTAAGTATAGTAGATGTAGTTTGTTAATTAGTGTTGATACCAGTGTCCCTTGTTATGGTGACGGGTCATCAGCAGCCATAACAATGCTCTACTGTTTCGACTAACACAGACATTTCCCTCTGCTGCTCCACAGTGACACTGTACATATGATCCAACACAGAGGCAGTCACAGACAAATGCTGTATTTGGAACTGACCAGTGTAACGGCAAAAAATAAACAAGAGCAAAACAATGGAAAATAACAAGTCAGCCTGTTGTGTCACC
Organism: Brachirus orientalis; assembly: GCA_016785285.1. Lineage (NCBI taxonomy): Eukaryota > Metazoa > Chordata > Actinopteri > Pleuronectiformes > Soleidae > Brachirus > Brachirus orientalis. The sequence continues at coordinate 166,175 of JAFBJR010000153.1, forward strand.
AATCGAAAATATAAACCTAATAAAGGGTGATGGTGAGTGTCTGTCAGCTGTAGGGCTGGGTATCGAACTTCAGTCCTCTCATCAGATTGACTGGTTATCAAACCTGCCATGTCACCTTATTTCAGAAATGTGGTGTTCTTTTCTTTTTTAATTTTTAAAACATAAGTAGTTAAACTCAACCTCAGTGATCTAATAATCATGCAGTAAGATGATACTTTTTTTTACCATTATTTGTTATGCAATTAAAGAACTAATATATCAACTCCCAACCTTTATCAGCTTCCATGTGTGTATTGTTGCTAATGAGTGTATGTACCTGTTTCAAGACTATGGTGCCCTCTTGACTATGTCGATCTGAGATGATGTCAAACATGTTGCCTTCATCCCCTGGAACAATGGCATAATCCACCTCTGCGTTGCTGCCAGCATCCAAATCGTGGGCCCGAATCCGACCGACGGCTGAACTAACTGGCGCTGACTCTGGCACCCGCAGGTGAAATACACCTAAGAGAATGACAGATGTTATTCATATGTAGTAACAAACACACCAACCAGTGTGTCATTAAAACCATTTGTAAAAAAAAAAGCCATTTAATCCAACCTCACTGTTGAGACATTCTTACTCTTAGCAAAGCGTGGTGGGTTGTCGTTGACGTCACTGAGAGTGATGTTGATGGTGGTGGTGGACGCCAGCCCCCCCAGTTGACCCCCCATGTCTTTGGCCTGCAGAATAACCTGGTACTCCTCTTTCACCTCTCGGTCCATGTTGGCCAGTGCGGTCCTGATCACTCCTGGAGGAGGCGAGATGGGGAGGGGAGTAGAGGAATCGTTCATCAGCGTATTCAAACCTTCTTCCTGCATAGCACTGTGTCCATGTGTGAGTCACTTGTAAGTGTTTTTATTACAATGACAGACAGCATGATCTTTAATGGGGTGTGAAGGTCCCCCATTAGAATTTCAGTTAGGAAGTTGCATAAAACTTACAAACAGTCAAACTAATAACTAAAACTAAATGAATAATTGAATTTCCAATGTATATGCAAGTCAAGGAATCATGAAAATTTAGGTGACAAAAGCTTAATCAAAAACAACGCACTGCAAGGTTACTTATTAAACTTTTAATTTGAAATAGAAGGGGGGGGGGTAGAATAGACTACTGTAGAGAAGCTTTGAACATGTTCTACTCTAGGTTGAAGGACCTTTTGACACTTCTCAGCCCTGACTGATTTTTTCCCACTGTGTGCAGTAAGCACAGCTTATGTTTACAGAGCTTATAAATAGATTCTTTCAAACTTCTGTACCCTGCTTGGTTGCACTGGGTCAACATGGCATTGTGCAAGGTTATTGTTATTTTTATCACTCTTGAATTCAGGCCATATTTTAATACTACTACTCTACTCAACAGTCACTTAAATGCTGTTTATTGAGGCTATGCTTAAAACAGTTAAAGAAGGAATGTCTTTTTGGTTTGCAATGGTTCCCATTCATCATTAGCTATGTTTACATGGACACACGTAATTGGAATAAAAGTCTGATTGGAATGAAAATATTTCATGTAAACATTCAGATCAGTGTTCATATAAATATGGTGTCTGATCCACGTAAACATGACGTGCTTAGGTTTTGTTAGTGCCATATTTCCATTTCAAAAAAAGAATAATGAACATACGCAAAAGTCACAGATGCGACAGAGGAGGAAAATGATAGGATATGACGAGCAAACACATGTAGCATTTGTTTACTATAAGTGAAGCTTCTTCTTCTGGATAATTAAGACAACACAGTGTATGTCAAAGTAATTCATTCAAACAATTAATGTATGTGCACACACACTACAATTCTATCATTTAATTTTGCATCCATGTAACGATGAAATTATACATTTTAATTGGAACAAATCTTTTCAGAATGAGGAAGTTTCACACTGTAAACATATCTATTGTTTGATGGCTCCTTTGAACAGTAAAACCAGGTTTGTTTCAAGACTGTATCATCAGTACTGCCTGTTCCCATTAAGAAAGAGAATAGTTAAGTGTGCTGTCCCTCAGGTGGGAAATCAAATGTGACATTTGAAGTTAAGAATAGTTATAGCTCAGCTAAGATGTACGCTGCAAAACTACCAATCTCCTTCACCTATGTTAGAGCACCTGTTTTAGGAACCACAGACAGGACTGAGGACAAATTCACTCTCAGGGTTGCTCGCTGTGTTATGACCGGTGGAATTTCATGCTTGTGATGGAGGGAGGGAATGCAGCTGAGTGAGCTGGAGGTTCACAGAAAAGTCACAGATCTCTAATACAGCAGTTTAGGAACTCGGATTTATTTCATAATGAAAGCTGTGATGGAAAACTTCAAGACTCACCTGTCTTGGGGTCCACAGAGAAGTAGGGCTGTCCGTGAATGATGCTGTAGACGACACGTGCGCTGTTGCCATATGTGGGGTCATCTGCGTCTGTGGCCGTCACCTGTGTCACATAAGTTCCTAAACAAAAACACAGACACACATTCACAGTTTAAATACAGTCCTTTTCTAAACTTGAGTAAAGCCTGTTTTCAGAACCGAATATTAAAGTTCAATTAAATATGTCTCTCATTTATATGCATGTTTGATCTTTGGTGCAATTTAATCAGGTTGGCATGCAGAGAATATAAGTTATGGTTATGGTTACATATAACAAATTTCATTCAAATCTGATGAGTTTTAACACAGATGTGTTGTTTTTTTAGTTATGTTTTGTTTTTAACAGTTTTGCACAATAGGGAAAAATGTATTATTTTTTGTGACATCATCAGTGGGTAAATTCTTACTAAAATTGAACTGGAACATACTTGGGTGATTACTATCTAATGACGAATGATGAAAAATTCAGGTTGATCCATCAAAAACTGTCAAAACAAAATTATTTTGTTTTGCCCATTATGAGAGACAAACATCTGTAGAACACAGCAAGTCCGAGGAATAAGAATAAGAGGAATAAGAACACATTAGAAACTCCTTATATATATTTTGATATAATCATTCAAATCTGGGAATCTCATCTATGTCGGTTTAGACATTTATTAAATAAGGTATAATGTAACACAATGGTGTTGTACAACAAAGCACTCATAACTTTGGCATAAGGCAAAACCACCAACAGAAAATTCCCTCACATGCTTGGAAATGAGAAAACATTTATTCCTGGTAGTGGACGTCTCATAGAAGGGATCATGGTTTTGTTATGTGGAGTATTGTGCTGTTTACTACCATTGCTAATCCATTATGGTTTTGTTTTGTTTTTTTTGTTTTTTTTTTTTGCTGTATTTGAGTGTAATAGAGACACACCGAGGTCAAGCTTCTCTCTGAGCACTTTAGTCCTCAGCTACAGCATTAACAGATTCAGGCCTAAAGACCTTGACTGTTAAATTACCTCCCAGTAATGACAGATGGCCAACTAAATCTGGCTTTGTTTGTGTGTGTACATGTGTGGGAGTGTGTCAGCGCTACAACTTATTAAGTTACAAGTACACTGCAGAGCCAAACGAAAGTTAACAAACAAACAAATGTAAATACACAGTAATCGCAAAACTTATGGCTCTAGAAATGAAAAATGCCTGGTTTCCACATTTGCATTGGTTTCTATTTCAGCAATCATTTTGCATTGGATTCATCTTGTCTGAATATTTCCAGTGGTAATGATGCTGCAGCCCATCCAACCACCACAGCGACTAGACTTTTGCCACCTACCCAGATACATTTCTCTTTCTCCTCCATAGTTCCCCGTACTTGAACCAGCCCCACTTTCCCTGTGACTTGCCTCAGTGTCTATCACTCTGCTTGTTGCCATAATTTTGGTTGTCTGTTTGTTAACTGCCCCTTTGCTTGTCGACCTAAAAGCCTAGTCTTTCTATTTTTTCAATTAAAGTAAACTATAAAAGTAAAATGAGTTTCCTTTCTAAACATGTCCCATTCTTTTACACATGTGACCTCAAATTTGTCCTCAATATGCATTACCAACTGTTTACTTAAGTGATGTCTTCTGACCTAATGCAGTTTGATAGCATTTTTATTCTTCTCAGCTCACATACATTACACCTATACACCTTCCAGTCCAGTTGGTAGCTTGCCCTTGTTTTAGTCGAGGGACACAAGGTTATATTAGACTGCTGGTACTCACACATGTACAGGTAAGGGCTCATAGAATACAAGAAAAAAAAAAACTAATACAGGCTACAGGCTACAGGCTATTCTGTTGATAAATCGGTGCAACTACAATGAAGTGTGAGATCAACTGTGCATCTGTGGAATGCCAGACTGAGCAGCTCACTGCAGCGTTCATGTAACACTGTATTTATGACCTGGACTGTAGTTGTCATTTTTCCACCCAAATTGTTTAAACAGCAGAGGAACTAGCTCCTTTCTGAGCATCCACAGGCATTTCCATCTTGAAATAAGGTGTGATGAGACTTCTTTGCCAAATAAAAGGCAGGTCTGCAGTCGAGGGTGTAGTATTCAGTGTTACTTCACGCCACGTTACTTAGATGTTGCTATACAGCAGATGAATGCACAAAAATACACACACTACAAATGAGCAGGTTGTTTATGTTTAACAAGCCAAGTTTCCTCTTTCCCTGTCCATATCAGTTTGGCTTGTGGTTGAATAACCACAGCACAATTATAAAGCAAAGTTCCAATTTAAACTGCAGCATATTCTAATTGTCAAAGACACCATCTAATTTGTCCTGGAAACTTCACATTGTGTAACTATTCCTTCTCTGTGATCTCATTGTTCTCCTTTTTGGAACTGCATTAAATATGTAGTCAATGTAGAATATAATTTAACATTTTTTTAAGGCTTTGTCTGAGTAGTGACCGCTCGGTTTTGTCGTTGCCTCAGCTTCTGTACCTGTTGGAGACATCTCCGGCACGCTGCCGCTGTATGGTCCATTGGGGAACCGTGGCTCGTTGTCGTTAATGTCCTGCACCTTGATGATGAACTCAGACTCTGGCTCCAGAGGGAGGCCTGTGTAGATGTCAACAGCCTGAGCTCTCAGTGTGTAGTAGGACTTCTCCTCCCTGAAAAACATTAAGTATAACACACATGCAGTTATTCCCAGATAAGCAATAAAAGGCTATAAGTGGTAAAGCGTTAACATGATTCCACATGCTTTTGATGTAAGCCTGTGTTAATGCCAACACTGAGGGTTTAAATACACGCGTACAATACACACACACTACACGCACATATGTGTATGGTGATGTGTGGATTTTCAGTGAATCAGGGTTAAAGGTGTCAAGGTCAGCTAGACACAAGAGCTGTGATGGATCCCATTGTCATGGCAACACCTCATTATCTAACCCCACTTCTCTTTTATCTTTGATTCCCTGAGATTTGTGCAGCTTCTATGAGATCCAATAGTATTTCATGTGAAACTCCTATTTCTATAACCTCTTAGGTGAGAGGTGAAACCTTGAGCAAATCCAGTTGCTTATGATCTTTGCATCTGCAGTCACCTTCCTAGTAGTTAATATTACAGTTTATTCTTTTTTAAAAAACATCTAGATGAGAGAAAATGTATTAGAGAATTAAATTTTCGAGTTTCCTCGTCAGACCTAGAATGGAATATCATTATCAATGGGAGTTGAGCTAAAGTATTTTAGAGAAGCACAAGGTTGCACAAGACAAATAAGAGAAAAAAGATAAGACAGATTGAGACAGTAAAACTACAACATATAATCAAAGGAGGATCAGGATAAAAAAGTGAGATTAAAACACACAGAAAAACATGTTTTTTCACCAAGGTGTTCATGGGGTTGCATATGTGACACATCTATTGTTAAGCAGAGAGGAGAACACATCAAACTAAGTATAAAATAAAAACAAAGGATGGATTACCAGCACTGCATTTTCTTAAAAGCAGTTTTGCTGCTCAATGCGTGTGGAAACAAGAATTTAAAAAAAGTGCTGTGTCTGTGTGTAGCCTTTCCTTCACCAACTGATACAAGAGCTTTGTTTGGATGATGGCTCAACTTTAATTTCATAGTAGACCCACAGACTAGTTTGAACCATCGTCTTTGGTCCACGTATTAAAAGACACACTGACAGTGCGTGCTGCAGAGTTGAGATGTTTTCATTTCGGTGCAATGTGGATTCACGCAGAGAGACAGGTGCTTTGAAACAAATGAAACTCAGCATTCACTGTCACTCTTGTTTGTGTCTCCATTCAAAAAACTTAATTTGTGTGCACAAAGACACTGCATGAGTGTTTCAAAGTGTTTCTACGCTAGTTACTGACTGCAGCAGGCAGAGGTCGGCGTGTATTACTTTTGAATAGGGAACAACATATACTACAATTGTTTATTACATGTTATTTTGTATTTTCCACACTAGGGGAAATTAAACCATGCAGGCACTCAAACTGACGCTCCTGCGTTTCTAGGGTCTGCAGCACTGCAGAGGAGCCAGTCCACTGCTTTCTGGCCAATCAAAAGAGACTCAGTGTTCTGGGGGCGGGGATTAGCTCAGAAACATGGTGCCTGTTCAGAGGCTGGCATAGAGCAGCAATAAACTGGCTTAATCTGAAGAGACTATGTGGTTTTTGACCATAAATATTATTTAATTTATCTAAGTAGACATCAGTAATCTTGATTTTTTTCAGAGACCATTCTATGTGACCTTTAAAAAACATTAACAATACATTAAAATCTCCTTTGACATGCATTTGATTTCAATACCCTGTCTGTCCTCCAGGCTGTGCATGATCCATGAAACAAACATTCAATGTGGCCCCACAGGTCAGATCACACTGTCACTGATCATTAATCCATCCATTCATTATCTACACAGATTATCCTTTAGGGTCAAATGGGAGCTACAGCCAATCATAGCTGACATTAGTAAAGGGACATCATTTGCAATGGACAGGTCACCAGTCTTCCACTGACATTGCAAGTTGTACAGACTATTAAATACGGGCTACACAGTTATATATGACTGATCATGAATACAAAAAACAACTCACATCACTGTTTCAGTCATATTTGTCTATTGCTTTCTAAACCAAACCCATAACTATGAACTTATTTTACATTTAAAAGAAGTAAATTTCATTTCCTTAGACTTAACCAAACCTTATAAACTCAGGATTCAAAACAATTTTGTGATTTTTAAGTAACAGACTGCCACATAATCTGCCTCCAATTTTTTCCCCATTAGTCACTGTTTTGGCTTATTAGCTTGTCAATGTGCACATTATGCAGCACCTGTCAGCGGGGAGTCACACCATATAATACATCATTAACATGGATAAGTAACGCACTATAGCTTCATCATTCTTTATTACAGTGTTTTGAAACTTTTTATTCAGTGAGTCACTGTATAAATATGTTAATATTTAAGAATTTAAGATATCATTCATTCTTATCAGATTGGAATATCCACATAACTATATAATAACAGCACATTATCAAGGTTTTCTCTCTCTGGACATAAAACATGGAATTTCCACTGTTTTCCACAGATAAAACAGAGGTTTGTGTTAGCATGGAAGAGGGGCTGTAGTTACTGTTGGTCTGTATAGCTTTTCCAAGATTATTTCAAATCCCTGTAGTGTTCCATTACTTTGAAGCTGAAGTACACTGACTACTAAAAGCACTTGCAAAGTGAAATTTATATGTTATTATCACTCAAAGCTTTTTTTTTTTTTTTTTTTTCACCTAACTCATCATTGTAAGTTAACCCTTTCAGTTGAAAGGTTGCTGGTAACAACTGTTAACACAGTCCAGCTTCTCGCCTGCTGGACTTTTGAGATTAGGAGCATTATTCTAGTATGAATAATGTCAAATCAGTGTTAGTTACTGTTATGAGTCAATAAAATATACTCACGCATAAAACTCACACATAATTACTAACAGAGCACTCCACTTATGACCTGATTTATCAGTTATATTCATTGAACATTATAATTCCGTATGTATAAGTCATAATGTACATCCAGCTGTGTTCATTGCCGCAAATGATACAATTTTTACAATGAGAAACAGACAGTCTTATCATGTTGTTATTATCATTTATGAGCACTGACCTGTCCAGGCCCACCAGAGCATGTATGTCTCCTGTAATTTGATCGATGGTGAAGATGGACCCGGCTCCCTCTCCTGAAAGGGTGTACTTCACTGCGTTGTCTCCGTGGTCCATGTCTGTGTGGAGCTGCAGATGGTAGAAAACAAACATATGGCTTCAACTGTAGTGGCAATCAGTCATTATGAAGCATAATGCTTTGCCAAAGCCAATGTTGCACATAATACTGTGTAAATGTGTAAAACAGAACATGTGCTGCTTACAAAAAGCTTTTTTAAATAAACTGAATGACCAGGTTATTCCATTAGTGGATTTTCTCCTTCCCTGATGGCACAGACATATTCCAAGATGACAATGCTAGGATTCATTTGGGCTCAAATTGTGAAAGAGTGGTTCAGGGAGCATGAGACATCATTGACCACCACAGAGTCCAGAAGTTAACCCCATTGAGAATGTTTGCTGGAGAAGGCTTTGTGCAGACTGGGGGTACTATCAATGTCACAAACTCATATGCTTTTAGATGCAGTGGAATAGACCTATAATTGGAATGTTGGTTATAGAATGTAGGATCATAGCTATATGGAATAACGTACAGTTCCATGATAGCAGGTTAAACAGACACCTACATATCAGTGGAAGCTACATGAAAATGCTTTAGCTGCTACCCTATTACAGCCAATGTATCAAACCTGACCCACTTTAGAAGCTTGTTGTGACTGGACTGAGGTGTCTCAGGATGGAAGGAAATTGGTCTGAGGGGCAAGACCTGTTTGTGAGAACCCCTTAAAATAAGCTCAGGGATTGGCCTCAGTTGCTACTAAGGATGACTAATTACAGACCCAAATGCATGAAAAGATGAGTCTTCAATAAACACACAAACGTAAACGTAACCAAAAACGTAAAAACAAGCCAAAGGAGGAGGGGAAGGCATAAGTGAAACAAAAACTGAAAAATACCTTGAAACACAGGGAGCAGAAAACATGCAGAACAGGGACACATGGAAATGCAGCAACTAAATGGAGTCAACTTAAACGGACCAACCTTAAATGAACAACTTAGCAATTTTGGGATATTTAGGGTTTTAGGATTGTACTAGATGTTATGATTTAAATTTTATTAATTTAAATAATTTAAATAAATTTTTTTATATTATGTGTTTTTGTCTTTGTTGTTACTTCATTCAGCCTGTCAGTACTTATTTTATTGATAACTCAGTCTATGGTAATGCAGTACACAAAAAGCTGCTTTTATATATACCAAATATCATCAACATGGAAAACAAACCAAATATAGAGCCCAGTTATTGTTTAGTTTTTTTTTTTTTTTTTATAAGCCCTTCAGAGCCACAAAAGACATTGTAACACCCCATATAACTATTAAACTGACTTTGACATGCAAAAGTGGAGTTGTTCTTTAAGCCTACTGGGGCCTGGGCGTTGAAATAAGCTGAGTAGAACACACATCGCTGATAGATGATTTAATAAATGCAGGGCAACCACATCTACTACTGCAAGTTCCACAGTTGGCAACGAAAAGAAACTGTGTAATAAAGACATGTTCTGTCTTATACACCCTCACTCTTTAATATGAGCCCATTAAATTACATTCTAAAAAATTGTAATAAATCAATGAGTGCTCGTCTCCACGATGTCTACCCGGGAGCCAAATCCTCTAGAATAATCAGCAGGACAGCACTCCAATTACATGATTTATTCATGCAACATTTCAGCCAGACACAATTTCCCAGCATGCAAACCAGACTATGTTAATAAATGTGAACCCTGTCCTGCTGGTAATTATTTACACTATCTCTGTTGTATCACAGACCTTGAACAACACATTTTGTTAAGTATAGATAGTTAATCTTTACATCCACAGAAGCAATAATATTCAAACCTCACGCAATACATATGTCAAAGGAAGGAAATGCTTCCCAACAGTTAGCATATTTCTCCAGGAGAAATCCAAACATTGATGTGCAAGTTAACAGCTAACTGATGAAGACCCAGTGGGCCTCAAATACTAAAGTGAAAGGACCTGAATACTGATGTTTTTTCATTATGATCCAGATCCTATACACAACATGAAATAATAAGCAGTCCTCCATACAACATCAGTGCTCAGACCTGCTGTGAAATCATAGCCCATAGCCTATAAAATATTGATGGTTAGAAACATATTTGAAATGTGAACACACATGTCTGGAACATGGAGCAGTGGAGGGTGGAGAGCAAAGATTGTCATGTACAACATGTTTTATACATGTATAATGTATAAAAAGTCTGAGAGAATTGCTGCATTGCATGCAGAGGAGGTTCAAAGGCCGCAGCAAAAACTTCAGTGATTGAACTGAGTCTGCCACCAGTACGAAGTGACTCACCGCAATGAGATAAAAAATTGTTTGAATATAATATATTGCAATATTCCTCACATCATTCTGAGGCTTATTTGCCTGTAGTTCTTTGGCTGATGCAGTGCCTTGTGAAAAGATGTTACACTGCAACTAAACTTGAGCCAGGTTTCAGTTTTTGATGAAGCCCTCTGCATTGGTACCCCTGCTGTGCTGTCAGACTGGCCTCATTCAAATGAATGAGGAGGCTGTTATTTCACTCATAACTAATGTTGCGGTGCACATCATATTCAAACATCTATAGTCAAGGTTTTATTCCGAAGCAGCAAAACAAGGATACTATAGATGATCCTGCACCCTGAGTATTCCCATCAGTATCCCGTTGAGACATTGAAAGCAATATATATATTTTTTTACTCCTGTATCACACTTTACTTGGATATTAAGATGACAAAATAAAAATCAGCAACTCCAGAGCTGTCACTGATACTGTTATAGTGGTAACTTTTCTTCATGTTTTAATAAAATCCTGCTATAAATCAATCTTTTAGATGATGAGAATGTTGCCCCAAGTTTAAAAAAGTAAGGAATGCTACAAACAATAGTGAAAACAGCTATGCTAAAGGCCAGAAGAAGATGAATGTGGGTCATAATGTTGCATTGGAAATGAGACTGGTAAAAAAAAACAAAAGAGCAGATGAAGAAGAAATTTGTGTGCTCACCCAGGTCTTAGAGTACGTTCGCACTGATGCTGGTCAATAAAAAAAACACATGCATTGCAGAATCATTTGACCCCAGAGTGAATGCCAATTAAACACTTAACACAGAGAAGAAAAACCTGTGTAAACCTGGGATTAAATGGGGTTTTTGACCATTAGCAAAGGGCTATAATGTTACAAATAGGTGACAAATTGCTTTCTGATTCTGAAAAGTGCTAGTCTGGTGACAGGTGCCTCATCCAGAACCCTGGGTCCTTAATGCCTCAGTCATGCTGTGATAGTGTGATCCTGTCTTTCACAAATATCTTGTCTTTGAAGTATAAGGAAAATCCGAGTTCCTCTATTGCCCTCTGCTGTCACCAACTTAGTCTGATTTACATAACAATACGACAATCAGTGGTTAGCTTGACGTCATATTTAGTGACTAAAATTTTCAGTGGGTTTACGTTAGGTTTACTAACATAAACTACTTGACTCATAATATTGCTCCGTGTCAATATGTTGCATACCTGCAAATGAACAATGGATGACTTCCAATATCTAATCCTCAACGGATTGCAACAAGGCATTAATAAACCATCACTTCAAGTCTACATGTTACCACAGATGGCAGCTCTAATTAGGAAGCCATCAAAGAAGACTCATCCTTTCCACTTTTCACTTGATTTGACTACTTTCACCTTCACTCTGTCACTCTGTAATTAACAGTCAGACATTTTTTTTTTTTATAAATGACACCACTGATTAACAGGTTCATGGGGAATTATTTTGTCCTGATATTCAGATTGTATTTAACAGCGAATAAAGTTCAAATATGTTTTTATCAGGTGCTTTGGTTTGATCAATGTATTTCATTACAATCTTGTACTTGATATGGATAATGTGCAGGGTGAGAATCAGTGCTCGTATATTTAAACTTGATACCATATTTACAGTGCTTTAAGTAGGTGCATACTGTTTGTTATTATAGATGTTACTGGTATTAGTTGCCCTTCCATTCATTCAATGTCTACTGCTTATCCTTTAAGGGTCATGGGAGAAGCTGTAACTGATCCCAGCCGAAGTTTCTCACCCAAACACTGCAAACTTAACTTTAAGGGTCTGGCATTGGTATCTGGCATTTGAAGACCTCAGTATATGGTCTTTATGCTCCAGAGAGGTCATCTTGCTAAGCACTTATGCCTGTACAGTATACAGTGACAGATGGAGGTGTCAATGCAAAGGTCAGGCAGACATACTGTATGTAATGAGGGCAATGAGGTGATATATCTTCCTGCTCCAAAAAAGGCCATAAGAGATGCACATACAAAAACACATGAAAGTTCTACAGTGAGTGCAGCAAAACTAACCCTAACCCTCCGCTCTGTTATTAGGGTTCAAAGTTTATATTGAGCTTGTGACCTGGTGCGACTTTTCCAAAGTAATTAGAATGGAATTGTATACATACAGTGATAATTGTTTCATTATTAGGTACATTTTGTCAACTAATTGGAGCCTCTTCACAGCTAGACGTTTGTGCTGACACTGTACACATTAGTAGACCATCCGTGTGTGAGCTCAAATTGAATGCTGTCATGGACTTTTGTAGGATCCAATTTGTTCATCTTACTTGTACTACACAAACAAGTGTTTCTGTAATTTGTTACAACCTTTGTATATCAGCAAGGGTATAGGTGAAATAACTGAAACTCTTATCAACAACCCTCTTATACAGACTGACAACATTTTCTTCTAACATTGTTTTCTGCTGGACTTGTATTAGGTTTAACTGAGTTAAGCTAGGTGTATAAAAACACATAAAAAGGACCACCAACCAATAGTTAAATGGCACAACAAACTCAATAAAATGAATTGAAGAGTCATGAGCTTTAATGTATTAATTAAAATCCCATGCAGGAAGGTATTTGAATTCATAAAATATATACTCAACAAACAGAACATACAGTATGTGGTAGCATATCTAGCACACAGGATGGAGTGGGATGAACCGCTATCCCTGTTGGCAACCTTTAAACCAAACAATTGTTTACTTTACCTGCAATCCATATGTACGAAGATCGAAAAGACTGAAGCGACATGAAATGGATTCATAAGTGTCTGACTCCAAATTGTTTCTGAAGCATAGATGTTGGGTTTAAGCCGCCAACAGCTCAGCTTAGTGAGCCCATTACCATGTGGACCATCATATTACCAATATTAAATATGCAAAAAAACTCCATGGTTAATTATAGGGGAAGATCTAGGTTTCAGTTATTAGAAGTGGACACTCAAGATGAGGGTCTTAAAGGTCCTAACTGTCCAGTATCCCTAAGGTTTGGACACACTTTCTCATTGAATTCAATGAGAAAGTGTGTCTGCTAGTGTATGTCCATTTGAATTTAAATATGAATTGATTACATGTAAATGACCGAAACACAATGTGGCCATAAATAAATTATTAATGAGCTAATTATGAAAAGAAATTAATAAAAAAGTCTAATTTGATAAATGAATGAGATTATGCCATTTCACATTTAAAGGTCAACTACACTTTGATAGTAAGCCTTCCATATTTAACACCATGAATTAGAAATATAAGAGGAGACTGTGACCAAAAGTCTGGTAACTTTGCAATCAGGAGGTGGTTATTTTCTTTTAAAGAAAGGTCTCCTCCATCATCCAAGGGGATCTATATTTCCAGTATTGCTTAGACTTATTCAGTGAGATGAGGGGAATCTGACAGCAACAGACACATTCAAACACTCATGCTACTTCTACACTATTACATTTTCCGGAGCACCCAAATCTATGCATGCCCAGTGGATGTGGATGCATTTATGTTTTCAGCTGTGGTAGAATGGATGCAAATGGCTTCAGATTTGGAGATGAAATTCTCATCTGGAGGGAGATCCTTTCCAATTTCAAATGTAAGACACTTCATTTCAAAACAAAGTCGGACAGTATGGATGCAACCTTAGTTTGAATGTTTTCAAGGTGATGATCAACTCTGAAATAAGAAATGTTAACTTTTGAAATATAATTAAGGTCTGGATACTTACTTCAACAAGAATCATAACAATGTACCAAACCATCAAATTACCTTAAAACTACAACTATCCCCAACTTGAGCTCAAAAATCAACACGTTTACATGCAAATGTTAGTCCTTAGTTTTCTTGATGTCACGTAAACATGCTAGTCTGATTAAAATTGAGCTAGTCTAAGCCGGACTAACACACTCCTGCATGAATACATTTAGTTCCTCCTCGGTATTTGACCCAGAAGTAAAAGAAGATGACACATAAACTGCAGTACTGTTGCCGGAAATCATACACCGGCAGCATCTTTCTTTGTATAACACTGCAACCCCAAGAGCCATGGTCAACCTAATTTGTATCAAGATTAACATGTACAGCAGGTACAAAACACACAGAACCACAGCAAGATCCATCTCACTGTTTGTTTTTTCGTTTTCTGTGACATAAAGGTCAACAGGAAACTGATTCAATATCCTCTAACTTAGAGAGAGATACAGCAGTCAGAAGTACACAGCCAATAAATAGATTTTTTCCTCCGCATGTACACTTGGACTCAGCAAGTTGTCCGATTGCCTGTCGTAGTTGGACTGCAGCCTTAACTCAATTAAACCATGCATGTAAAAGTACTGAATGTCTTCATCTCACATTTAATGATTTATCCTATGTGGGCTTACTATATAAAAAACAAGTCACACTGTATTAAGGTCCACACAACATGTGTAACACACACGCACTCACAGAAAGAGAGAGAGTTCTGCTGACGTTGCACTCTGGAATACAACCTAATTTGTCACAAATGACCAGTGAAGTGAAAAATCCAGGGAGGTTCCACTTCAGCCTCTACCAACAAAGTATATTCAGCTGCCTGCCAACGTGTGTGAGCACTGAACACAATGTTTCTACAGGGTGAATCCT
Source organism: Brachirus orientalis (assembly GCA_016785285.1). NCBI lineage: Eukaryota > Metazoa > Chordata > Actinopteri > Pleuronectiformes > Soleidae > Brachirus > Brachirus orientalis. Next base: position 181,235 of record JAFBJR010000153.1, read on the forward strand.
GTCTCAGTAGAATAAGTCTATTCTGTCCAGGGTAAGGAATTGTGTGATTTCTGCTTCCTCCCTCCATCTTGCTCCTCTCTATCCCAAAATATTTCACATGCCTGCAATTCAAAACAGTTCAGACTCCCATTTCCCGAAACCGCCAAGACTCATTCACTCATGCTCTAGATTCCTAGAGGCAAATGGACAGACTGATTGTGGAGAGCAGAGAAGCATCGCACAATAAATAACTTGTCCAACTTTAGGGTGGATGGCCTGCAACCTCAGAGACCATATCACGTCCCACTCCTGTCAGCCAAGAAAATAAATGTGAGGCTGCAGTGGACACCACAGTTACCAAACGTGGACAGCTTCACCTGAAAAATGCAGCCTGGCCTGATGAAGCTATGATTTCTGCCTATTGTAGGTAGACTCAGACTCTGGCAACAAGAGCATGAATCCATGAAGCAAACCTACCTTGTTTCAACAGTTCAGGCTGCTGATGGTGCAGGAAGTGTTTCCTCGCGGATCAGAAGTCTTTCCTCGCGGATCAGAAGTGTTTCCTCGCTGATCAGAAAGTTTTTATCATCTTCTCGAAGCAATGACATCTACAACCATTTTCTTTCTTTAAGTAAGTAAAGAAAGTTCTGAAAGTGAAACTCAATGACAAAGCCCCAATCTCCAAAGCCCAGTTAACTACTGTGTGAATATTTCAAAGACAGCTTTAGAGAAGCTGATGCATTACAGATTTCTGTCAGATTTACATCCTGCTAAAATGTAGTTGGATTCTGCAATGATTGCGGCCAGTCAGCCAATCAGAGACTGTGGCAGTGAGCAGAAACCACAACAGGGATATAACACTATAGACCCAGACAGAAGCAGAAAAAAAAAGAATGACCAGTAAAACGAAGAAAGTTTGGAAACTATACATACTATTCTGGGCTCCTAATTGTGGTAGATCATAGAGTGTCTGACCCACTGTCTCGAGTCAGTCATATAGTGTGAAGTTACAGCTGCTAGACTCGAAATCATAAGACAGAATAATCCTGAACTGGACTGACTTTGAAAGTCATGTGGTGTGAACTTGGCTTAGAGATTTTGTGGTATAAATCTCTCCATTGGACGATGGTACAACTGACTTTAAGATCTTTCTCCTCTTACAAATGAGTGTCAAATCGATGAAGAACCTTGCTTTTACCTAAATCTAAACCTAAATAGTGTTAACAAGACAGTTTGTGTGCAACAGCTCAGACACCCCACGGGGAACAAGCAGACGTTATAATATGCTGCATATATAACAACAGTGTCTTGAGTGCTTTTGATGAATTTGCTGTGTGGTGAGAATATGTACTCTTTAAATTTTTTTCGACTCCAAATCCCATACAGTACTTTATTAAGTATTTATTATTGGATTTGTAAACATCCGCATAGTCTCCAATCCCACACACCCATCATGGGCAGTAACTGGCCTTGCAGCTCTCAAACATTCATACAGTATACATTGCATTTATTTTCTGTGTTTGTCATTTTTTTGCATTCTCTCAGGTTTTGCAGGGAGCAAAATCTCTAGCTGTATTGAGTTTGGCGGGTGTGCAATGAGCATAACTGTTGCACCAGATATCAAGTTTAATATTTTGAGTCTTGTCCGTGGTTCATGGAACAAAGGCACCTTGGTCAAGATTAGAGGAAGAAAATGTTTTTTGGCTCAATGTTATGTAACTGCTTGTGTGACGTCACGTAACATTTGACCAGCCCTAGTTCCTTTTTTGACATAAACCAGATTTAGATCATTTTCTAATCTTCACCTGGTGCCAGAAGATAATGAAGTTTGTCAACATTTAATTTTTTGACATTTAATTCAAACATTTAACATCTCAAATCTTTTCATATCCTTGTTTTACAGAAGGTGTAGCATGAGTAATATGTAACAGGATTGGTCTGCATACCAAAATAGCTAGCCATTATGCAAACACAATTAAGATTGAGTTTTTGAGATTCACAAATGGAAAAACCAAACTTGAACTTCAACAGGGCAAGAACCATCTATAGAAGAATCTAGTGTAAAACAAATAAACATCCAAATCAAAAGTAAGAATCCATGAACACAGACAAAGAGACAAAGGTAAACATGCTAAAAAGAATCACTGGCAAGACAGCTGTAAGCAAGTGAAACTAATGAAAGTGTACTAATGTGGAAGGTAATCAGAAAGGCAAGTGAAATTAAAAAGGTAAAACTAACCAGTGTAACACAAGGTTAGAAACTCAACCAAAAGAGCTTGAAACTAAAATATATAAAGAAAAGAAGTTTCATCAGAAAAGCACAAATGTTCAAAAGAGTCTGTAAATAACAGCAGAACCTTTCAATTTCAGGAAATTCAAAAGTTTTATTCCTATTCTCTGCACTTTATAAAATTTATTACCGGAAATGCGAATGCTGGTGTGAGTGTGTGACAGTGTGATATATCTTCTGCGCCATAAAGCTCCATTGTTTCCAAAGACTAAAAACCCCTCTGTAAGCCACACTGTTGCACTGAGAGACAACAAAGTAATGGTTGACCAAAATAAAAACTACAATAAAGCCTCCAGCTTCCATTCTCATGCATGACCATTGCATTTTTGTTTTAAGGGATAAAGAAATTTGCGTTTTTCCACACAAAAAATAATGAAACATTGCGTCCAGTGTGACTTTTGCTCTGCCTCAAGCCTCTAAACCTTCCTGCACAGACCCATTCTGGGATTTTAGCACTAATAGTTCTGACACTAAATGGTGAAAGGTCATCTGGTTGCTTCTCCTCCCCCTCCTTTCACAAAGTTCTGCCTCCTCCTGTGATAATAAAGCTGTAACACTAGTATTAGCACCAACAGCATTCATCAGGAGCCCCTGGGCACAAGTCCTCTCTGGCTGGGCATGATTAGAGCCTGGGTTATTCAGCCTGACTAACTCTTTTAGTCTGTGAATGTGTTTCCCCCTGTAGCTGAGCCAGTGGAGGATGGCAGAGCTCAGAGAAGTTTGCTTTTTAAATGCACTGGGATTTTTTTGTTTGTTTTTCTTTTTTTTGTTACACATGTAAGTACTGATCTCAGGTCAAGGTACAAGCAAATTTCTTCAGATAAATCATGGAAAAGCAAGGCGTCTCAATAAAGTCTCCTATAGGGTCACGCTGTGTGAGTATATACATTTTTTTTCTCATATTTGTGTATTAGTGCATGGCAGAGCTACACATTCCTGTTGGCTCTTTTTCTGTGTTTACATTCACTTTTGTCTGAATACAGTACAAGAAGGGCAAGAGGGATAAGTCACTGGTTGGATTAATAATATAGCCTACTATTTGGATTTGTTTATTCATATTACAAAATCTGATCAAAGAAATCCCCCACTAAGGCGTCCATTAGCTACCACAACAATCAACTAGAGCTGCAACTAATAAGTAAATAATTAGTTATTGATGGACTATTTTTATGATCTACCTGTAGTACTTGGTATTGGTTTTTATTAATCTTTGAAGTTCTCTGACTTCAGCTTCTTAAATAAATAAATTTGTATTTAATGAAACACTATTTTAATAGTTTAATCGGGAAAATAATCAACAGGATAAGCAATCAAAGACAATAGAGTAGGTAAGCTGCAGCCCTAAAATCAACAATACACAAATAATATATGTAATGGGTTCTGACAAATAGTAGTCTGCATAAATGTCTGAACCTTTGACTTTTGTTATGGTTTGAAAACACTGAAGGTTTGCCTCCAACTTGTCTGACCATCTGATTCTCTGGCACATAATAATAAATCCTATACTGAGTCAAACTGCATGCCCTCTGCTCCACAACAGCAGCACGGGTCCACTAGTATCTCATTCGATTTAAGTGCTGCGTATCCACTCCCACCTTCTGCACCTGAGTGTACTTTGACATATTGACTAGAATTGAGGCATATCAGCCCCGATGCTGGATCAGAGCCGCAACGCAACCTTTCCGCAACCAGTGTATTTTGGGCGTTAGTTTGTTGTTTTTGGGAGCAGAATAAGCAACAGGCGCTGGACCAGTCCTTAACAGCTTATATAGCGCTTTTCCACTACACAGTTCCAGCATGGCTCGTCACAGCACAGCTTGACTCTACTTGTTTTTTTTTCCTTTTCCACTGTACCTAGCGACTGATTGGCAGTGCGTGTCGTCACTGAAAGATTCATGAGCGGGACATCAAACCGAACACTGCCACATCAAAACCCCTTCCGCCGTAATTTAGTTCTGTGGTCTGTGCTCCGGTCATACAGGAAGTATTTAACTATTCTTTTTAATCAACTGATTCAAATGATTTGGCAAACTGAGAAGAACTGCTTTGTCCGTCACTAGTTTGTGTGTGTCATGTATAAACAACGAAACAGCAGCTTCGTGCAGCCTTGACGACCCCATCATGGAGGACATACTACAGTTAAGGAAAAGGAATACAAACCGAGTAGAGTGGAGCCGTGCTGTGCCGAGCTGTGCTGGATCTGTGGGGTGGAAAAGCGTAGTGATGGCTTTAAAATGAATGAAATACCTACTATACTATACACTATACTTATGTGAACATTAAGCGAATGAGTAGTTATTTATGTTCTACAGTATTCCAAATTCATTAGATGTGCATTCAGTATTAATACAGAAACACAATGTTCAGAATATTAAGGTTTTGAAGTGTTTTCACTGTTATTTTAAGTGTGGTTCACTTGCATCAGCACTGGAGTTTCTGAACTCTTAGCACTGATCTGACCACACAAAGCTGCTGATCAGAGGAGGCAAACACATAGTGAGCTTCATTTTAATGCACTGATTGCTGAGAGTGGATTTGATCATTATGTGGTGATTGACCTCTAAACTGCCAATTACTGTTGCTGATTGTGAGTGGACATCAGGAAATGACCTGTTGTTGAGCAATAAATAAATCACAGACATGTAAGGATTTGTCAGCCGAGTAGGGTTATTCTAATTAGTTTGCCTCTAAATTGCTGCACTTTCACATGAGTAAGGCCATGTACCCTGATAACTTCCTTCCCTCCTTACAGCTGAAAATAACTCCCGGCCATTGGCCTATGCATTTATTCACACATTGCTGCTGTGATGAGCCTGGCCATATATTCAGAATCCATTCCATGATAAAATCAAATTTTGTCTCAATGTCTCAACAATTTCACTTGTTGAACTAAAGCATTTCATTGACCTTTTCCCTACACACAAACCGGAAAAACGGCAGCAGGAGGACATTCATCAGAGCAAGTAATGATAGAATTAAGAGCTTTTAATTGCATTATGAACACAAAGGTACTTCATAACGCACATACACATAAGATTTGGGTCAAATACAGGAAACTACAGATGGGGAGACAGAAGACAGTAGGGCAGAATAAACCCAAACCTCAAGTGCTGGTGTTCAGGGTATAACTAATGCTATTTTACAGACATTGTCAGAGCAAATATTGGTTAAAGTTTGATTTACTTAGCACCATATGAAGGAACAGTATTCAAGGAGGTTTTGACCATAATCTCTACATTTTAGTGGCTAAAACTATTAAACTATGTGGAAAAGCCAATTTTAATAAATGTACTGATATAATTTGATTGTATATAAAATGAATGTGGAATTCACAGTTACAAAACAAACATAACCGTGTAAGTGCTCCTGTGTAAGGAATCATTTGTATCTGACAATGAGCTCATGTTATGATTGGGTCATGATCTAGCTAACTGAATAAGTCTGCACAGTTGCTGGTCTGGGAAACAACAGCTGCCACATTTTTCCTTCTTCAGGATTTGAAAAAAAAGCTTCTTATATTAAATAATGACATCATGCTAACTTGGTTATCATTCAGAAAGAACTAGAGAGCAGGCTTCTGTGCATCACACTATTAGGTTATGTTGTGTTTGTTGTTTTTCTTTGCAACATCTGATGAGGACTCAATTTGACATAGTGCAGGAGATTTGATTTGAAAACAGGTATCCTGTTCTTTTAGCCTCTCACTTGCTCTTTACCACCGACACCCCATGTTTGTGTGTATGTGCCAGCCAAATGTCTCAGGCTTCCTGCAGAGAAAAAAGCCGCTGCCATTCAACAGTGGTAGACAGGCTGCTGGAGAGCTGCTGGCAAGTCCGACTGCCAAAGTGATTCACATCCACAACCACATCCCGGGCTCCATCATGTGGAGCCTGTGTGGATAAGTGTTTTTCTCTGTGGTGAGATGATTAGAGAGGAGAGAGGCATGGAACTCGCTTATCAAGCTGTGCTCACAAATAGGTTGATTATAGCAAATCATTTCATCACTGAGAACAGAACACCAAGCATTTTCTTAACTACTCTCACATAAATCTATTTCTCATAAGGGTGGAAAGCTTCCTCTGAGGTAATGCCTTTTGTTGATGTGATTGTGTTACAATAACACAGTACCTGACAACACAAAAAAACCCTGGAAAGTAGCAAAGTAAAGTTTGAGATCAAATACTTTTTTTTTTTTAATTAATGTTAGGTTTGTTTTGTGTTTTTGGAGAGGATGTTGATGTCAAAAAGAATTATCTGTTCCTTGCCCTAACCACAATCCAAAACATGACATTGACATGCACATGCACATGAGAATGAGTGATGCAATTTAGCTTCATGAAATACACACCTTGGAGAACATAGTTGAGATTGCAGCAAAGATTGGGAAACAGTCATTAGGAGACAAGGACAAAAATTGCTGTCTGAAACTAGCAGCGGCATTTTAAAGTCCTTTTAGCAAAGCCTGTAAAAGGCAAAGGTGTTGTAAATTGAGTATATCACACACTGTTGATTTGCAAACATGCACACGGTCTAACTGGAGTCAGAATGAACATGTTTCCATGTGAAACACAGAACCTGAGGAAAATATTTTGATGACCAGCATCAGTAGCTTCATATAAGTAACAATAAGAATGTTTGGATCCTAATGACCAGCAAATACTGTATTTTAATATTAATTAAAAGAAAGTGGAGCACTATGTCACAAAAGTCAGTAAGAATCTGGTGCACGTCAAGAGTAAGAGCAATGGTCTATTGAAATTTCACTGTACAGACTGTCCTCATATTAATAAGGAAGAGTTTAATATAAATGGCAGACCAAAAGAAAAGGTTCACAGGCACTGGATGTTAAAAACCAATGCTTTTCTACTCAACAGTGTTTTAATGCTCTGCCTGAACGAGCAGTGTTTTCCATTTAAATAACACTGTGGGGGAGTTATACAGCCTTTTCAATACATTCATTCAACCATGGTAAGTGCACTTGAGATGTCCTCGGTGCTTAATATCACATTGTTGACCAATATTTTTCAGCAGTAAATCCATCCAAAACTGGTTTAAAACCTTAAATGAAAGCTCTGATATCATATTTTAAACATTTACTTACCTTTCCAACGTACTGTGGTTCAGACCCCATGTACTCCTCCAAAACAAAGAACTGGTTCCACACCCATCCTCTTTTAATTCGATGCGTCCTCGACCTCCCGTGTTTTCTCAGCCTCGTTCTGCCCTCTAATGACATCACTTCCCCAGTGGACACTCTCGCGCTCCTCGCTCCAGTTGCCCTTCTACCTGCCATCATGGCGCTCTTAGTTCTGCTCCAGAGATGAGGATGTTGGGAGCTGTATTCCAACAGGAAACAAGAGCCCACCAGAAATAGCGTGACATATTTCCTTGTTATCATCAGGGAGTGTTGTTGTCAAGATAAAGAACAAATATAAAAGGTATGAGACAGTTCAGAAGTTGGGTACTTCCTGGTTGGAAATGGACATATATCCAAAGACAGATCTGAATCCCAATATCGTGTTGTGATCCAAGACATAAATTCAGTTAATGCAGTGTCCTTGCTAGAGTGTTGGAGTTAATAAAGGTCATTATGTTGGGTGAGGAAGCATCTGAACACTTTGATGTGGCTGTGATTCTATCAAAGGGCTTTGTTCAGTAAGGTTTTGGTTCTGGCTTTGTGATGAACTGATGATATTTGAAGTCTTCTTGTGGATTCTTTGTCTTCAGCTTCACTACCTGGATAGGAAAGAAATTAGATAGTAACACTGAGTGAGTAAGTTCATTCTTGAGCTTTAGAAACAATAATTTACCCAAAGTAAAACAGGAAGTCAGAGAGCTAATGTTTGTTTAGTTGACATAAATACTGTACATATGACCACCTGTTATCCCATAACCACAATTTAATATTTGTATCGCATAATGGCAGCCATGCTATTTCTATGACAAATGAGAACTATACTTAAGAAAATTTACAATTTGACCAGGGCTATGTTAACATTGGAAACCAGAAATTCACAGATGTCACCTGAAAACAGGAAACTAACAGATGATACTAGTTGTCAATCACACAGGAAAATGTTCGCTGACATTGGTCAACAGACTTCACTCTTCAAACCAAACACTCACTCACTCACTCACTCACTCACTCACTCACTCACTCACTCACTCACTCATTTTATACCGCTTTATCCACTGAGGGTCACAGGGGGCGCTGGTGCCTAACTCCAGCTGACATAGGGCGAAAGGCGGGATACACCCTGGACAGGTCGCCAGTCCATCACAGGGCCACATAGAGACAGACATAATACACTCTCATATTCGCACCTACGGCCAATTTAGAGCGTCCAATTGGCCTAATCCCCAAATCTGCATGTTTTTAGACTGTGGGAGGAAGCCGGAGTACCCGGTGAGAACCCACGCACACATGGGGAGAACATGCAAACTCCTTGCAGAAGGCCAATTCCAGCTGACATTGTGTGTGTGTGTGCTACAGACAGGCCCGTTAGCCAATAACAGGGCCACCATACAGAGACAATCATTCACACTGGCACTTACACCTACGGTCAGAGTCTGCAATAAACCTAAGCCCAGTATGTCTCTGCACTGTAGGAAGAAAAAAACCAGCGGAAAAACCAATAGAGACGCAGGGGAAACATGCAAACCCCAAACAGAAAGGTCACTTGCAATGTCCACTCATTGGTACACAGATTATTGTGCTATATATATATATATATATATATATATACACTACTTTTATGGCAGCAGGTGGTGTAGGGTAGTCAGGGTATGTGGTGAGGGTAAGTGAATGTGGAAAGGTTAGATGAACAACTTTGGATAAAAAAAGTACGGTTGTTTTGGTCACCATTCAAAACGAGTAAAGAGATTCATTTAAATGGTCTGTCAAGTTAATTTAATTCTTAATCATATAAAATTAAGTAATTAATAATTAATTATAAATGAAGTATTGAAGTTTGTAAAGCAGTCCACCACTGAGGTTGAAGAACATCTTGGACATTATGCTTAATGATGAAGTAAAATAATATACAAATTTGTCATAACATACACAAATTCTATAAGACAACTAAATAAACACGAGTAAATGCTAGATATAATATATCCTGTATTATATATCCAGTGTTGTCTGTATGTTTTAAAAGACAAGGTCACATTTAAGAACAATATTTTATGACCACTACATGTTTTAATGTCATGCAAGCAAAATAAAATAACCAAAACTATAAAACAAAGTTGCGAATGAAGAGTAACTTTAACCTAAATTTTAAATATACAAGGTTGTGTATGTACATACATCAGCCATAACATGAACAACAGTTTGTTGAGGTCAGTTGGCATAGTCTTCAGTACAAATTAGAGTTTACACATGAAAATGATGAAAGCAGTTACATAAATGTGAGGGAATGACATTTTTTCCTTGATTATTTTCATGGAAATGTAATTTTTGGTCTAGTCCAGAGAACATAAGACCCCAGTGTTCCAGCAGAGACACTTCAGTTGCCTGTGTATTCAAGTCACCTCTGCTGTTTGTAAACCAAATTACCCCATTAAGTGTTTTTTTTTTTTTTTTTTTTTTTTAAACTGAAGTTGGTAATTGCCAAAAGTGTTCGGACCATTTGCTGTGGCACTCCAAATTGTGATCAGGTGCATCCCATTTGCAACGTCTTTGACATGCACAAAACCCTCACTGGAGTGCATCTGTGGCAAATTAAATTTATCAGACATCATTTAGAAAGGTACACACCTGTGTATTTACGGTCCCACACTTCACAATGCATGACATGTCAAAAACCAAGCTGTGAGACCCAAAAAACTCCCTGCAGACGTCTATGATTAAACGGTGAATGGGCACAGATCAGGGCAAGATAAAAAACCCATCTCTTAAGCTTTACATGTGAGCAACACAGTGGAGTTGGTGAGTGGTTTGGTCAGTGAGGTGAACAAAGGCCCAGTGGTCATTTTGATGGAGCCACAGTTAAGTCCTCTGTGGAGAGTTGAATCATCCTTCTCAGCAGCACTTTATCACATAGGCCTTCAGGGTGGAGTTATTGGTTTGCTACATGACAACTTGACAAAAGTTGTATGACAGCTCATTTTGAGTTTGCCAAACAGTATGCAAAGGTGCTATACATTTTTAAATAAAGGTTGATTCTAGGATTAACAGTGGTTAAATGACCAGTCTAGAAGAAAGTCAATTAAATAAAATAGACTGTGTCTGTGTCTGTGGTCCTCGCAGTCTTCTAATAAACTCAACCAAACCCATTTGGTCCACATGGAGCTTGTCCAGACTTACAGACCCTTCCCTTTAAGGTGCAGCTTATTTATGTTCAGTGGAAAAAAATCAAATAATTAAAGAATCAAAATCATGTTATAATGTGAAAAGATATTTTAATATCTATTATTACTCAAAGGTCCAGGAGTTTTTAATGGCTTCCAATAAAGACTGTTTGACTTTCATAGCTTTTAGGCGAGAGTCTGACTTTCAAAGGCCGCCGCGTTTCCACGGCAACTTGAGCATACGTTTGGCATTTTGAGGCTTACCACACAAACTAAAAAGGTATGTCATATTTTCCACTAAGCGAAGGCCTCTGTAGTTCACTAACGCACTTGACACAGGGACGGTTGAGTTTGCAATCTGCAGTCTCACTGTTAGATGTCACAAATTTGGTAGATGGTAAAATGAGCCTACTGCTCACTTGATTTACAACGGCAGTAAACATATTCCAGGGGAGATAATGGTCTCAGTCAGACATGATTTCACTTTTGCAAATGATGTTCCACTTATAGGGAAATAGATGACAAAACAGTCCACTCACAGCACATGTGAGTGGACGCATGTGTGACTGAAAGCTGGCATCCTCCAACAGGTGATGCCTGTGACTTTGCAGTTGCAAAACATCAACATCGACACCTCCTGAATCAAATGAGTGACCTCAAACCTGTTCGGAGATCAAGGCACTGTGGCTTTATTAACATATTTTTGGCCTCTGAATATTATATGTCTCTGATAAGTCAGCATATGTTATGTGAATATGTGAATGAATCTGGGAACTATCGTTTTATTTTATTTATACCTTCTGACAGATGCTGGGAGACGATCGATGACAGTCCATGATGGATCATCAAAATCCCTATTTTAGTCACTATACTTGTGAGCATCATTGGGCATCATTTCATATTCAGCTGTGTGTGTAATGCAGTCACACTAACCACACTGTTCCTTTTCATTTTCATAATCCAGATTTTGAGACAGAAGATGAATTGTCCTGACATTGGAAGAAAGGAATCCAATCAGTACTCGTATGTTTTCACTATATAACATCAGCAACCCTGCCATGGAATGGTATGATGTAATTTTTGTAATAGGGAGGGGTTAGCGGACTAGTGGCAAGCATTGTTGCCTAAGAGTATGAAGGTCACCTATTTAAATCCTGGTTCGACCAAGGGCCTGGGTCAAACAGGGGGATCCTTCAAACTGTGCAAGGGTTCGCAAGTTCACTATTGGTAGTAATTGTTTTACTCACTCCATGTTAGAGTTCTTTCTATCACTTCTTTGTTTGCACTGAAAACATGCTGACCGGCTGCCTTGGTTAGGGCAAACCATCCTTTAACTGGTCTAAGTTTTGCCATTGTGTAATTCTCAGAAATTGATTTTATTCTCAGAAAGTTGATAAATGTTTATAAATGCACCAATTTTTTTTTTAAAGTCAAAAGGTAATTTGACGAAGATTAGTTTTTTTGATTATCTGTATGATGTATTTACTATTTAATAGGTACAATATTTGTATCTCAACTGCAGTTATATGCATCATATGTTATTACTAACAGTTATATTTTATGAAATGGATGAAAAAGACAATTGGCCAAAAAAATATCGACGCTAACCAAATAAAACACCCTGTTCTGTCAAGATCGGCATCTATTCCGCGGTGCCTAACTGCTGCAGGACACGGAAAAACTGTTTCCTCCTCGGCTACAGAGATGCTCTTTGTTGCACAGCACAGCTCTTCTGTTACATTTGGGAGGAGGTGAGCGCTGTGAGACTGGTGTGTGCTCTATTTGAATATCCTACACTAGAATCAGTGTTGCAGATTCACATGGCGCGTAAGCAAATTGTAAAAGTAAATAGAATTGTCATGCAGAACAACACGGTTTAACAAAAATCCCACTTTTGCTTTAGGTCACAGGAAAGGTTTGTCTGCCCTGCTGTCCCTTTTATTATCGCACGACCACACTGTCATGGATCAGTGCTCCCTGAAATAAAAGACGGTGGAAATGCTTCTCTGTCTACATGTATTTGCATTCTCCAGAAAGAGAGATGTTAGTCCAGTCAGGCAAATAACCTCAAAGAGCAACATAACAATTTTTAAAGGAAAATGAAAGTGGAGTGGTATTTCAGAGGACATTACATAGTTGTAGCACTAAGTGAACCTAAACTTTCAAGAATACATATTTTTTTTCACCTGTATTCCTCGTGTTTTTTCATGGAATATGCTTCTAGAGAAGCATCTGAAAGGATTACTTTGTTTTTCTCTGCTGCATTAGAACACATGTGCTTTGATGCTTTTAAATTTCTGTCATGGATGAAGTGATGACATGTCCATGTGTTCTCCCTCAGCAGATGGCAGACCAGGAATCAGCGTTCCATAATATATTAGGTGTAGTTAGGATATCATAACTAATCACGTTGCACCATTTCACTCTCATGGAAGAAAAACATCTTTGATAATTATATATTGACAGGAATCTAACAGATTATCTACAACCTGATGTTTTTAACCATTTTTGTTTGATTTAAACTCAGTGATTGAGACATGTTTGAAAGTTTCATTTCCTTCTTTGGTTGTCAATGTATTTCAAATATTTGACTTGAAAATTTGCTTCATGTTAAGAAGTGAGTCAACTGATAACAATGGCGGAACAGGGCAAATGCATACTGTCTGGGTGGAAAAGGCTTCATTCACCTTGAGCCGAACATTGCTGTGAGAAGGAGGAAACAGAAACAAACGGGGAAATTTCACCAGAACAACAAAGAATATTTGCGGGAAGAACAGGGACCTCACAAAGTGCAAAGAAGTGAAGAGTTTTCAAGTGAATTCTTTCTGGCTTCTTGTTGTGAAGCAGCTGTTTTATTCTGAACCTCTCCTACCCCAGCGGATTTGGCTATTCTTGGATTCCATTGATTTCCTTGGTCTGCGGTCTGAATGTTGAACTGCTTCACTTTAGTGTTTTATCTCCTCCTGAGGTGAGAATCGCTGAAAGTAACACAACTGGAATAACAACCCTATTACTTTGCTTTAAAATACTTTTGAAGTATCAACTCAACACCTAACTATGATCAAAGTTCAGTTTAAAACGTGAGGACATAAAACATCCCCTGAACGAGTAATTTACTTCTGTCATGTAGGGGGGAATATTTATTTCAACCTTTTTTTCCTAAATGATTTATGACATGTTTAAATCACACTTCATCCTGGGCTTTCAGACAAGGTAGCTTGTCAAATTACCAACTTTTTGCACACATTTACTTGTGTTGTTGCTACTTTTCAATGACAGTGATTGTGTAAAGAGCTGAGTAAAATGCAGATCATGGTTACATTTGCTTGGAATACAAACTGCATTTTTGCTTTTACAAGTGCAAAGATTTGCCAAATCACACCTTAAATAAAATGTATAATGTGCATCCATGCATATGCAAAAGTTGCGACTCTCCCTTTCCATGTCAAATAAAAATGAAGATAAAAGAAAATGTTTCACTCTATTCCAAGAAATATCCTTTTCCAAACAATTAAATTTACTTTTACAGGTTTTTAACACTGAACTTGTTCTGGCTTGATACAGATTATGGTCATCAATGTTTTTTTTTTTTCTTTTTTTACTCAATGCAGCCAGAGCATGAACATACAGTACGTGAGAAATAGCACTGAGCATCAACCACTTCATTTTTTTTATGGTTAAAAACTCCCTCAACAAATAGACAGGTGTCTTTTGTAATATTCCATGGAGCACTGAACACTAAGTAGCTAATTAATGACTATGTCAATCACACGTTCAAGGTGAAGTCCATAAAGGAGCAGAGCAGTATACTTTGTTGGGAAACTTTCCCCATTTACATAAAGTTTAAACCAGGAAAAAGGTGATGGGAATATTTCAGGAACCACAGATAGGTGGCAGCATTTTAGGTGTCACTCATTTGGATACAAATCGTGTCAGTTTGGTGAATAATACAATTGTTTCTTTGACTGAGGACCTTTCTGCATGGAGTTTGCATCTTCTCCACGTTGGATTTTCTCTGGGTAATCCAGCTTCTTCCTACAGTCCACAAACAGGCAAATTGGGGATTAGGTTAATCAGACTTTCTAAACTGACAGCAGATTTGAATGTGAGTGTGAACTGTTGTTCATCTCTATATGTTGGCCCTACGATGCACTGGTCAGGGTGAATTCCACCTTTTGTCTGATTTATCTGACCCTTATCTTGACCCTTAATTTTTGGTAGTTTCTAACATTGATTAAAATCTAAACCTTTGTTTTTGTTTGTTCTATTTATTTTGAACCTATAATGCCATTAATAATTTATTTTTAATTGTTATAACTGTTTGTTCATCAGTCTTCTTGTTTGATTTTCATTAATCAAGTCTGTGAAGGCACTTAGTAAACTCTTGTTTCGTCCTCCTGTTAGGTGTTGTCTGGAACTTTTAAGCCTTTGTTTTTGACTTTCAAGTGCTGTTATCCGTAAATATGCCAGTTGTTCCTGCAATTTAAGAACACAGACAATTTTAAACAATACAATAGGTAGACATACCGAAAATATAATTGGTCTTTATTCCATGTTGTCTGTAGCTCATCCCTGCAACACACCTGCTCAATTTAGACTATCCAGTCAACCTAATCTGTATTTGCATAAAGGAAGGAGTAAAGTGCTGAATTTGTTGAGGATCCAAATGAATCAATATTTCATGCCCAGGTGAGTATTTAGGACAGCAGGACAGTGTGTATGTGTATTTGTTGATGTGACCTAGTGTCTGGCTTCATTTGACAGACAGAATGACCGAGAGGACAGAAAGAAACTGGGTAGAGAGAAAGAAAAAGAGACTATCAGTTATTGGTTTTCAATCTTCTGGATGCAACTCAAGCTCTGTGTCTCAAGGATTTGCCCACTGCATGTGGACTGCTGTAAGAAGCCACCGGTCAGCTGCCGTTTTTCATTTCAGTCCCTTCCAATTACTGTCCTTCCAGCTTTGTTTCCCCTCATCTTGTTAAACTTACCGCAGGTGCTCAAGCAGATGACGAAAAATGTTAATGGAGAGATTTAACTGTATACTTAGGTGGCTTCTAACTCTTGAATGAAACACTTGAGGAATTTGTTGAACATTTGACATTCTTGCAAGAGTATCCAGGTCAATTAGCCGTGTGCAAATCAGTCCATTATGACGCACCTGCCCATATGTCATCAGCTCTGCACATATCCACCAGCTGCAACACATTCGTTTGTTTGAACATAAAGTGTGAGGATGCTGTTATTGTGATCTCAATACAGTATAAACACTTGGCTGAATGAAGCATTAAGCTGTCGGAAAAATACCCTAAACATTTCATTGCAAATGTACAATTGTCAATTCACTTTTACATATATAATAATATTTATCCTTTGTGTACTTTGCAAAAATATATCTAATAGTTGTATTTTTTTTTTTATTTTGATTATATTTTAATATTCAGTTTAATTTAACAAAAAATACTTAATTTAAAAAAAAAAGTTAATGCTCTTAATAACTGTGACACAAATCATCTCCAACTTGACCATTTTTAAAGATAATGTGCTGCTGTTCTGTTAGTGTGAGTGGTTCATCATATTAAATTTTCAATTCTCCATTGAAGAGAACTGACACAAATTATCACATGTTGAATTATTCGTATTTTTAGAACCATATTATAGATATTGTGGTCGACCTTAGTCACAATTGTAAGTTACTGGAAATATTACCAGTGTTTGAGTGCAGCTAATCTGAATTCCATTTGCAATAGGACACCATGACCATGGGAGTATGTGTGTGTCTTTGCATATTTCATTCCAATCTAAATTAAGGTTTTGCCCACACTCAGCTCCACATTACACACTGAGCCAAATAAAAAACAAAGAAACTCTTCTATGGCAAGAGTAGATTTTGTTATACACTATATACCCGTATAAGTTTTAGTAAACTTGAGAAGAATCATCCTCTTCCATGTCTGGAAGACAAGAACAACTTTGAATAGACATTACACTTGTATAGATTGTATCAGTTTCAAATATGATTATATTTAATGAAAAAAAAAATTAATTTGATTTTTTTTTTTTTTTCATGCTGTACAAGTGAAGATCCTTGTGCATATATATGCAATATAATCAGTACAGCAACTTTTGCAGCATTAGCTTCTTTTCACTAAAGCCCAAGACAGCCTAAAGATGTTGTCGGTGTATGTGCCCACGAAGCAACTTTCCTAGGAATGAATGAAGCCCCAAGACACAACTGGCACAAAAAAGACCAAGTCAGTTTGCACAATAAAGGCTATTTTTAAAGTCATAACTAATTACTGCCTCTGCAGTTTTCAAATAAATGAAAAATGGCCTAAAACAAGACAGATTTAAGAAACTCACTGTGAAGACCATAGTGATACCGAGTGCTTCCTGTGGTTCTGTGTGTCTTTGATTACAAAAGACGCTGGACACTTTGAGCTTCAGCTCTGTGTTGAAATTATTCTGTCACATGGGGCAGCCTTTCTGTCAATTCCCTGCTCTGCCAAAGCTTTTCTACTGGATTCACATCTGGTGACTGGGGACGTCACTGGACTCTCTACCATGTTTATGAAACCAGTTTGGGACTTTTAGCATTATGAAACAGGTAGCAACCATTGGAAGACAGGAAACTGTGGTCATAATGACATGGCCAATAACAATACTCTGTGAACAGAATGTGACAATTATTCTGTGACTGATTGGTAATAAAGCCTAAAGTGTGAGAGGAAAACATTCACTGCACCAACACACAGCCAGTAGCAGCCCGAAATGTTGAAACAAAGCAGGTTGGCTCTGTGGAAGCTCAGCAGAAACCTAAATAATCCACCAGACCAGGCTATCATTTGCAGTCCTTAAGTGTCCAGTGTTGTTGAATTTGTGTCCACTGCAACCTCGCACTTCTGCTCCAGCAAGTCTGTCCATTCTCCTCTGACTCACTGGGTGGTTTTTGATTCCAGTTTCCATCATTTCTCTCTACATCAAACAGCTGCCAAATAGCTTTTTTTTTTGCAGGTTTCCCTGGATTTCTGGACCTCTATTTGAGAAACCTCCACAATGAAGGCCCCTGTTGCCTTTTTATTTAGTTTAACCAAAGACAAATCTTGAAAGAGTCCCAGTGGTTTTAAACTTGTTTCATCTCACAGCTTTTTAGGCCACTGTGCTCCCAAGAACATTCAGCTTTAGAAACGGTTTTATATCCTTGTCCTGATCTATTACTCACTACAGTTTTATCCCGGAGGTCTACAGAGAGTTCCAGTGTTTTTATTCATTCATAGTTTGAAATGTAAAACCTTAATTTACTACAGGAAGACTCTACTCCTGTTATCACCACAACTTTAATGTAATTAAAGTATCTTCTTTAACTATATGTAGCTTTAGGTGAACCCCAAAGGTAAGTGTTCAGTGTGATTTAGACCATGGGGTTACATCCATGACATGTCAATCAAATACCCTGACAAACACACACTTCACTCCCCCCTCTGTATTTATCATCTTTTTTGTTTCATTTGCATTTGTCTCCACGACAATTAAAGAAAGCTCCCTAAATAAAGAAATTCTTTTAACACTCATAACAACTCTTTAACTCTGGTCTTGTCAGAAAGCCCATTCTATTTTGTTGATGCTCTTCATCACTTTGTAGCAAAGTTGTAATGAGCAACGGCAAAGGAAGATTAAGTGTGAGAATGTGATGAAATAGCAGCGGCCCATTTTGTGAGGTGTGAAAGGCTGATGTCTCCATGTGTAAGCATATGACACACAGTGTGATGCACAACAGAGGACTGTAAAAGGAGACAGAATGGGAGACAGCAAAGAAAGAAGAGTCAAGGATGGGAAAAAGTCAAAACACAGAAAAGAAAAAAAACAAACAAACTACTGATTAGAACGATTATGTAGACTAGTATATCCATTTTAAATGATTCATTGTTTTGTTTACCAGTATATAAAATCATGAGCATTTGTTTAATAATGTTTTACATCAAAAAATATTATTAAGTGATAAACTCCCTCCATTAGTGCATTAGTACACCACTGCTTTCTCTCCATCTCCATGTTGAGCGGAAGCTGCTTGTTATATTTATATGGCATTTATGGCTTATGAATCCTGAATGAGGAGCTGTATAAATAAACTGTTCAGAAAATGTTTTTTTTTTTTTTTTTTTTTTAAAGAACAAGTAAATATTGATACATCACACAGCATGATTCCTCATAAACATTTAATAATGACAATAGAGCAGCGCAGCAGACGTGGAGAGAGTGGGGAAGGGAGAGAGAGAGGAGAGGAGGAGGAGGAGGAGGAGGAGGAGGAGACAGCAGGGGAGCAGAAACAGGTGCAAATCCCAGAAAACCCAGAAGTCATCAATCTTCCACTGAGGTGGAACAGGGCTCGCTGCCCCAGTTGCAGCCACACAGAAGCTCTCTACATATTACTCTCATTCATTTCCATCTATCAGCAACTCCTCTTTCATGACAGCAACAGCAATTTGACAGGAAATATATAAATAAATTATTTTATTCAGCATTTGATTTGTTTTAAATTTATTTCGTTGGAGTCAGATTCAGATTCTTTTTTTTTTTGGCATTCGGTTTGCACTCTATCCATGGAAGTTTATTACATCTCAAGGACAAACTATACTGCATTTAGACCCTGAAGGATAAACGTAACATCGACTGACTGTATCACCATTTTGTTTTGTTACATTTAGGATGCATCATCTGACTTTCCATACTGGTCTTTGCACCAAGTGACAGAAAAATCCAGAAGCCAGAAGGTCAGAGAACCACTGGCATCATGGTGGAAGAAAAAAAGAGATGGAAAGAAAAGCTTTTATATGACACAGCTTCAAATTCAACATAAGCATCTTCAGGAGAGAGTTTATCCTCCTAACCACAGACACAAGTCAGAAGAGCCAATCCCACAATTATTGAGAAGCACAACTTCACTTTTTGATGAATTTAAATTCATGAATAATCCACTTATTCAATCCAGTACTGTTTGGGCACAGTTGTATTCACTATGCCCCTTTGCATTACATGAGATACAAATTCCCAACTCATTCTACAATCTGTAGCCTGAACCAATATCATCAACTCTTCAAAAAGTCACATTTGAAAATAGCAACGCTCCTCACATATTGATCCCATTGGCTAAGTCAAGGTTTCAGCTTATTAATGTGTGGAGAGTATCACATAATGTTAATGTACTAACTCTTGTTTACATACTATTATATTTGACAAACTGTACCACCTGCTGCATGGAGTGTAAGCACAGTTTATTATACTTTAAGTATGTACATCTGCATATTATGTATATTATATATATATATATATATATATATATATATATGTGTGTGTGTGTGTGTGTGTGTGTGTGTGTGTGTGTGTGTGTGTTTTTGTTTAAAATATTTTCTAATTAAGAAGTAATTTTCTGATCCACCTTCCTTATCATTGCTTTACAATCTGTTGTATCCATGCATTTGTTTTAAACAACCTTTCTTCAAAAAGTGCACAACATGTTTAAAGAAATGTATAATATAAATCTTAGCTCTCAGTCTAAACTCACCAAAGCAAATAAGCAGAGCAGACCAGAAAAATGATGGCACAGCAGAAAAACTAACCCATGCACCTGACTGCTGAGCTCCTTTGAGAATGCAATAATTTGTTCATTTAGTCAACCTGGCTTAAAGGGCCAATTATGAGAATGGGTGGTTCTTTGAAACCCTGCTTTTGTTCTGTATTGCTCAGTGATACTTGGTTGATTCACAACTTTAAACAAAATTTAATGGAAATCCATTTATAATTCAAGCAATACCCCCCCCCCCCCACAACTACTGGATGCATTGGCATGAAATTCAGAAGTGACATGTCCGTTTTCAGTCAATGAATTTTAATATCTTTCCATTTGGTGCAAGGATGGGAGTCAAATATTAATATGCCCCTTACTTTGGTTTGTGACCAAATACCTGCAAAAATGTAATAACCCTCCAGTCAGCTTCAGCTGATGCTGTTCTTTTCACAGCTGAAGGATCATGTCAGTGTCAGTGTTTGATGTGGCCTGAGAGTATTTGAAAGATTATACTGTATGTTTCATGGGAGGACAGTGAATTTAAATGAGCCACACCTGCACCGAAGCAGACCTTTGCCTGAATAACCTAAAAAACTGATGATAGTAGTGCATTTTCCCCAATATGTGGTGACTCGTCCAAAAAGGCTCCACTGCAGAATAACACATGTTTACAGGTTCATGAATAAAGTGTCACAATGAGGTCATGATTACACCTGTGCAGTATCAACACCCAACTGATGAACCCACTCAACCCACCCTGAGCTGCAGTCTCACCTTTCAATCATAATGTTTCACACAGTTTTAGAGTTTCAACTTAATGACTAATCAAACTTATCAGAAACATTAACACTTGGACATCATACTGTACATTAGTGGGGTAAGATCATAATTGATAGAAATCACATTTGTGGAGTCAAAACAGATACATTTTTTTTCCCCAAACAAGGGAGGCAGATGACCTAGACTGCAGCCAGCCACCAGGGGGTCGACTGAGATTTGTTGGTCATCATGTCATTTATCTTCATATATACACTTGAAAGTAGGAAACTCATCAAAAATAAGGTTTATAAACCTTATTTTCAGCAGGAACAAGAAAGTTGATGTCCATTATTATTTTTGTTTGAGATTTGGTTTGGCTTTTCTAGTCAGGACAACAACTTTGAAAGATAACATGACTTTTAAACAAAACAGGTGTTGTATGTTTAGTAAGGGGTTGCTACAGTCTCGCTGAGAGGCAACATAAGCAGCCACAGAAAAACCCAGAGCTAATTATGATTTGATATGAGCTGGTGTCTGAAGTTACAGTTGATAAAGTTGTGTAGGCTAATTAAAACCAGATTATGTTGCCTAGACTAGACAACCTGCACCCATGATGCTTCCAGACATGGCTGCACAGAGGATTCTCTGTCTTCTGTTATCACCCCTTATCACAATCCAATCCAATTCAACCCTATTTGTAAATCGCTTTAAAGACACATTTGACCAACGTTCTGTACACAGACATAAGGACAAATACAAAAGTAAAACAAAAAAAAGACAAAATGTGTTTAAAGAGAGGACTTAAAAAACAAAAGTGAGTCGGTCTGCCTGATGTGCAAAGGCAACACATTCCACAGTTTTGGGGCAGCAACAGAAAATGCACGGTCACCTCTAAGCTTCCTCTTTGTCTTAGGTACAAATAAAAGTGACTGATCCGCTGACCCGAGAGAGCGTGAGGGAGTGTATGGCTGAAGCAGAAATCATACTTCACGTCAAGCCTTTAGCTCAGTCAGTTCAGCAAAGACTTCATTGTGTAACTTTGTTCACTGGTGTCCAACTCAACTGTTACAATTCACCTTCTGCTCATAACTGAGACACAATATACATGAAAAAAAAAAAAAAATCCATAACAACTATCCAAGAAGGCTGCAGTAATACCACAGTCAAATGCAAGAACAGGAATCCTCCAGCAGAATCACTTACTGAAGTCGAGTAAAATAAGTCAGGACCAAAGTGGATGCGGACAAACACCTTGTCCTCAGCCAACATCCACACCAGTATCCAAATTAAAATTGATAAATTGCCAGTTCTCACTGGAGAAACTGTCAGGAGGCAATTCAAGTCATATTTAATCAGTATTTTCTATATTACTCTGATATAAATCATAAAATCCAGACAAGACAGTCATTCTGGGAATCTGCTTTAATGTTGTAACTCATGTGGACTATGTATAAGAAATGTATTATATTAAGATATAAAATGACCATAATGTGTCATGGGGAATTGACGAAACATGGTAAACTGAAATACTGGCTTCAATGATAACAATGCTGCAGCCAGTATATTCTCAAAATACATTTTTATTTGTGGGCCACAAACTGTATTTATATTTAGGTTTGGTGTATTAAACTTTTTTTCCAACCAGAAGCCAGAAAACCCACACACAGGCAGCTCCCTCTGTTCTTGAGATTGGGCTGTTTAAAAGTGAATAAATGCCCCACGTGTTCTCATAGAGAGAGGGGAAGGAATGCTAATGACAGCAAAATGCTGACTGAGAAATTCAGTAGAATTCACTTCTGGAATGTTTTGTAGGTGCTTCTTTGTGTCCATTCTCCAACCGGTTTACAACTGTCTCACTTTAATAGTGCAATGGTGCTGTTGCCTCTGTTTGTCTTGACATTAAACAAATCACTACTTGGGAATGTAGAGAATATGTGCTGTTGTGCTGAAAAGGTTTACTCAGCACTGTGTGAACTCATATGGCAATATTTAAACTGAACGCACATGTATTTATATTTAATTTAATTTAATTTATTTCTTAATGAGCCATGAGCAGAAGCTGTACAACAAAAAGAGTATAACGTAATCAGTACATGGGACCATGACATCATGGGTGAACAGCATTTTATTTTATGTCACTATTTGATACAGTTTTCAAAACAATTTTCTTTCAGGTCGAGGTCAGTTCTGAGGTAGCAGTAATTATTATGCCCATTGTGAAAACAGGGTTGCCCTTTTTGTGCTTTAAAATGAGATATATCCATTAGAAATTATTATTTATGCTCTCTTGCAGATGAAGACTTGCCTATGTGGCCTGTGTGGGCTGTGGACGTAGCTGTGGCATTGCATATTTTCAGCACTGAGCTTTCTCAGCACTTGTGTAGAGGAAAGGATAAGGAGAGAAGGTGGAAACAGGTGGTTAAATGGACCAAAATAAGACCTTTCATGTGTAAAGGCAGTAAAAGCCAAATAAATGTACCATCTTGTCCTGTTCCTCTTAAGAGGACATGAAATTCAGTACAATATTATTCCTCTAAATTCTAATTTCACCCATTTGTATAAGCCCCTGTAGTTTCAACATGTTGTGCATAAAGAAAGCTTCATGACAACGTTTTTCCTTTTTAGTTTGTTTCCTTGTTCGGTGTGGAATAAGTTGACTGTCCTGCACAGCATCGACCATTGTGCTTGTGATTAGTCAACAAAGTAAATCCCAACAATCCCAATCTACTTATGTCCTATTGGCTTTGCAACAGACCAGACCAGCTCCAGGTTACAGCTTCTCCTGACCTCTAATCCTCATTTTTTTAATCCCATCTCTCACCTTACAAGACAAACTAATACATTTTATAGACTCATTTTAAAACTATACTATTGTGGAACATCACAAATAGTTGTGATATATAATAGAAGTGGTGTTATGCAGCAACGTTACCTTGGAAAATAGCTTTAAATTCATTTTGATGTTCCATTGACTTGTAACTGGGAAAATGGTGCGTCTTTCATCCCTGTCGTGCATTATTTAACTTTGGAGGGTGTTTATAATCTTTTAAGTCAGTGATATTCAAAGGCAAAACACTGCCAGAATCAGACTCAATAAATTAAAGAATAATACCAAACTAAAGATCACTTGAAGAGGTTTTTAAAGTCATAAAAAAGACAGCATTCATCTCAAATATTTAGCATAACATATGAAGAAATAAATGCAGTTTGGTTTGTTTGTTACGGTGACAGCATTATGGTTTAGGATTGCAGGAATCATTAGGTATTCAAACAGTACAGTGCAGGCCATGTTCCAGTTCAGTGAGTAAGACTACGCAGATGGAAGCCAGGGTGAAGTGATCTCTTATGCAGTCCACCACATGCACTCACTTTATCCACCACCCCAGAAGCAATCCCATCCACTGCAGTGACATGTAATGCATTACAGACAAATGTCATATTTACAACCTTAGACGGATCCCAACTCAAGGGCCTATGCTTACTCACTGTATTTTTGTGGGGGATGAAATGGATGAAATGATAACAACAGAGATCATATGTCAGTTGATCTCCATGGCAACTTATAAAACATGATTTATTGACACAGATTGAGTAATATTATAGCTAGAGCTGGTAAAAGCTAGTAAATGGACCACATGGTAGATTTAGGTTTATATCTGTGTGGAAGAATGGAACCTGTTACAGTGTACCCTTGCCCACTGCTGCTGTCAAATGTATGTGGTGTTAAAGGTTAAACCTACTCTTCATTGACTTGTTCCCACCTACAGACCCAAGTTCACAATACCGCATTACAGTATATCAATTTATTTTCAGGATGAATCATTTAACATTTTAAAATAACACTCTGAGTCTCTAAAAGCTTTCACAGACAAACAGTGAAATCTCACATTTGGCAAAAGACTAACACTGTCTGTTAGTGAAACTTGGGTTTTAGGCTGAAGTCTTCCTGTTTTCAATTGCAACTCAAGTGCTAACTGATGTCCACTGTCTCTTCTGAGACTGTATATGCTTCTTTTGTCTAGCCGTGAAGACTCTGGTCATCTGCCATTGGTACATCTGCCAATTATTCCATATTTATTACTGTATTATGAGAAAGACAATGTATTTTCATTGATGGCTGTCACAGGCTCAAACAAACAAGCTTTAAAAAGTGTTTCAGAGACAAATTACAGACCTCAGGTTTAAACTACATCCACATTCCTGATAATAAACAATGCAGTTTGTAATACAGGATATACTCTCTCCTTGATCATAACAAAATATTCCCATTGGGATGAGGCACGGTGACAGTAAATAAAGCTGAAACATGGGATTTCCCTCGAGGGTAATAAAACTAAGAAGTGAATCTATTATGTAGACATATCTGACTTCAGCAAGACATTTCTTTCAGAGAGTATAGGAGAGCTTCATAAGACTTCAGTAGTGAGGTACCCTATCATTCTACTCTACATGTAACTCATAATGACATGTTTTCATTTCACTTGCTTTGAACAATAAAAAAGTAAAGCATTTAAATTTGTTTCAGTTTTTTTTTTTTTTGCCTAATATGTCACAGATAAATGCAAAGTGACATAAATGGAGCACATACATAGACATGCCTTTCTTTGTGGTGTGACATTTGAACATCTGAAGGGAATTTATAGTCTAATACATGCACATATTTGATGTACTGCACTTTTTAAAAGTAGCCTATCAGTGGCTGCCAGCATTTCCCTTTAGGATCACTGTTCATTGATTTTGAGTCACAGCTTTTATCAGCCTCATTTTACTCAGACAGACACTGTTTACCATCTGCCCATTGTAAAATCTCAGTCAAACAAAGATTTGCAACAAGACGTAGCCTACGGGACTTTTCACGTAACCTGGTCGCAGAAAGTTGCTTCACATTTCTGCTTGCACATGTAAGGGAATGATTCATTTGTGCTATAATGAGGGTCCACTGCTGTTATGCAGGTGTGAGAATTAGTGGACCTACTCACACGATGTCTGCGACAATCATCCGCTGTGTTGACGAGATCAAACAAACCACCAAGTGGACTAGACAGTGCTGTGCCATGTGGACCATGCAAAAGACAGCGTGCACAATCTGTGCGGTTATTAAATGTTGGGGTGCTCACATACTGTATTTCAACATAGGGTCAGAATATGTATTTGTTCCATGATGACATTTACATCGCACAGACAATAGAGATCTGCTGACTGATGGAAGAGGGGAAAGCCCTGCCTTAATGTACCAACAGTTACACTATTACTACACAAGTATGCTTTGATTTTAAAATCCTTACTACAGAGTTAAGCTCCTTCAGCAATGACACTTGGGAACTCAGCTGGTCCTGTTTCGGAAAGAATCTAGCTCGAAAACTTCTGGGTTGCATTTTATTTTGGATGAGCAGCAGAATGATCCTTTAACGTACCCAGTGGCATTAACCTTGACTAGAGCTGCAGATTTTTTTGTCCTTTATTGCAGCTGGAGAGCAGTTAAATTTTTACAAAAATGCCTGCATATGGAGGAGACAAGCTATTAATACTAATATGACATTACATCTGCTATGAAGGTTATGTTTTATGTGCCTTTCTCCTGTTTTTTAGCAGGATTATGCAAAACTCTTGAATTGATTCCCTTGAAACTAGTGAAGTATGTGCCAAGACTGTTTTTTTCTTTCACATCACAGGATAGGGTGTTTCACACACAGTGCAGAGCACCGATTTATGTTTTCAAAGCACCTACATAGTTACAAAAATTGCAAGTGAAATGCAGTCACAATGAGTATTACGAGTATTTCCATTGATGGTCATAAAATGTGTACAGAACGCTTAATTTCTTTAAAGACCATTGAGTCTAAAGCAAAGCTAAGACATATATATAAATATATGTTAAATATTGTAATACATTAGGAAGGATTAAAGAAATCTAATTCAGCTCCATGTTAGCTGAACTGTCTCACATCATAAGGTGATGTGTGTTATTGGTGTGTGTATTTTTTTAAATCCTACACTGCAATTTAAAACCTGCCACTAACTTTTATTTTGTTCCCTGTATTATAAAAGCTATTTGATACCCAACTTCTCCAACTCAGCACCTCGACATTCTTGCCCTTCATTTAGATCATTTTAGAAAGACTCCCCTCCACGAGTCTTGTCTAATAATTCAGTATGCAAAACCCTGCAAAGTAAAACAAATCTCCTCTCAAATACAATGTGACTATTACAGTCACAATCTCCCACACTTGTTTGGTGCATCATCTTACAATAGCATAATGAACTGTGATAATATGATAATGATCTGATTAGCTTTGCCATCATGTTTTCCTGCAGGTCAGGCACATGATAATGCACCATTACAAATTGAATAGAAAAATCTAAATGGATATCACATTATTCCTTAGGAATTTAAATGACGTTACTGGGGATTTTTTTTTGCGAGGTCTAATATTGTCTTCACTGAACATTTATTCTGGCTGGATACTTGTGAATATATACATATATTACCATGTCTACTAACAACTGGGCTCTGTCAGTCTTACACACTAATGTGAATGTAAGTTGATGCTTCTATAAATATGTCTATTTATTGAACAATTTAATATAATTGATGATGTTAATTGATTTTGTCACTTCCATTAAATGCATCAGTACAAGTTAGTCAGTATGTGAGATCTTTGTTGGCTGTTTTGATCACTGGGAAATGAAAAAAAAGAATGAAACAAAAAATGTTTTGACCTATTTGTATGTAATCTCAGTAAAAGTGAGTGCTACATCAGTGTTTTGAGGCTTAAAACAACAGATGTGCAATGATCAATTTGTTATATATATGTAATGTATTTTTCATGCACTCTAAATGGTGATCAAGAATCAGAATGTAAGTGATCAAAGCTTAAACAGGTACTTGCTTCCCTGCTTCAGGAATGTGCAACATGTCCTGAATGCTGCTCCTCTTCAGCAGCTGTCACTTCTATAATTGATTTAAGAGAGCTTAGAGTCGTCGACCCCCCCATACACACACATACACACACACACAGCCCTCCCTCACCCCTCACCCACAAGCTTATAGTTCCACATCTCTTGGAAAACTGGCTGTACCTCTGCGACACCCGAAACAAAGCACCACTGTGTCACAAAGTCTGATGTGCGGTCAGTGTCCTTCTGTGCATTGTCTCATCAGAAAGCATAAGTAAAGCCAAGCAGTTACCTCACACAAGCCTCTCAGTGTCTGTCTCCCGCGAGCTGCTGCTGCTGCTGCTGCTGCTGCTGCTGCTGAGTGGAGTAAGTCCAAATATCGCAGAACTCTGTAGTGATTCCTCTGTCAGTTCACTTTGTCTATCTGGCTTTTCCCTCTTCCCTTCTCCTCTATGTATATCCTCTATCTCTCTCCCTCTCTTTCCGTCTAAGTCCCTCCCTCCCTCTGCCTCTTTCTCTCTCATACATCCCTTGCCCCCCTCCCTCTCTCTCCCTCTCCTGCTCTCTCTCTCTCTGCCAAACTCCTTCCTTTTATTTTTTATTCGGTCCTTCTCAGTCCTTGTCATTCCCTCTTTTGCCTTTTATATACCAATTTTGTATTACCAATATCCTTTACTGTTTTAAAATGTGTTTACAATGCAGAAACACTACAATAACTATTATATTCTAAAGGAAACATGTTTACAAATTACATGTTATTAATTAGTGTAATGATTTGTTAGTATACTGACTGCATTAGTAAAAATATCGTTGGAGAACTCGTGGTGCTGACACAACGATTGAGATGGGAAGTCTGGCCTTGTGTGTGAAGGAATGTCCCTTTAATTTCATCCACATAATATTATAAGCAACCACAATATACAGTAATAACATTCCCAAGAAATTTCAGCCATGTTTACTTCACAACTTCACACAAGTACCAAATAGAACTTGTTAAAAAAAAAGCCAATAACACTGTCATGGGGACCATGAGGAAGTCCTGCACATGTCCAATGGCCAACTTGTTAGTTTGGAAGTAACTTAATCCATAATTCTGTCTTCAGTGTGCAGTGTTTTTTGTTGCCTAAATCTTAACACAAATAGATATTTGGATGCAAAACAGGTTTCTAGTGTGTAAGTGTATGCCAGTGACCACAGCTGCCTGCTGAAGATTAATCCCTTCATTCATTTTGAAAAAAAAAAAAAAAAGTTGCCTCAGGTGATATCATTAACACCTGTGCTTCTCCTGCTGAAACATTCCACAATGTCTGTTTAGAAAATATAACACATTCAATAAATAAACTTGGAATGAAATTGAATACAAAGTCAATGCAAAGGCTTGAGTAATCACTAGAGGTGAAATGTCAAAACGGAAGCAGAAAACCTGTGTGATGCAAGGCTGTGAAAGCCAATCGGTGTGGAGAGACTTCCAACATCCCAATGTTCGGTCAAAAATAGAGGATTGCTGCTGTATATTTGCAGGCCAAGTGAATAATAACACATATAAAAGAAGATGAGTGAGAAAATTGGACAACTTATTAAATGCTGAGAACACTGTGGATGTTTGTCACTTAATTCAAGCTGTTAGTGGCACTTTAAGAAGAACATACGTGGTTAGTTCTAGCATTAGCCCTGGGTGAAAAGTCACAGGTTGAGTTTATTCATTCGAGTAATGCAGATAAAGAGGAATGATCCACTGACCGCGGCTGCACAAGTAACTTGAATTGTGCATGAATATGCATAGAGTGAATTCACATTGTACTACTGCAATCACTTCTTCAAAGCTTCTGTACCTGCTGCAAAGCATTTTCCTTTTCTTTTGATATATTATTAATTCTAAAACCTTTCATGGGAAAACAGAACTTAGTTTCCAAGGGCCAGGGTTGCATTCAATGTGTAAATGCTCTGTATTTACATCATGCCTTTTAAGCCTTGATGAACACTCAAAGCATTTTACTCATCAGTTCTACTTGCACCATTGTTTTTCTATCACACATTATGCACACATCATACGTTAAGAGTCTCACAGTGCTGGCTCAGCCACCAGCAGCAAGTGTGGTGAATGTCTTGCATAAGGACACTACAGAATGCAGCCTGGATGAATTAGTTACTGAACGCCTGGTTAGCGGACAATCTGCTCCTGTGATGTTTCCTTCACACCATGTAGGCAGAATATGTACAAAAACCTCACTGTACTCACAGTGTAATGTGGTTCATTAACAAGTGAAACAATATTTCGCGTAAGGGAAATTACAGCTGAACCAGTTTGAAGAGTGTTGATTCTTAGATGTGACTGCTTGCAGTCACTCTGTCGCAGGCTTGCTGTCACTTCTGCTGTTTGTTTGATTAAGTGCAAAATATTGCAGCTCTCAGAAATCTCTCACTGTTAGTTTGGATGCGCAAAATGGCTCATACATGAAGTATGAGCTCATACATGTACTATGAAGACTGCAGAGTAACTTTTTATAGTATTTATAAAAATCACTACTGCAGCCAAATATAATTAGAACCTCAATGCACACCACTCTGTCGGTGTATTGGTGAGGCTTCAAATTACGGTATACAGAACTAAAACCCACAGTGAAAAAAGGGTGAAAATGTAATTATGATACTGTTCCTGTTGCATATTCAGTGTTCTGTGGAAGACTTATTGAGTTATCTTGGTAATAGGAATAAGAATATGACAGGGAATACAATGAATAATGGACAAAATATTATAATCATTAAGAAACCACACACGTATGTGAGTTAAAAAAAAAAAATTACTTTTCTCACACAGTTTACAAGTGGTGAAAGCAAATATAATTAGGCTGCATGTAAAGAGGTTAAAAATATCTCTTTTGACTTTATCACCTTAGAAGAAAATGTGGCAATAGCTGAACCTAACAAACTGACACTGATCATGTTAGTGCGTGGAAAAAAAAAAAACGCACCCGAAATGAAAGAAGAAAACATATCATCAGTAGTAACACATATAACAACATGCATACATGTATAATATGATATGTATTATCACTGTGTTGCAGTGTTGACATTCATCTTTTAGCAGAGCCGGTTGAAAATGTCCCAAACTTATATTTCTCACTTCTTTTCTCACTTCCTCCTGTCTCTTTCCATTTTATCATATTCCCTTGTTCCACCTCCTTCCCTCAACGCCCCCCCCCCCCCCCCCCCCCCCCCCCCCCCCCCCCCCCCAACCCCCCTCCTAAAAGATAGTTCAGAGTTGTTGACAGAATATCAGTCGAAATAGTTCCAGGCAAACAGTCTGTTCTTCTGCTGGCTGTTTGCACTGCACTGTAGAAGATATTCGACTGCATCTCCCCTGAGCTTCTCGAGCAGCGAGGGCTTTCTCCTAGCACTTAATCACATAGACACACTCGTGCTCACACACCCAAGAAAACACACGCACACGCTTCCAAGCATGCTTGTTGTGACAGCCTACAGTGACTCCTGCATGAATAGAAGACAAACACAGGGTGACTCTACCCACAAGTATGGTTGCGTTTGAAAAACATGCACTTTTGCACACAAATTTCACCAAGACACACTCTTTTTATGTGGTTATAGCCTAACATTAACCAAATATTAGCCCATAAATAGCTCTTTGAGGTGTACATACAAAGTGCTCATACTAAAAAGTAGCAGGTGAACACACACACACATAATCCCACCAAACAAAGCCTAAAATGTGGATTAGCATCATCCTCCCTCCCCCATGTTAAAGCTTGGCACGGCAGGGGTCTCGATTTGGTTCTGCAAAGACCTTCTTCTGGCTCCCATAATTAAAGACTTAACACATGATGAGATGCTGTGCTGGTGCATCATGTGTTTTCAACCCACCACTCCCTGCACTGCAATGCATTTTTCTATTGGTACATTAAAAAAACCTGGAGCTCTTGCATTTTTGATAGAGCTTTAAAAGATGAATGTCCCTCACTGGTGACTGACCCTCATACAAATACTGTCTGGCATCGCCCCTGATGTTTGTTTGTCTGTTTCTTTGTTTTGTCTGATTTTCTCTCCCCTCCTGCTTTTATCTCACTGATGGCCTATGGAGGAGTCCTTCCGCTTCACTTCTTATCTCACGCATTCTCTGCCCGCTCTTCACATTTAAAAATAACCAAACAAAAACAAGAAAAAACGAGTGAAAAAGACAAATATACATTTTAATTGGAAATATTGATCTCAGCAGTCCACGAGGACTGGATCCTGTGATTTAAAGAGTTATAATAGAAGATGAAATTATGTTCGATCTACTTCTGAAACTAATGTGTAACTGGCTTACACACAGAGACACACCAAAAATACATCAGAAGCTTTATGTGCTATTCTGCACGTACACACAGTTACTATAGGGCTCCATCTAATGATTATTTTCACAAGTTGATTACTTTCCTGATTAATCAAAGATGCATTTTGGCCCAGAAAATGCAAAAACAAGTGTGCAAAATACTGATGATGTTTCCAAAACCTCAAAAGGATAACAACTTTAAATGTTTTCTATTGTATAAAACCAAAGATTTTTATGAATTAAAAAAAATCAACCTATTTTTCCACATATATCAATTGAAATATTTGAAATTTGGTATTTGATTGATTTTTGATTAATCATTTTCATTTACCACATATTCCAACCAAGAATACTATTCGATATACATTCTACTTTACAAATTTTAAGTGGTCTAAATTGATAAAGTGTTAATTTCTCAACTGAGAATGCAAGATATACACGGCAAGTATTGTAAACTGTACCAATAATGATTTGCTTTTTAATAGATCTTTAATTAATTAGGGTCATTCTCCCTTTTTGAAAGGAACAAACTACATCTTTATCTGGACTAAGGCAGTAAATGAAAACTGTACTGATCTGAAAGCATTTTCCGTTGATCGTTTTTCAAATGAATGAGTTGTCGCTGTAAAGAGCATCATGACGGTTCTTTAGCTTTATGTGACTCCCCTGGGTACGAGAAGCTCCGAGCTGCCCGAGGCTTCTTCTGGGACTCCATGTTTAAGTCTTATTCTAGTCATGATGACCAATCCAAGTGGTTTTCACTACAGTGTTGTCATTCGTATGCAGTCATACAGGTCGCCTTTGTACAGAACTTATTCGATCAAACATCTGTCACAACCATTCTCATGCTGACGGCACAGCCAGGAAGCATTTGCATTTAAGTGTCTTGCCGAAGGACACATCAGCATTTAGACTAGCAGAGCAGGGGGTTGAACCTCGACCTTCCAGTTGGAAGATGACCTGCTTCACTACTGATATACAGCTGCCCAAAAAATACCAATAAACAGAAAGAAGATTGTAAGGAGATAGAGATTTGGCACACCAAACAATGAGCAGTTAACTGTTTTTGCACCATAAAACCTAATTATAGCTTTGAAAGACTGTGTTGCATGTTAAGAGTCTCCCAAGTTTTGTTTTTTTGCTCGTGATTTCTTTCAAAAGGCTTGTAATTCTGCAGCATCTTTGCATTTGTCTTCCATGTCCAACTATGACTATTGAAAAACCTTCAGCTACATCTTGAGGTAGATTTTGAGGCATGTTTGGGACCATTATGTGGTATATTATTGGTACTGTTGTAAAACTGACACTGTGATCTTTGCTTCCAGAGCCTGATGGTATTTTAACTCAATCTATTCTCTCTTCCACAGCTACACTCACTGTAACACAAGCAAAAAGCATGATGGATTCAGCCCTGCACTCAGCTGTTGGAGAGCTGTACTTGTCATTTAATTCTGCACTTTCCCCTCTCCTAACATGCCTTTGTCCACTGTGACACGAATGTCCATAGGGCATGTTTCCAAAGGAAAAATAAATATATTTTTAAAAATTGGGTTTGTTCATCTGTTCTTTCACAAACTTGTGATGCTGAATGACACAGTGAGGACACAAGACATATTTTCTTTCAATGACCCCTCAGTGAAGTGTATATCTGAGAAGCTGAAAGTTTCTCAGATATAAACTCCCTGAAAGTTTTTGGTTGTAAAAGGAGTATTTGAATTAACCTCTCTAGCAAAGCTATGAGCAGTTCTCTCTCCGGACATTTTACTGGAGTTCGACTGTTCCAAACTGTCATGCATTAATTACAGTAAAAACAGGAAAAAGAAATGTTACCTGAAAAACAGTAGTTTCATAAAATATTCATCTGCGTTGTGGGCTAATTAGGCAACTATAATATGACACATTGGTTTAATTTAGCTCAAATCCCTTGAGTTACCCAAACCTTTGCATGGTAATACTTTAATTTTTTAACCTCAACATTGCTTGAAAATATGTAGCTGGTTCAAAATTTTAAAAATAATGTTTTACCTTTTGGAGATTGATCCATCTGTAACTCACATAACTATCCATGGTAACAGACATTTTGACAGAAGCTGAAATATGGAGCTTGAAATATGGAGTGTTGCGTTCATTTAGATATTTCACACTACTTAAAGTCTTGTATTAAAGTAGTGTGTTATGAGATATAGCTTTCATGTTATGTTAAAGGCACCATGATAACCAGACTGTTTGGGCAGACAAGGTTCAGTGCCCGAGGATGGACTCTTATAAAATCGGTCCATTCACATTAGCTTTAACCGTAGCTGGCCAGGTGTTCTTTAGGTTTATGTGACTCTCCTGGGTATCTGAAGCTTCAAGCTGTGTGAGGATTATTCTTCGACTCCTCGTTTAAATCTGTCCTGAAACTGAAAATACTACTACACTATATTTACTTTTTGATGAACCAGAAAATAAGATAGAGACAAAATACCCTTCGGTCACACTGTCACCAGTAACATCCAGCAAAATAAGACTTTTGCCTCTGACAGAGTCATAACACTGTCATTAGGAACAATTCCATTATTTCTCTTAGGAATCATGTCCACAAGGGACAGTTTCTGATCTCATGATAACAATAGAACCATCATGGCAGGAAGAAGTCTGCAATGTAGCCACGAGGAAAGTAAGAGTCAAGAAAATCCTCATCATGCCATTCAGCTCACATGCTCTGAGAGTGCTTTGTTTTGCATTAGCAACTGGATTTAGACCTTTTCCTTTTATGAAACTCCAAAACTTCAAAATCAAGAAGTAGTTTTGTCATGATGACTATAATGTACAAATCTCATACACAAAGGTACAATACAAAAGCAGGTGCTCACTGCCATGCCATGCAGCTGGAATGTAAGCAGTGTTAACCATGTCACCATATCACAGCTGGACAGACAGCTGCATGTAACTGCAGCCACTCTTGGAGAAAGCATGTCTCCGACCTCCATCCCTGCAGCGCTGACATTCAAAAATATGCTCCTGTGGCAAAAACCTATGCTTTTTTAAAAATGAAATGTTCCTGCCCTCTCGTGTGAAGCACTGCTCCAACCTGATGCTGCTTCCTGTCTGCTTAGTGTACTGTGTTTGTCATGTATTGTTTATACTGTGTCTTTTCTGTTTCTTGGCTGATTAAGACATAAATTTAAGTTACATTTTTGTGTATTTGTATAGTGGTAAAAGAGCTTGTCCCTTTCATATTTTAATTTAAACAAGGATGATAATGATGTTGATAATGATGGATTTAAAAAATATATATATGTTTTCAAGACATGGGGTTTGCAACATGTGAAGAATGTGCAACCTGAACATTTAACAGATGATGATGAAGTGTTACACCGGAGTGTTACACCTTTGTAAGCACTGTGATGAGGACATTATTTTAATGAGAAGGTCAGGGGTCTTATTATATTGATAGTCTGTCTGTTATGTGTTTGTCTGTAATTAAGATTAATCCACTACTAATTACTTCAAGACACCAGTGTGCCAGTATATACGATGTTTTTAAGGAATATTTACTGGTTACTAATTAAAACACAATGTAAAAAAAGAAAAGAAAAAGAAGCACAAAAACAAGTCATCCATTACATAAGGTGTATATTAATTCATGAAACAGTATAGAGGTGTTTTGTTGCTGGTCGAAGCATTATACTGTATGTCTCTGAAAGCCATTAGTGAATCAAATACACTCTCTCCACCAAATGAAGAATTAAAAGCTGCCTAAAGCTCCCAACTATATCATCCGTGTGTGTGTTTGCATGTGGAAACACTTTTAGCTACATGTGTACATGTGCAGTAATCATGACCACAACATGTATGTTGCTGTTATTTTGTCAGTTATCATGGTCCATAATCAAGGGAATGTGAGTAGACTCAACTGTGTGTGTGTATTCCTGTATTTGTGGCATTGTGAGGACCAAATACCGTATAACTGTATAACTCATACAGAGTGAGGACATTTTGGCACAGCGAGGATATTTTGTCTGGTCTAAAACCTGGTCTTAGGGTGAGTGTAATGGTAAGGGTTAAGCATTTAGTTGTGATGTTAAGGAAAGGGTAAAGGGTCTATAGGAAATGCATTATGTCTATGAGGGTCCTCACTATGAATGAAGTGCAAATGTGTGTGTGTGTTCAGTTGTTTGTCTACCCTGCACAGATGGTATGGTGTGCCTCTTTATAGATGCACAACTTAATCCCCTCTCACACACAACAGGCTTAAATGGAGCATGTGTGCGTGTGTGAGGATCAATTGTGTGTAAATGTCACAGGAAAACGTTACATAGATGTACAGTTTAATGCTTTGGTTTCATTTTTGATGGAACGTCATATTTTTATATCCAGTCCAATTTTATAAATTTTAAAAAACTTTATTGATGGTATAACTGTGTCCTGTCAATGTGTGTGGCTAAAACGACCAATACACCCTCTATTCAACAATATTAATCGATAGTTCATAATAACATTCAAGCCTAAAGTAAATCAAGTGACCAGAGATAAAATTAGACTTGCACATCTCAACTGGGCTCTGTTTTTAGACTTTCTGGCCTGTGACTGGAGAATGACCAATCACAGAACAACTCAGACAAAGGTGACTCTTATTGGTTGTTTTATTTAGCAGCAGCTGGTCCATGTCCCTTGAATTAAAAGGCCGTAATTCCAGTACTGGTTAATACCGACTTAAACATACACAGTGGAGGATTTAACTGAAAAAGGCTTCTGAAACACTTTCTGAATGGGGTGGTGTTAAGCTCACCAAACTGCATCATAGATCTGTTGCTTCTGTTGCATGTGACAAAAGTTAAGAAAACTTAAATTCGATTTGCAGCAGCACATGTGCCAGCAAATTAAATCATGGTTTTGCAAACACTACACCTTCCAAACAAGTCTCATCAGAGTTTTCTCTCTTTCTTGTCTGTGTTTTTTAACATCAGTGGCATCAACATTATCATCTCCACCTACCGTCATCTGAACCTCCCTCACCAACTGCCAATGCTGCAAAGCAAGAGAAGTGGACAATAACTCAATTTAAAGAGTTGTCACTGTAGGTGGAGTGTTGCCACTGGTAAATCTGAAGCGCGAGCCTGTCTACAGAGTCTTGAATTTCATCCTTTTTCATCCTGTGTTATTGCAATGTTATTGCATGTACTCTTCCACCACATTAACCTAAGTGCTATGAGAGACTGTTACCTGCATGCGTCTTGCTTTGCACTGAGGCAGGTCCATATGAGAAAACTGTCCGTTACTAAGCAACAATGTTAAGACTGTCAGGTTTTGTTTTTTTTTCCAAGGCTATGAGTCACTAAAAGCGTTTTCAGGTGCAGCATTTACATAATGTCATCAGTATACACAGTGTTTATACCATGGCACTGTTACAATAAGCTGTAATTTACACTACACACGTACACACGTAAACTTTATAGGAGTTGAAGAGAGTATAACATATTCAGTGCAGTGGCAGCTGAGTGTTGTGTCAGTACAAGTGGCTAAAGGGAGCCATGGTCACTGCAAGAGCAGAGCAAGGGCGTTTTTGCTACTAATAAAGTGGAAATTACAACATCATTTGGAATACACATTTATACAACATAGTTCTGCTAAAACCTGATGAGAGCTGTTGTTTCTGAACATGGAAAATGCTGTAGGCCAGATTTATTTAGTTATTTTTTTTTTTTTTAACCGGAATGCCTGAATTCAATATCATCTCTTTAGTTCAGTGACGTGTGTTGACTATAATTGTGTCTTTTTTGGCCAAAGTATCCTGAGAATTCGATCATAACCCAGAATACAATTTGCCTCCTTTTTACTTTTTCATTTCATTTTCCCGAATCCTTGCATCTCTGTCCCTTATATCTGTTGCCCTGTGTCCACCACTCTCATCTTCATGATCTTTATTTGTATTGTAGGTCTCTGACCTGACGTGGCCTGCTTCCATCCTAGCAGGCACAGTGACATCCTGATGGAAGAGCTCTTTCGGTTCAGTTCTTATGCTTTGTGGTGCAGACAATCATGGGTCGGGAGTAAACACACCCTTTATGCTGTTATGATTCAGCTGTTCATCATGCCAGACAGCGTTATGTCTTATTTCCTTAAATACAAACTCCCACACAGGTTCACATTTCATCAGTCTTTCTTATTTTCAAGGACGAAAGAGAAGTCCCCCCCCCCCCGTCTTCAGCCTTTGATGTGTGTGCATTTTCATGCTTTTGTTCTTGTATGGAAACAAAATGTCTTTTTTGTATTTTTGTGGAAGAAATCTAATGTGGCACCTGGGTGCTCATGTTATCGTAAAATGTTAATGCTGAATAATTTGTCTTTCAGTTGACAAACTTGAACCACACACTCAATTACAAGTGGACTATACAAGTGGAATATGAGTGGACTATTAGTACAGTAAATGACTGAATGAAAAAATAGAGATTGGATTTACCACACCTGCAAAAAAGCTTGTCAAAGAGTAGCCATGATTACAGAGACAAGTGCTCTGGAAGACACTAGGAAGGGAATTATTATGTCTCTTATCCTCTGGGATAAAAATCTGTCTCATTTCAATATATGTGCCTCAAAATAATTACATCTCAGTCAGTAAAAAAAACAAAAAACAAAACTTATACAAACATTAAATTAAAATGTTAAATGTTGTCTTAAGACTTTCACTGTGCAAAAGAAAAATGCCTGTCCGATAGCTTGAGGCTGTCCGGCTGGATAAGCAGCAGAACAGCCTTGAGGGCAGATGGAGCTTGACAAAGAGAGGGAAAAAGACTTTACAATCCCACCTCTTCTCTCCAGGTGTGTCAGAGCTGATGTTTGCAGTAGCGATGGGGCTGAACCCAGAAGTGATGGCAGGTTTGGAGGTGGACTGTTGCGATGAAAGCCAGTGGATACACATGCAACTTACTTTCATTGTCACTGTGACGATAAGAACCATTTGTGCTGCACAAGTAAAAAGAGTGACACTATCTGACAACACATTTTTCACACCGCAATTTGGCACATTTTAGGTGCTCCGTGCTGTCATTGGTCTGGGTCAATAATGTGATGAAACTCATGCTGGACTTTTTGTCCGGAGACTGTGAAGTGTCCCAGACAAGATCATAACTTTCCCTCATTTTGACACTCTAAACTTGGCTGACCGGTCATATGTCTGATAGATTGGGCTATAATATTGTTTACAACATGTAGTTTGACCTCAGTACAACACATCCACCCACAATGTAGGTGCATTATTTCTCATCCTACCCTATATCTCTGACAAACAATAAAGGGGGTAATAATGCAGTTCAAGCTGTACCATCAATGGATTTATAGCATTTGGTGTTCTGCATAACTTGTGCTGGCAATTAAACAAAATTAATTAACACAGGAACTATGCTGGTCCTGCATTAGCTGTATTATTATTATTAGTGTTATAAAGACTACTGTGGACATATCATTAAAGAGTCCAAAAAAACAGTATTACATTGTGTGAAGGTTCTCAGTTATCTTCAGGAGTTAGCTGTTTGAAACTGGATGGGACTGGAAGTCTTGTTACATTTGTATTCACAATGATTATAAAATGCAGTGCCTTACTCAGAACTTGCTGGAGTTGAAGCAGTAATTAGTCTCCACCTGAGGAGACCCAAGCACACCTAGGGACAATCAACACCAATCAGCACTGTGAACGTACCAGTCACATCATGTGAACTCACAAATAGCATCACTAATTTAAATGAAAAAAGGCAGGTGGATAATCGTCTCAAACTGTCCTTGAGACCATTATTCTCATTTTAAGCTGTGAACCACATTAGCATATAATCCACGCTGATTGGTTGTGTACAAAGGGTTAAACATTTACGTTCTTCGGTTAATACTTTTGACTTTTAACTACTTTTTTCTTCAGAAATCCAGTAATATCATGCATCATATTGGTGGTCATTGATAAACCATCCTCTCGCACTGCGTGGTCTATTAAAGCCCTGCACACATTCTGGTCAATTTAACTTTAGCTCAGGTGGCTGCAATTATGTGGGAATTACATGAGGAGGATCACACACTTGCAGATCAGACTGATGTCACACACGTAACACTTACAAGACGTCTAATCAAGGAAATAGTTCTGTTGCAGAACCATTTCACCATGGGGTGAATTTAGGTTAGGGAGTTCTGAAGTATATATATGAAGTGTTACTTTTTATAAATTTGCTGTTCAGCTCTTGGGGATTTAGTTCACTTGACGACCCATGATTTAACCAATGTGCAGTTGCATGGACATAACACAACAAAGTTGTTTTTTTTAGCATGTCTTAATTAAGGCACTGTTTTTATGTCGCACAACAAAACATCAAATGACCTTTTTTTTTTTTTTGCTTAGAATCAACATGACAAAAACACATGGGGGGTTGTATTCACTGTTTACACCACTTCCTGAATTGTTCTTGTTCCCTGTACAATAATCAGATCTGCTGAATTATGAAAACAGTCGACTGCTGCATCATGTAAAAGGCTCGATGGGCACAGGTGCAAAAGTGCACATCCAGTCTTCTCTCTCTCTCTCTCTTAAAAGATCATTATTACAAAAGTACAAATTTTCTCATTCCCTTGATGCAAAAAGATGAGTGGATAGCCTTAGCATGGAGTACAGAGAGGGATAAGACATCTTACAGGTGCATGCTGGGAGGATTAAAAAAAAAGAAAAGAAATAAAAATATCATTATTTATTTCATTCATGTGAAAACTTAACATGTATCAGTTCCTATTATATAACTCCTATTTGTCCAATCCCCACGTTTTAAATATAATTGTCCATATTTAAAAGTTTCTCACTGTCATGTTGTATTAAATTGTGATTGATTAGATCATAGATCATTAAGAACCAAACTGGCCAAGAGCTACAACACACTTGAAGTCATCACCAACACACATCTTGCTTTAGTTCTGACCTGCAGTTAGAGATTAATGAGATAGCAGGTTTTGTTTGACCTCCAAATAAATCATTTAAGATTATCTGGATAGTGATAGATAGTGAGATATCTGCCTGTCTGAGAGTCCCAAGCCTCGACAATCACTTCGATTTTTATGATGGTAATCAATTGAAAAGATTCAAAGAAAATTAAATTTTGACTTGTGTTATGGTAAAGTTTTAGGCTGTTAGAAAAAAAAAAAGTCAATTTCCCATTTATCATCTATGAGGGGCTCACTTGTTGATAAATACATGGGTGCTTTCTTTTCTT
The DNA here is from genome assembly GCA_016785285.1 of Brachirus orientalis. Taxonomy (NCBI): domain Eukaryota; kingdom Metazoa; phylum Chordata; class Actinopteri; order Pleuronectiformes; family Soleidae; genus Brachirus; species Brachirus orientalis. The sequence goes on from JAFBJR010000153.1 coordinate 222,571, forward strand.
GGCATTGAAGTCAACTGTTCACACTATCCTGTCACAAAATGACAGGATAAAAAAGATAAGAGAGAGAGATTATGTTCTATAAACATAAATATGCATAATATGTATATTGTAATATCTACATATCTGTTAATTTGTAAAAATACCGCTAATATCTATGTACCGCTTAATGTATACATTAATCCATATATCCATATATGTTAATTGGTGCCATATTACTTATAACCTTATTTATTTATTTATTCACTTATGCTACTTATCTATACTATAACTGACATATAAGAAATATAATAAGATACCAAAGTATATACATAGAACATAATTACTAATAACATCTGCTATAATATAACATATTTATACTTACGGGGGTGTGATGTTATTCTTTCTTTCTCTCATTCATGTACAATCTTCTCAGTTCTGTATTGCTGCTGGAGTTCTAATTTCCCAGAGGGAACCTCCCAAGGGATTAATAAAGTTCTCTGAATCTGAATCTGAATCTGAATCAATATCAGTTAAAAGTTAACTGATCAACTATTTCTCAAGGAAATAGAATGTCTAATTTATAAATAATACTGAAACAAAATGTACTAAGGAGTGGAACACACACCAAACACAGTTCTCAGAAAAAAGCAAATAAAATCATTGTTACTGTTTCTCTAAAGGTTTTCTCTCACGTTTTCATAAAGAATGGTCAGGAAATATACCAGATGCAAAGGAATGACACTTCCAAAACCTCCTCTTCCAGAAGTCTACTTCATGCAGTGGTTGGTTATCTTCCAGGAGATAATAGACTATGATTAGATAACATTAAATCTCCATACAACCCCAAAGATATTTCACAAGTAATTACTTTTACAAATCAGAATGATTAAATGCTGTGGTGTGATGCTTCTCATTAGCATTTCCATCCCATTCATCATTGCATCTGCGAACGACAAAACAATATAAGGTGTAAAATGGTCCCTTTTTTGTCCTCAATACCGTACATGTGCAAATTATTTGTGCCAGATCTGGATTAGTGCCAAAGGGATTAGGCACATCTGCCTTATGAGATAACATCTCCAACATTGGCAAGAAACAGCAATGTACTGTAGGCTGCACTGCAAGATGAATAATTGATTTATGTCTTATTAGAATCAATTCAGGGAGGCTGCATTTATTTGGTCTCTTAGAGAAACCACTTTTTCTTTGTTTTTAGCTCCATGGCATATTCACACGTCATTTTTCTAACATTTTTCTAACATAACATTAACATTAAAAGAACTACTTACAAACGTAACATATTTTAACTAATTAACACTGTATGTAAAGCACAATGAAACAAAGAACAGAGTACACAGATAAAATTAATTGGTGTGAATATTTTCAGTGGGAAAACAGTGAATCAGTGTCTGAAGCTTCAATAAAACAACACATGCTATATCTTTAAAGGCTTTACAGAGCAGTTCTTCAGATAAATCATTATTCTTTTTTCTTTCATGGGTAACAGACAAGTCTGCTCCTAATTAATTTCCACATAAGAAGAAAATCTGCACTTTGAGATTGTGGATAATGCTTGCACATTGTGATACCTGGCAGAGTCTTCTTCATGTTCTGCCACCAGGTCACCAGACGCATTGAGGATAAAACATTTGTCAAGTCAAGTCACATTTGACAGCCATGGTTGACCAAAGTGCTTTACAAAGTTAGGGCAAAGCAACAAGGTATTAAACATAAAGTAAAACAGTAAAATAGTGAAAGAATAACATTGATATAATAAATATTCTTGTGTTGGAGTGAAGGCCAAGGAAAGATGTGGGTCTTTAGAAGTGATTGAAATGCTCGATGCTCGACATTGAATTTCCAAAGGTAAATTGTTCTAACGTTTGTGGGCAGCTACAGAAAAGGCTTGATCGGAGTTTTTTTGTCCCGCTTTTTGGCCCATTATTTGAAATTACACCTCAAGATGAGTTCAGAGGAATGAGGAGTTTGGAGAAGTAAGATGGAGCCAAACCATTAAAACTAACAATAAAAATTTAAATCAACCCTAAAATGAAGGTGAAGCCAGTGGAGGGAGCCCAATAAAGGTGTAATGTGGTCCCTTTTCTTCTTTCCTGTCTAAAGGCAAGCAGCAACTTTTAGGACTAGCTGGAGTCGTATGACAGAAGACTGGTGTAAGCCCTGATGAAGGGAATTACAATAATCCAGCAGAGATTTAAGAGGGCATGGACCGGTGACTTCAAAACTTTAAAAGAGAGATTTCTGATTTCACCTTAGCGACGAGTCTCAGTTGAAAAATGCTGGACTTAACGGCCGCCGACATCTGTTAGACCTCTGTAGAGTTTTATCTCCCCCTGAATATTGTCTGTGCTGACAGCATTCTCTAGTGTCATACTTCAGTCGCAATGTCCTCCTCAGCAAGTGTACCCTCAAGGGTTAAAAAAAACTTCTCCGTGAACAAAAACACTTTTACAAGACATGAAAAATAAGAAACTTTCTTCTAAAAATAATTGATTGATAAGATCAGTAAACATGTTTCTGAGGAGTTGCTGTTCCTGTGGGTGACGTCAGTTGCCCGCAACACAAAACCATTGTAGTGAAAACATTTTTAAAAAATGGTATTGTTGGGAGAGATACAACTGTTTTAAAATGAGAAAAGTACTTCTATAACTTGCACTATTATTTTTTTTCTTTCATAAGACAATAAAAATTTTATTTCGTATTCATAAAAAAAAAAAAAAAAACACAAAAACATTTTTGTGATATCAAAGTCATCGGCCTTTGCCAATCAGAGCATCTTTTTGTCTTTTCGTCGTTTTCACAACGATGCTGTGGTGCTCTGACAGTTTTGTAATGGATGAGCAGAGATGGCAGGCTGCAGTGGAGAAGCTTCTCCCAAGAGAGGACTGATGTCCTTGGATGCAGATGGCATGCTGCCAAGGGCAGATGATGTTCTTTTAAAGTTCAATTCATACTTCTGCAGGCGCTAAGTGCCATTTTCCGCGTTATTTTGTCATTTCCCTCCGGTTCGTTTTACATGACTGATTAAAAAGGTTGCATTCATTTAATCCCTGCCAACATAAACACGCACAATATTGCTCCAACAGCAAATGATGCAAAGAAAAGCTTATTGTCAAATTAAAATACTTGGAAAATTTAATTAATTTAAAGATAATCCCATAACACGTTTGCATGATTGTGCACCAGTTGTCCAGCTGAAGCCACACACTTGTAGGAAATTAAATGCATTATTTAAAATCTTAGCTCCTTTGATTGTGGTTCTGGTCTTTACTGCCAGTGTTTGAAGCTCACACACATTAAATGATTTTTTTTTTTTCTGTCATAATTTTATTGTAACTTATTTTTGACATTGGCAAATGAACCCGTTAAGCAGTAATGGTGTATTCATGTCCTCAGTGAGATGAGAGAAGTTGGTGGTACAAAACTGTTCATCTTTGAAACTTGTCCAAGGCCCCATTCAAACTTTTTTGTGAGACAGACTCTCTTCTGTGTTACCATCTTCTAATGTGTTTAAGTTAAAAAGGTGATTACAAATTACTTATTAAAATGTAGTGGTCCCAGTAAATGCCCGATGATAATAGTTGCCATTATTTTAAATGCACACTATCCCTTACATACTGTATGTGCAAATAGTCAAATATCATTTTGCAGTAAACACTGAACTTTATATGCATCAGTGCATGACCGCCATTGTCACCTTCTACATTTCACATGTCAGCAACCAAGCCGTATCTAATTAGCAATAAACAAAAATGAACCTGAAGCTGATGATGGTAATGTTATATATGAAATATGGAAATTTCATTCCCAATATGTATACAGAACTGATTACTACTATATTGTAGTTTGAGGACTGGCATGGCCGCATCTGTCTTATTGATCTGTTTTAAAATTTTGGTCCTTTCCTGGAAACCATGCTGCTCAAGAAATGAATTGTTTTAGGTCATAAAAGAAGATTTATTCTCACCCTCTTTACTTTTCTTTTTCTTCTAAAAAACACAGTCTTTGCTGTCATTGCTGACAATAAGTAGATACTTGCCAACATTAACATTTGCTAAGTAGAATTTTAAGGTTTGTCTACAGTATGTTCCATTCATTTGCTCAGCTTTTTTCATTACAAACTACGACTGGTTCCAAGGCTCATGGATTTAAACCTAGGTGAGCAAGAGCCTGTGACTTTCACATTGAATGTTTTGGGTTCAAACATCACCATTTTGCCCGACAAATCATTATGAAAGCATGAGACAAGTGTTCTGTGGTCATTGTTGCAAGAAATGTATTGTCATCACCTTGAACACTGTCGTGAGAGTAGCAATAGTGAGACCTGTTATAGTTGCATTTTGCTTCTCATTGTTGCCTTTTCTTTGTTGCACCAAATCCACTATGTGCCAAAAGTGGCTTTGGTTTTATCTGGAAGTGACTGCAAGATCGCACTTTAATGTTACAGCGCTTCTCATCAGCACATGAGTCATTCTAGCTTTACGGATTCAGTCAGAGGGCTAATGACTTCATGTCTCATGCCCTGCAGGTGGTACATTGTCCTCTTAACAAAGATAGCAAATTCTGCTTTCTGTTTCTTCCTTCTTCTTTTAATGGCCAACAAAGCTCTTTTCTCTCCATCACCAACAGCCAATTAAAGTTACTTCGCCCATCACCTATGTCTAACAAGATCCATAGGGTCTCCTCAAGGAGATGCAGCATCAGAGCCTTCGGCAGTTTTCAATTTGTCATGGTGTAGAGGGGACCATTTGTGAAGACAGTGCTCTTAGAAATAATTGTCCCACTTTTAATTCTCAAGTTCACGAATGGTTTGTTTTACTAAATGGTCCACGTGTGGCTTCCATGAGTGACTGCAGCCTTTTACCACACACTTTCCAGTCGCTGTTTTGTACTTATTTATGTCATTTGTTCTTGAGTCATTGCTGACGTCGCACAGAGACCTGCCAACATTAATGTTTGCTGGGTCATACCTACATATATACGATTTGTGTTCAGCTTTTCTCACCAGAAACTGCAGGAACTTGTCCCAAGCCTCATGGATTTAAACCTATCTGTGTAAGTTCCTATCATGCTCACTGGAATCACCTCAAATGTTTTTTTCACCTGGCACCTGGAGTTCCACTGGGAGTGAACCAGGGACACCAGAATCAAAGAATCGGACAGAATACACAACAGGAAAATGTACTGTGCTCATAAATGTCTTCTATTTACTGTATATGTGCACTGCTAAAATGTTCTGATTTATGAAATGCTACTGCATGTCCATCCATCCTTACTTAGGGTAAAGGGACACCTGACCATTACACCAGCAGGAACTGTAATGATATATTCAAATACATATACTGTAATTTAGTATGGTCCCCCTTGTGCTGCTATAACAGTTTCCACACTTCTTGGAAGACTTTCCACAAGAGTTTGAAGTGCTTCTATGGGAAGTTGTGCCCAGTCATTCTGTAGAGCATTGATGAGGTCAGACACCGATGTTGGACAAAAAGACCTGGCTCACAATCTCTGTTCCAGTTTATCCCAAAGGTACTCAATGGGTTGAGGTCAGGGCAGTCAAGTTCTTCCACACCAGACTCATCAAACCATGTCTTTATTTCCTTGCTTTGTGCACTGGGACCCAGTCATGTTGAAATAAAAAAGGGCCTTCCTCAAACTGTTCCCACAAAGTTCCTCAAACTGTTCCCACAAACAGGCATATAGCATCATTCCTCCTCAACCAAACTTCACAGTAATGGTGTCTCAGCATCCATCAAACCCAGACTTTCCCTTCTGATGGCCACAGAACACGTCTTCTCTGCTCCACGGTCCAGTATCAGCGTTCTTTACACCATTCTATCTGACTTTGGGATTGGACTTATGGATGTGAGGCTTGCATGCAGCTGCTCGGCCATGGAATCCTATTTCGTGAAACTCCCGGCGCAGAGTTTTTGTTCTTACATTAGTGACAGTGGAAGCTCTGAAATGTTTGGCCATGGAAACAGCAGAGTATTGGCGACTTTTACCCAGCATGCACCTTAGCAGTCACTGATCCTGCTCTTCCACTTCTTGACTGATTTTCCTCAACACTTCCACTTTCTAATAACATCCATTCCATTCCTTTGTACATATAGTGTGTTTAGCATGGGAGGGACAAAAAAGTACAGGCTTACCTCTATATTTTTTAGGATGTTGTGTTCCACACCACAATTCACAATTTAGTACTTTTTAGAAGAAGCATTTATTTTGTTAACCAAGGTGGAAATTTAGGATGTAAATGTCAGTGGATGGGCAGTAAGTCTGTCAGACCATCATGCATGAGACTGTTAAAGATTTAACTGTGATTTATATGCCATGGACACCTTCAATTGTTTTTTATTTCACCTATCCCAACTATATAAGATAATGACAATAGAGCTAGTTGTGTTACATTTAGGCACCGCCTTCCTAAACAGATGCAGACTCTGCAGCTGATAAAGGGTGATCCTCGGCCTCATTGACCACAGCAAATCTGCCTCTGGATAAAGTAGAGTACTTGGCATATAACAGTATTAATGTAATTTGTTTCTTCTACATGTGTAGCATTAGCTATTCAATTGAGTTGAAACTCTGGTACTTGGTACTTGTGTTTAAAAGTTTGTTGGCCCCCATTGCCTCATTTAAAACACACTAGTGTGCAATAAATCCTAGGTTTGATTTGGCCGGGAGGGATCTACCTGATTGCCCAACTCTTTTCTTACACGCTTTCCATCTATTAGGCTTCTTTGCAGCACAATAAGTTGTTGCCGGTGATAAAGTAGCAATCTCTCTTCCAAAGGGAACTGTATCCAGAATATGTAATTTAAAGGCTTTTTGTCTTGTACCTTTCACAGATATCAAAAAATAATGTGATGTATGTTAAAATTTAAGAACAATATTGCCTAAAATCAAGTACAAGTGTCAATAGGAATATAAATGTTTTCTGTTGTTTTGTAAAAGATTGGAAGTATGGCGGTAGAGTGTTTCTTTGGTTGGGCCGAGGGCCTGGAATGCTCAGTCACCTCTCATTCTGATGTGGGTCCTTAGCATGGAATTGAGTATCAGACCCTTCTCATCAAACTGCGTGTGGAAATCCTCTATTCTTAGTGAATCATGACCAGGTCGCCACTGTAATTCAGTTTACATGTGTTGATTTTCAATTTTGTTTTTATCACTTTACATTCGTTTTCAGCAGCCCACTGATGCAGAAGGCCACAGCCAGGTAATGGAAAGTTTATAAATGAGCAGCTAAAAAGTCAACAAATCTTATCTGCAGATAGCTTGCCAGAAAATTTTTTTTCCCAATATACAAATACTTTCACCAGTTGCTCTATTTGTATGTTTTTGTTGTATTGACTCTCCATTCCTTTTACCACTGGCATACAGTGAAGTTTAATTGTTCATTATTATCCACCATCAAAAAAACATCTCAACACTGTGACCTTTCATAGCATATGCTCACGTGGAATTAAATAAGACGTGGCCAAAACACTGGTCAAACATGGCAGTCTATAAGTGCTTTCCGTGTGTCATGTACTTAGATATATTTAAGAGTATTTTCCTCCCTGCATCTGGATGTGCAAATTGAGTTTGTTTCCTGTTCACTGACTCGTTAGTAAACACACTGTTCACCCTCTAAAATGCAACCTGGAGGCTACACAACGGTTTGACATCACTATCACTTATTCAGGAAAGTGAAGGAGACTCTTCCCATGCTTGAATCTCAGATCACATCAGAGAACACTCCAATTACAACAGAGCTTGAGGGTGTTAAGGTGCCATGGTTAGTTTCACTCACACCTGAGACTATTTGTGCCTGTTGGAGGTGATAGAGTGGTTATTTGCCTGATGCACGTTGCATATATAAAAAGTTTGCTTGCATGAAAACCTGATAATGTCCTAATGAAGTTTTCATGACAGTAAACTCAAAAAAGGTGTGAAGTAACCTTGAGGCAGCTGGATTACTCACAAGTTAAACATATATTTTATTTAATTACTTGTAACCTATCTACAGTCTGGACTAATCAGAGCCCTATAGGAAGAAAATCCTGGCAAGTGTAGTCATTTCTTAGGCTGGTTTCACACTGAATGCAGGTTTAGACACACGTTAACTAATGAGACATTTCACACTGCCCACGTTTACAGTGTCACATCAGTGAGCTGCGTTCTTAGACATACACCTCTCACCTATTTGTCAAATGAGGCGTGCTCATCTCACAGTAAAAGAGAGCAAATTTTTTTTTTTTTTTTTTTTGCCACAGCACAAACATTTCTGTTTCAAAGTAAAAGCATTCTAGCATTTAAGTTACCTGATTCTTTGTTTTTTTTTTGGTCATATATGGATCTTCATACGGAAGAGTGCTGGAATTTAGAGAACTTAAATGTATGTTTTCCGATTTTCAAAGGCAGTCACACCCAATGTGAAGGGCAGAGCAGTGTGAGGTGCAGCAGATCAGGACTGCTGTACTGTATACCCATCCACTGTGAAACCGACTCTAGGTAAGATATCGGCAAACAGTCCCGACTATGGCGGCTCCTAAATAGGTTAGCATACAGAACTGGAGAGTGTTTCTTCTTTTAAATAGCTTATAAATAGTTTGAATGAAGTCTCATTGTTTAACTCTTTCATCCTTTCATTCACTCTTTCCTGGCTGGCTGCGACAGTCATGACATGCAGTGACAGACAGATGGTTCGTCCAAACACCAGCCAAGTTTCTCTGGAAGCACCTGGCCTTTTTCAATGAAGCTTTCCCAGATGGCTTTTTGCAAGAAACCATCTGGTGCACCATGTTGAAAAATATGTGCAGTGCCTTTGTAACGCAGTCTCAGATAATAAAACATACAGTATTAAAGCCGGAGTTGCTGCAGACACTTCAGTGCCGATTGGGTTTGTCAGCAAGCACCTGTCCGGTTATTATGCTTCTTCTGTCATCAACTCAGTACATTAAGTATTTGTATATTGATAATTTGCCTTATTACCAACAGTGTCAACATGAATAAGAAGACGTATAAATTAATAAGTGCAAAAGGTTTGATTTACACATTTGCGAATGAGGAAAAGGTACTCTACTTAAAAGAATTCTGAGTAATTACCACAACACTGCAGTTCTGCATTTCACCTAATTTTCCTCTCTCACACACACACGTATGCACTTCATTCACAGTGAGGACCCTCACAGACAAAATATTAGACCTAGCACAGTACTCTAACCTTAACCATCACAACGAGGCGGCTAACCCTGACCCTAACACTAACCTAAACTCAATTATAACATTGACATAAGGTTGTAACCCACCAAAAAGCCCTTCAAAGATGTAAGGACCAGCCAAAATATCTTCCCTTTGCCAAAACGTCCTCACTCCGTATATTTTATACAATTTTTGGACCTCGCAAAGCGATAAATGCAAGAATACACTCACACACAAAACAACAGAGAGAGAGAGAGAGAGACAGACAGAAATGGGACCTTCTCAAGATTTCTCTAGAGTAATTTGATGAGTAATGTGATGTTTATCTGTCTTAGCATCTGTAGCATTAATTTTCCATTAAAATGAAAGTTGGGAGTTGTCATGGAGATTGGCACAGACTTGTAATCAGGCAGCTCACACCTTCAGTGCCACTTTTGTGAGTGTGTGTGTGTGAATTCATGCTGAATGTCCACGTTTACTTTAGCTCAGCAGTGACATGGAATGTGTTACTCGGTGTCTATATAGCAGAAAACTGCTACAGTATACTGAGAAAAACAGAGAGAGTCATGTGGATAGTGAGATATAAAGTGAACTCATTTGGCAATGATTTAAATGTAACAATTTTTGGCGCAGCACTATTATTTATATTCATGGTGAAAGAGAGACCAATGGGAATGACACAAAATAGTAACCATCATAACATTGCCACTGGGTGCTACAGTGTTGCTTTTTTACTTCTTCCTCAGACCTGTTTTTGTTTCCGGTGTATTTGTGACATCACAATTTACCCATAGAAATACTTCATGATCCCCATGGGAAAATTAGAAGTGACATGAAATACAATAAACATGTAATAGCATAAAGATATAAAATTAAAGAAAATACAGGATTGAAAATAATCTGTAGTTAAGTGTATGGTTGTGCTTGACTCTCACTATTATTATTATTATTATTATTAATTTCTTTCATCTGGACCACTCCTATTTCTGACTCTTCCAGAAGCAAAGACATGCAAACCACCTGAAGGACAGCACATCACAAAAATCAACAAACTTAGCAAGCAATAGCTTTGTGTGCAGAATCAGAGTGAAAATATAGATTATTTTTTAAATTATTATTTTGTGTTTTTTTTTATCAAAATCAATGCAATATTAATTTGCTTAAAGGTTCGAAAGTCATCAAGCTTTATACAATGTAAGTGTAGCTCTGTGACGTGTGTGTATTTTGATGCCTTTGGTCTGACAACAGTCCCAATGCAATATCTCAGGAAAATGCTGTGAGGGAATGCATTGCATTTACACTTTTATGTGATGGCAGCGAGTCCCTGACCACCTAACCAGAGGTGGTTTGACTGTTCAGATCACAATTCACACTAAAACAGTGGTCAAAGTCAGGACTGTACCGACTGAAGATGGAAAGTCATGCTGTTTGCACACTGATAGTACTGTATATCATCAATAAAAAAACATGGGATGTGCATGTATGCACAGAGAAAAGAATGGCAAGATAGTATTATTCTGTACATGCATCATATTCTTTTGAATCTCACGATTCATAACCATGTGGCTTTAAGCAGCTCATAAAGGACAGCACTGTTGCCATCATGCCAGGGGCTGAGATGTGGATCCTTTTCTGGAACCTCTGACACTAAAAATATTAGCAGTCATGGTGGTGAGGAGGCGGTGAATATAAAAGGGTCTGCTAAATGGCATGCAGTGTGTTGCAGTACACAGAGGGAAATAAGAAATGTCACGCGGAGATTGTGGATTTGTGATAAACAAAGAAATGCAGACAGCAGCATAAGACATACATGGACAATTCAGTCCTCTCATTTCTTATTTATGACCTGTGTACACAACATAATGTGCTGTGATACATACACACCCTGCAAATGGGTCTAATGTGTCCAACTCCACAGCAAAAGTCTGCATTTTTACATTCTGTCATACAGGAATTGATGATCCACTGCTTCCTCCAGCAGTATGTTCAAAAGCTGTATCTTGTGAGTTTGGTGTTTGAAATACTTTGTTCGGATTTACCCAAGTGCAAACTTACCAAATGAGGTAGCATAGAACCAGCAGCTCCCGTTTCCCTGCAAGCTAAAAATGTTGATTTTCTCCATGGACTTTCCTAAGGGAGAAAGTGCAGAATGCAGATTTCACTTCCCAGACAGAAAAGGCTGTGCAACATTAAAATAAAGTGACACATGTATTCTTAAGCTATTTGACAAATAAAAATGATGGCTGAATTTAAATGACCTTCCTCAGTTTCAGGGTGCATTCTGGATCTACATGATCTGCAAAGAGTTTGTTGTTAACCACTTGTGCTTTACTTGCTAAAATATGTCATAGCCTGCAAAAAAACCCAATCAATTTACTTTTATCTTTTCCTTCCAGGATAATCTTCAGTTAATCATTGCAATGTAAGCCTCTCAGATAAGTCTGCACTATTCCCCCTCCATTTTATAACCCATCTTTTACCCAACTACCCTCAACTTTCTTCATCTCTCTCCAGTCAAAGTTCTTCAGGCCACAAAAGTACAAGGGTCATTCAACACAGCCAGAAGCCACACAACATCCTCTCCACTTACACCAGTCTCACCCTCAATAAATACAAACTCATTATGCTCTATTGGTCTCAGATTTTCCTAACTTCCTCCAAATCAACTGTACAGCTGTACATCTGTGACTTGGTTTGTCTCCCATTAAACTGTATTTTGTTTTATCGAAATGAAACCAAATGAAGTGATCCAAATCCAGTTGTTATTTAAACCTTGAATTTATATTTTTGCACAGGTGTGTTGGAAAAAGGGAAACATCTAACACATACAGGACTGTGGGTCCAGAGGACCAGGATTTAAAAACCCTGTCCTATGCCATGAATTATTGTGTTTCCTTCTTTGCAGGGCAGCGAGTTTCTCTTTAGTCTCTGTGAGATTGTAATTAATTGTAATTTGATTGTAATTATCCACAACCTGTGAGATTTAACCATAGCCAATCTACTTAAAATGAGGAATGGTGTTTTCCAAACAGATGCTTACATTTTTAGATTCAATTTCAACTTGGGAATGTAGACTGATCCAGCAAAACACATACAACAGAATACAGACTGCTGAAGAGAATGTCCACATACCTTTGGCTGCTTTATATTCATGGTTGCATTATATTATTGTGAGTATTAATTGATAATTAGATAATTATCTATATACTGGTCACAGAACATAAGATAAGTATTAGATTTTTGCATTTTTGCAAATTTTTATTTTAATTCATCACCCATAAGTAGTTCAAAATCAGCTGCTCAATCTCTATTTTATCTGTCCAATTTAACTATTTAGTTGAAACCGAAACTCAGTGACCTTGAATTTATGTTATTTTTTTTGCACTACAGTAAGTTGGACTTATTCACAACGTATAATCAAACGTTTCATTCATCATTTAAATGTCAAATTAATCAAATTTATCAATGCAGTTGTTTATAGACTATAATCATTTTACACAAAAACTGAAATGAGAGCTCAACTACTTCTATTATCATATAATACATATAATACAAGGAGACGTAGACTAATGAGATGAATTTACCTACCTATCTATATCTACTAATCTGAACTGAATTGTTTCTGAGGTTGTGTCTCATACCTTGATAGAAGAAATGGCACATTGAAATGTCACAATGTAAACTCTTTAACATCCTTTAGTTGTTTGAGAAAGCCAAAGTCTGCCATCTTGTGGTAAGTGTTAACATGCCTTAATTGCACAGTGTTTTACAGTGACCACACCAGTTCTAATTCCTTTTGTAAAACTTAGAATTCAAATATCACCTGACCCTGGTGTCAATGCTTGCTGGGATAAGCTATTATGGTATTTTTATTTAATTAAAAAGTAACGGAATTCTCATACAGGGCAGTTTACGACAACATATATGATGAAAAAGTAATAAAATTGTTAAATTGTAGGAAGTATATGATGATGGTAGGCAACTGACCATAAATGTGTGTAGGTTTCTCTGCGTGTTTTTAACAGCTGGTACTTAGGTGTTCCATTAGACACTAGTTTTCTTCCGTCCTGACTGGCCAAACTAAAATGATTTTTCTCATGCATGACAATAAGTCACACTTGTGCAAGTTAAACTCTGGTGTGTATCCACTCATTGTTTTAAAACATTTACTGGCAGCAACTAGTTTTTTGCTGTCATTTTGGACAATTGACATGTAGAATGTTTGCCTTCATTTGGTCATATCACCTTTATCATCACTCACATTGTACCTTTTTCTTTCTTATAGTTTTTTTGTTTGTTTGTTTGTTTTTTCTTCAACTAATAATAAACTGGAGTTTAATTTGTTTAAAGAATTTTCTATTTATATTAAAATATACAACATGTGCAGAGTGTGGGGTTACAGTTAATACTGGTGACCAAATGAAATACCTCTTATGTGGGTGTTTCTGAATCCTGGTCCTGGTCACCAACTGTCCTCCATGTTTTGGATGTTTCCCTGCTCTAACACACCTGATTCAGGCTTTGGAAGAGCTTGATGGCAATTTGAATCAGGTGTGTTGAAGCAGGGAGACATCTTACACAGGGATTCTTGAACCTGGTCTCTGTAGGTTTTAGATGTTTCCCTTCTCCAACACACCTGATTCAAATGGGTGGGTTGTTACCAGGCTTTTTTAAAGCTTGTTGATGAGCTGACCACTTGAATCAGGTGTGCTGAAGAAAGGAAACATCTAAAACATACAGGGCTGTGGGTCCAGAGGACCAGGATTTAGGAACCCTGTCTCATGCCATGAACTATTGTGTTTCCTTCTTTTCAGGGCGGCGAGTTTCTCTTTAGTCTCTGTGAGATTGTAATTAAGGGATTATTTAAGACAAAAATCCACAACTTGTGAGATTTAACCAAAGCCAATCCACTTAAAATGAGGAATGTTAGTTTGTTAGATTAAATGTCAACTTGGGAAGACTGATAGACTGATCCAGCAAAACACATAAAACAGAATGCAGACTGCTGAGGAGAAAACCAAAACTGTCCACACACATTTGGCTGCTTTATATTCACGGCTGCATTATCTGACTGTGACCAGAAGAGAGCAGCAGAGGCCCATGTCAGCAGCGGTGTGTGCTGCCCTACAGTCAGATATGAACCACATGAGTCACACCGGTCTGCTGATTGATATGATGCCAAAATGACCTGGGCGTGTGATCACATTTTTCATATTATACAAAAACATGTAAACACCTGCTTGAATCCCAGGTGACTGATCAGTACACGAGTCAGACATGAGCCTACACAAGCTCAAACACAGTGCAGCCTATTCTTGAAGTGACTGTCACTATTTAGTGTCGATGATGTCCCTCTCTGTCTGTGTCAGTCAGCTCCCTCATGTATATGTATGTAAGGTGGACTTTTCAAAGTCCTGCACATCATGGTCACTGACGAATTATGACCATAATTGAGATTTTGGATTAACTTAACAGGTCTTTGTTAAAACTGGGACAATCCACAGTGATGGAGGGACAAAGAGGGAAACATTCATTGTTTGGAGCTACAGTTACTGTTGTTAAAGCAGCATAATAAAGCAGCTGCTTCTAACAACAATGAGATTTTAAAAAAGCTCCATGTATACAAATAAACAAGAGATCAAGATTTGTCGATTCTTAAATGGGTGATTTTGTTTATAATATCAAACAGGTACAACGGTTTGTCGCCATGACAAATAAATGACTTAATATAGGATGACAAACAAGACACGGCAAATGTCCCATTAACACAGTTTATCATTTAAAGGTGTAGTTTGTAAAGTTAAGGTGAAATGTTTGAATTAGTTGGTAAAAAATTGAAGATAGAATACTATACAATCATCTGACGAGCATGTTTTTACAACACTCCACAATGGACAAACTAAACATCTGAGTTTTGGCTCATGAGGAAAGGTTGTGCAAGGAATCACTGAGATACACAAAAATGTATTTAAAAGAAATGCAGACATGTAAATAAACAAAACCACTCTAATCTATATTTTATTGAATGATAAATCACCAAGATTACATGGACATGAAAAGCTTATTGGATGCCACAAGATCCCTTTCTAAAGTAATTGCAAGCCATGGAGACAGAATACACAGCCCGACTTTGATGCAAAATGACATCTCTGTGTTTTTCAGACAGAATTTTCTTGAGCTATAACAGAGGATTACATCTGTACAATGTTTCAAACCAAAACAAAGCAAACAAATTGTCCCAAAAAAAAAAAAAAAAAAAGTTTAAATCCTCCCAGGCTAAAAGAATATTTAACTCACTGTTGTTGATGTATTTCTGCCCAATGCATTTGTTAATCAGCTCCATATTTTTCAACATGGCTGTGACAAGAACAACAAAAAAAAAGACTTACTGTTGGAATAAGTTTAAACACTTTTAATGCCCCCTCCACTCTATTAAAACCCTTGTACTGACCAAAAAGTATTGCTTCGGCGACTCTGCTTTCCAACAGTAAGGGGTTAAAAGTGTTGCTGAGGGACACTAATCAGAATTTTTTATTTTCTATTTTTTGTTATTTTGCCCAGATCCTTTAGGTGAACTGCAAAGTGGCATCATTGACATTTTTCCCTTGCAACCTGCTTCTCTGCCTCCAAGTGACAACCTTGTAATGCTAAACAGCGTAAAGGACCGTTGGCAGCAACACGAGCTAATTAGTCACACCCCACGGGAGGACCATGTTTGTTCTATTGTCATGAATGCAGGAAACAACTAATGAAATGGAAAAGCCAGGCTGGCCGTGCTTACCTGCCATCTACTGCCATTCTAGAGAATTCTGTGGTAGCCGTCACAGCTGTCAGTCGTCACTCAGTAATGGCTGTGCCTTCACAATGTTGGCCAGAGGCGTTTGACAAATCATATGCCTCCTTATGAAAGGCAGCAGACAAAATATCAACATTTACGTGGTCCAGATTTAACAGTCTGTTCAAGTTTTGTTGTTATTCTTTCAGTAAATATAATTATATTACAGGTCCATTTGTGCTCTGTGATTTCTGTGATACAAACCAATCTATTATGTACGGCTGTTCAACTGCCTGTTGATGCAAATATCTAATCACCCCACTTACATGGCTGCAACTTCACACATTTAGGCACAGAGAGATGGTGAAGATAATCTGCTGAAGCTAAAATCAAGCATCAGAATGAGGGAAATTAGAATGACTTAGAATGATATATTTTTTTGTCTGAGTATTTCAGAAACTGCTAATCTGGTGGGATTTTCACTCGCAACCATCTCTAAATTTTACAGAGAATTATCAGAGCAGTCCTCTGATTGGTTCAGTGTTTACGTGGATGCAAGAAACACAACTTTAAATCAACCACAAAAAAATAAATAAAAGCCACAATATCACCCATCAACTGATGTGAAAGCTCACATTGACTGGACACAAGTGCTAAAAAATATTATTGTGAAAATAAATTGCATGAGATAAAATTTGCACACTGGACACTATTTTATGTCAATGCAATTTATTTTCACAATAATAACCAAATTACTGCCATTTGTAATGGGTCTTTACTTTAGTAATTTGGTTCATAATATACCAGATTGCCCAAGGTATTCTAGTAGTGGTACCATGGGTATGACAGTTAGATCCAAGTGTGACAGATGGACTAAAGAGTGAGTGAAATTATTAAGGTTGGCCAAAGTATGCCAAGATGTGCCAAAGTGGCCTCACTTTAAATCTGATTGGATGGGTTGCAAAGTGTGTCCATGCCAACAAGCTGACTGAGTTTAAAAGTGAAAACA
This sequence comes from Brachirus orientalis, assembly GCA_016785285.1. Taxonomy (NCBI): domain Eukaryota; kingdom Metazoa; phylum Chordata; class Actinopteri; order Pleuronectiformes; family Soleidae; genus Brachirus; species Brachirus orientalis. The sequence goes on from JAFBJR010000153.1 coordinate 239,541, forward strand.
AATAAATATGTTTTTGGGAGGAAACTCTCAATCAGTGAGACAATCTTGGTATAAACTATAAAAAAATCAGATCTGGCCCATGAGTCAGATCTGAATGCAAATAATGAAAGTAATTACAGGATTCCTGTTGCTGTACACTCTGACTGAACCTTTGACATGGTTTACAGTGTGGATCAAAGAGACAAAATCAATAGTAATATATCTGCAGCCTGAGCAGCTGAACATCAGCTGTATGAATGTTCATCCACCTTCACTTTTACTCTCCATGTGTGTCTGCTGTGTGTGTGTGATGCCTAAATTTGGTCTTAATCCTGAATGAGAAATTTCAGGATTTAGACTGTAATTATATATTTTGCAATGGCATAATATTCTTTACAAATCAAAACAATAATAATTTCAGCAAAGAAAAGTCTTTGTCCCATTTACATGTATTTCCATGTTTACCATTGTCTATTTTCACCACAAAGTTTTCTCAGATACACACACACACAGGATTTGTTGTTGCTTTCGTGGAGTCAGACATCTGCACACTACTTCACATTAATTTTTCCCTCTCAACCTCTCCACTCTGTGTGAGCACAACCTCAACTGCACCCACACTCAGACTGCACAGTGTTATATTTGTGCTACAGTGCAGTTGATTGGTGAGTTTCACTTGCAGATTAGTAAATTACTCACATTTTGAGATTGTGGCTCTCTGTCCTGTGCTCCTCTTGTCAGACGAGCACAGACAGTCATTTCATATGCAACAGATAGCCAGAGGCAATCTTTCAGTCTTTCAGTCAAGTTTTTTTTTGTTTGGTTGCTTTCTCTTTTTGCATGTACTGTCTAGCCCAGGCAGTTTTTATCAGTGCTGAGGTAGTGATCTTTCCGGAGGAACCTTCACGTAGTGTAGGTGTAGTGGAACAGCCAATCAACACACTACAGATTTTAGGCCCAGTGTCAACACTCACAGACTCAGACTGTTCCGTTGTGAATCCGTCAGGTGTGTGAGGGCCCTGAGGTTTATGGACACTTTCTTTTAGTCAGTGCTTCTCAGTCCTGGTCCTGGGGACCCGCTGCCGTTTAAGATGTTTTCCTTCGCCAACACACCTGAATGAAATGAAAATCTGAAAAATCAAATGAAAATTTAAATTAGCAAAGGCCTAGTAGCAACCTTTTCAACTGAATCAGGTGTGTTGGAGCAGGGAAACATCTAGTGGGTCTCCAGGACCAGAATTGAGAAACACTCTTTTATTAAGTCATCATCTATGCAAACTTTGCCAAAGGGAACTTTCCCACAGTTAATAGTTTGTGGGTAATGAACCAAAAAGGAAATCTTAATGCAGTCAAATTAATTTTTTGAATGAATTTTGGATGATTTGCCTGAAAGATTATTTGAAAATCCTAATGCACTCTTTAAGTCAAAAGATAGTTTACAACACAAAATTAAAAGTGTCATTGTTGGTGTCATCAAAGTAAAGATCTCATATGTGTATGAGCTAAACGGTTAAAGGTGATTTAAACGGCTGGTGCCTGTACTGGTATATTTGCACACTGTGTTTTGATGTGTCTAATGCCGCATGTTTAGTTTAGTTTAGTTTAGTAGAAAAGCAAAGCGAAGCACCCACAGCACAGTTTGGTGACACTAGCTGATGCTATTATATTCACAGTTAATGAGAAGCGTTTCTGTTGATGCTTCCACTACATGAGTCCAGCGTAAGGATGGACTTTTGGGACTCGGCCTTAGATGTGAGGTTGTAAACTGAGCCTGTGGTGCATGTCATTCTCTCTCAGATCACTCGGTTTACATTTATGGTTATTATAGAATCACTCGAATTAGAAATGCCCTGTCACAGGAATATTATTCTGGACAGTCTGTACAATGCGGACTGGTTCTGCTTCAGTATTTAGCAATTTTTTACAGTTTGAGAGCAGAATGAGGGAAACAAAGTGCTGTTAAAATAAAGGAAACAGATGGAGGGCTCTCGACGCTGCACAATTGTTCTTCATTGCGTGGCTGTCTTCGCTTCCTCTGTCCCTTAATGTCTCGGGGGTTTCAGGGTGCACTGAGCACTGGGTTTGCACAGTGAATACATTAGCAGCTGCAGGGTATGACAATCTCAAAGTGTGTGTTCATGTTTGATAGGAAAGTAGTCAAACTGGATGGATTTTATATTATTTTGTCACATCGCAGTTTAGTTTAGTTTTCCAGCAGTTGCAGCCAAAACTCTGTTTGCTGAGATAAGATGCAATATTTGTTCACTGCCTCACTTCAGGTCTCACTTGTACGACCAGTGCTTTCCTTCTGACTTGTTTCTGATGCAGTAGAGTAATAACCTCCAAATGACAGACTGCATTTTCTGCACAGAGGTCTGGTGTTATATTATATAATTCTACCATCTTGAATATCAAAGCCTAAAAGGTCTCCTCTCTGACGAATAGCAGGCAGGAGTCCTAAGGGAGAGGAGAGGTGAGTGCTTGGTGGCAGGGAGATGAATTGAGAAGGAGAAGATTTTGTAGCAACCCTTTGCTCTTGTTGCTCCTTTTCGCCTCACCCTCCCTCCACTGGCTGTCAGCTTCACTTCCTTGCTTTGCTCCGTCTGATCTGAGGAGAGAGCAGGTGAGACCGTCTGATGATGAGACATCATGCAAGCGTGAGGCCATCTAGAGGAACCGTGACAGTAGCGGAATGAAGCAAAGAGACAGAGCATGTCTGTGAAGGGTCTCAGTCAACCAGTTCATTGTAGCTCATGTGAAGTGTATTTATAGACAACTAGACTTGCTCGTGTTTGGACTCAGGTTTATCAGAGGAGGAAAGTGTTGAACAGAAAATGACAAATGTATCAGCTTCTGTTGATATGCAAAGTCTGTACTTTCAAAACAAAGCCTCATTTTTTATTATTTATTTATTTTTTTTTGTAGTTTATTGAAATCGAACAACCTCAAATCAACATGAAGTTTGAGCTAAAACACTTTCCATTGTAGGTACAACCTATTTTACCTGAGCTTCTAGTTTGTTATTTGTATCCTTTCATTATAGGTCTCTGGCTTAAAAGTCCAAAATTTAAACTTGTTTAAGATGTGTACATTGCAGGTGAATTAATCATTTTGTTCGGCAAATGTAATGATCTGCCACCTCCAGAATGTAAAACTCAAGCAATGACAGTTCCTGTCTCTTTGTATCCTCACAAGTGTAAATATATGTAAAGGAACCACACAAGGACATTATTAACACAAGGACAGGTACAGACGAGCATACAAGCAACTTCATGAAAGTAGTGGCAGCGAAATGTAAGACAGAAGAATAATCTAAAGTAGGGTTGGATGCATAAGTACATCAGCTGTTTCTGACTGGCTGAGTCGACAATTGTAATTTGCCTGATTTGTCATTTTATTTGGCAAATATGATGGTCTTCCCCCTCAACAATTCAAGCACAATTAAACTGTCAAGCACAATTCAAACATTCACACACACACAGACAGAGAGGTTTCCAACACAAGACAGATACCAACAAATACACCTCCCCTGAGGCAAAAAGTAAAGAATAAAATGAGACATACACAGACTCACAAAACTACCCAGTGACTCCAAACAGCACTATTTTCCAGGTGACTCCTCACTAAGCAGACAGTTCCCTGCCATTGCCATGTGGGTGATAAGTTGCATGCCATATTTTTGCTTTGACAGTTCAATTTAACATCGCTGCTCATTGAGATTGTACCCTCCTCTGTGAAAGAGTCAAAACACAGCTCTCTGAATGATTGCCCTGTGAAAGCGTCTGCATAAATACCCCTGAAAGAGGCTCCACTGAGCGATTCACTGTGCAGCTGATATGAGGTAGAAATGCAGTGCCTCACAGTCTGATGATGGATTCCTATCTCAGAAGGCTGTGTCGGAGGAGCCTGCTCTATTATTGATTATCTTTATCACAATAAAGTCATCTGCTGGGAGTGGAAAGTTCACAGATTCAATAAAAATATATGCTACGTTGCCAAATGGCTCTCCAGTTTTGTGGAGGACAAAGAAATATGCCGTATGAGGTGAAATGGTTGTCTCATAAGTGTGTGCGCTAAATTAGTCTGCCTCAAATAGATTTAGCAATTTTCAGTGTCAGATTTAGCTCACAATGGGAGATAGCCGTCACTATGAACATGTGTATGTGCTGTTGTAGAAAACAGCCACACAACATAGACACAAGGAGATGAAGGGAAAACCTATTGTTACCAGCAGTGGAGCATGAAAATATACAAGTAAATATCACTGAACCAACTGTTTGTGATTCTCATTCATTTATTCATTCTTCCTTTTTTTTGGTCCAGACTAAAATAGCAACTTTTTGATAGATAAGCATATAACATAAAATGTATTGTCATCCACTGACCTTCACAACACAACTCCTGAAACATCCAAAGTCATGGGATCACTGTGCAGTTTATACTTCATGACTTGCTCTCTTGTGATCCAGTCTTGCAGTAGTAGTGACGTCACATGACACTACTTGATATTCATGATATAGTCACAAAAACCCACCTGGGTCTCTGATTGGTTGGAGTTGTTGTGGACTCAGATCATATCTACACTGTGCTAGAAATATTGGAGTCTGTTTGACACATTCTTGAATATATATATATATATTTTTTAAACCTGTCCTGTCCAGTACTTTTGGCATGTAGTATGGTTGTCTACATATCAGGTGGTGTTGAACAGGTTTGCTTTGCACGTGAACAGTCCGTTTATACCCGCCCTGTTATTTATCAATGAATTTGTTATTGTTTTTATTCTTATTCATTTGCTTTTGTTTGTTGTGTGATGAGGGCAAACCGGACTGGACAGGGTGGGTGGGTTAACACAGGTTAACAGAACCAAACATAACACACATAACATGACATGACATAACATAATATTGACCACAGATCATATGGAAATTTGGCTGCGAGCCCCAAACCTTTTTTTTTTTCTTTTTGGCAACTGGATTATCAGGTTCAAAATTGTGTAATTTACAGGCTTGCTCAAAAAGGTAAGATGGTGTAAGCATTATCTTCCGATAGTTACCTGATGGATTCCCATGTTAACATTGTCTTTGTGCACTGTTCAGAGTTGCAAAACATAAAAGGGCACGGAAATCCATACAAATTGCACCTATATGAGATTTATCAGAGCAAACTGTGCACCGTGGCAGGAAACTACATCTGAAATTAAATTCTATGCCACAGAATGAGAAAAGGATGAATTAGACACAAGCAAACCACAAGAAACGAAGCAGCAGCAACAGCCTGTTAATTGTGATAATTTTTTACTTTTACTGTCTGGCAGTTAAATCCGCTTTATTTTTACTGATTTACTGAGGCCCACTGCTGAACATTTAGATCCTGTGTATTTATAATGAAGCCTCAAATAATCACAAATTAAATAATAAATAAAACTTTCAATCAGCGGTAAAACAAAATTAAATTCAGTAGTATTCTTTAACCTGATCTTTTTACACAGTGTGTGGACCTCGTATAATAGCTGTCAACAGATTCACATTCACAGTGGAACATATAAGTCATACATGTAACATGACACATTTATTTACCTGGCAAGAAAACAGGAAGCAATGGTTTTCAGGTGGAAAAAGACAGCATGCGTTTAGAGTTGACTAGAGTTGTAAATTTATGTTTTTGCCAGGTCTCAGAAGTTTCCAGGCTTGAAAATGGGCTGTCACATTCTCAAGTTCAAGATTTGCTGGAACTGACCGTTACACTATTTTTAATTTGCTTACATAAATAATTATCACTAAGTGGCTGTAAAGTTTCCACATCTCATTCAATCACTCTCAAGTTTGACAGGAAACTGTTGAACTAATATTTGCTTTCATATACTGTAATCTGGCTGTTCCAGTTCATAAAGCACTGAACTCAGAGTGCTGCCGATACTGACTTATCTCCACAGCATTAAATCACTTCTGTTTTGGACTGTACTCTGTTGACATCAAAATTTGCATGGCAATTAGCTCCAAGTACTATGGGCTGAAGCAGATATGTGGCCTGACATTTTTCTCAGTCCGATGAGAACAATCCATTCTGGCCCTGTTTGCAGCGACTGCAGCCAAAAACCACCATGGTGATCTGGCTGAAGAATGGTTGGTCTCACCAGTGTGAAAGGAGCGCTGGTGTGGGTGGGAGTGGGATATGTCTGTTTAAGGTTATTTATTATAACATCGGAAATACAAACAGTCCGAAAGAAGCGCAAGGCATCACCCCTGAATCACTGCAGCTTAGGATTTTATCAGCTCAATACAGTGTCAACATTTCGATACATTAAAGATACATTTAAAGCTATTTCCGATGTCATACAGCATAATTGGCACTCTTACCATGATGCAGTGCAATTCAGCATAGTCTGATCGAACGTGAATGCGACCCAGTGTGATACGATGCGAATGGATGATGAAAATCAATTTACTTTGTTTAATTCACTAACAACTGTGACAAACACACAATAATATTCATAACGGTGTAAAGTGGATCTAATTTAGGAAGATAATAAAAAAATCACCATATGAAATATTTGGGTCAGTTACATATCAAAATAAAAAAATAAATTACATCATAATAATCAATGAATCTCGATTAATCCTAAAATTTGCAGCTACTCACAGCTGCTCTACCAATGTAATCACATCGTGCCTGTCCATGCAGGTGCACTGAAATGAAACAGTTTCTTTTCCCATTACTTCTGCACTTTGAGCAGCATAGCTTTCTTGTGTATTTCTGCTTGTCCTGTTGGATAGTTTACAGTGAGGTGGGACAGCAGAGAGAAGGCGATGACATGTGGCACAGGGCTGGGTCAGGATTTACACGCGCAGGACGGCTGGTATGTCCTGTGTGCTTTAACCAAGTGAAGCACTAGGATGCTCCCCCCCGCCAAAAAAAAAAAAATGTTTGTTTCTCTGCGGCATCTACAGAAATGTCATTTCGGGTAATGGATTTTGACAGCTGTCAGGTTTTGTTCTTGCTTTAAAACAGGTGAAAACAGCTGGGTTTAACAAAAGATGACAAAGATGTGTGGCCACAAAAAACTTGATTCCAAGTGAAGCTCTCACTTGTGAAGTTATTCTCTTTGATTATTTGCTAAAGTAAACATGATGTTACTTTTTCACATTTATTTTTCTTAATGCCATCTTTATAAACTGGCTGTCTCAGTCAATTAAACCAGTATTCACATTGCAAAAATATCTTTGAATAATGGAACGATTACACGGAGTCTAAGGCTCCCTGCAGGGTGTCTTAAACCAACTGCAGTGGCGAGAAAAAAATAACAACTTGTGGAAACAACCTGCCAGTTAACGACAAAACATTACTCCTCATTGGACGTAAAACTGCATTAAAATTAAAGCTACAGTGTGGAACCCCTGTTGATTTTTGAATAATTATCAAAACAGTCTGTGGACTCTAAGACCTTATGTTCTGTGGCCTTGTTTTCTCTGCCCAATAATTTTGGTGTAACCTGGAATTGTAGAGAAGCTCTCAGTCATTTAAAGTAAAGAAAGCCGTCTCTCTTTGATTCCATCATTTCTCTCAATGTTTGAGTTTTCAAGTTTTTTTTCCCACTCAGTTTTCATCTAATATCACCACAGTTTCTGTCTTAAGAAATAAATGGCCTCTTAAAATAGACAGTTATCTCCGCATGTATCTATTTACAGGTCATGAAGAGTATGTAAAATTAACTGGTGGTTAAAAAAAATGGTTTGCTGTCATTTCATTTTAACTTCACCAAGTAAAACTGTCACTTTTGACTCAGTAAATGTTTGTAAATGGTAATATGAACAAATTACTAAATACGTCAATGGGCATATCTTCACATAAACTGAATTGTTTTTGTACAGGCGTACATGCTAATACATGTTAAAACCTTTTGCACCAGCAAGGCAGACAAAAAATGCAATGGTGTGTATTCTTTGGTGTCTCCCATAACTCCGATTATAAAAGGACTGTAGGGCACAGACTGCAGCGTCGCTCGATCATATTTGCAGCTGAAGCAGACTGTGTGTATAAAGCAAGGCTATTGGCCCACAGATGCTTCTTTTATTGGGTTTGTTTGTGCTTTATTTGCACACATTTGCTTGTTGTATTCAAACCTTTGTCTTTTCAAAGATTCGATCATGGTCTTTAGCAGTGAATAACCACATGTGCAGGTATAGCTGCTGCTCAGGTGCCAAAAAATGGAAATAAGAAGCGTCATTTTTGCCAAGAGTATAATTTGAATTTACATTTTTTTCCACTTGACTTTGTTTTAGGGAGACAACCAGCTCAATACAAGGAAAATATAAGATTAAAAAAACATGTTTTATAAATGTTAGGTTTAGATCAGGTCAGTGTAGGACTGGGATTAGGGGATAAAAAATTATGGACAAATAAGTTGCAATTTACATTAAGTGAAACAATGGTTTAGATTTCAGTACATGTAAAGTCCAGTGTGTAAGAATTAGCGTCATCTAATTGTGTAATGGTTAGTGCGAAACTTGTTTTGATGAGCTCTCATATCACTGTCAAGTGTCATAACAGATGAAGCACACGGACATGTACTCGTGGTTTTGTAGTGGTGAAATGATTCTGTGACTCTGATCTATGACAAAAATACTTTACTGCTTGCAATATTAACGGGAGACAAGACTCATCTAGTTTTATGACCACTGTGAAACAATCACCACTTTACCAGGAAACAAAAACCACAAGTGGAAAGTAAACCCATTTTATATCGATTGCTGTGATGGTGTCTGTAACTATATCTGTTACGTGTGTAGCTGTTTGTACACTGTGTGCTGCTGCTGATGCTTTCTAATTGTTTTATGGTCACTGTAGAGATTAACTGTCAACTGTCATTCGCATGTGTAGCCTGTCCATTGTTTTGGAAGTGTTTGCTGCTTTCTGTTTTCCAGCCCAGATGTTGACTGTGGCACAAGGAACAGACAGACAGATGTAAGATAGAAAATAAGTCTATGATTGAATCATGAAAGAAAGTAATCTTGAATGTATGCTAAAATCTCATAGCAAATGTCAATCGATCGATCTATAAATAAATAAAAATAAATAAAATGTGGAGCCAAATGCATTGCTGATATCAAAGGAGCTTTAGCAGTGTAGTGTGCAGCATTCAGGACTGAATGCTGCACACTACACTGAACACACTACCCTTAAGTATGTTTGCATAAGTGTATTACCACTTTAAAATACCACCATGTATATTTAATAATTTAATTCTCATACAGGAAGTTTGTTCTCAATCTTAGTGAATCTATTAAAACAATGGAGTCCATGTTGTCCTGCTGTAGGGATTACGGTAATGCTCTGGAAACCACTGAATCTCTCTAATCCTCGTTTGTTTGTTGTCTCTCAAGCACATGGGCCTTCAAGCTGTGAGCCTCGCTCTTTTCATCATCCCTGTTCCCTGTTTCCTCTTTTAACTCTGACTCTGTGCTGGGACCTCTCCCACTTTCTTTCACTCAGGCTGTAAGTGCCTAATTAGTGATGTTTTGATCTGGAATCTTTGTCCTCCTTAAGCCAAGGTCCAGTCTGTTAGGGCCTGGAAGTTGCTATGGATGTTACCACCTCATAGGCCATACATCGTCCATACAGTCATGGTGGTCTGCTCTTGGGTCCAAAACCTTTGCCATAACACAGCACAAACTTTTACACCGGCTTATTTTGTTATTTTTTGTTATTTGTAATTATCTAATTAGCTCATTCTGATTCAAAAGCTATGACGGACGTATTCCCTCATTACGATGACATGGTTAAGGTGCACCAGTGTCTTTCTCCTCGCAACATTTTTTCTTCCAGCCTATTACATTTACAAGCATAGTAATAAGTAATAGGCTGCTTAGATTGCCACAAACCTAATTTGGACTGATGTGAGCTCAAACGTGAGTGACAGATATTTAGATATAATAAATTAAAAGACCAAACTAGTCTCAAATAGGTTTTGAATAACGAAAACAGAGATTCAACATGGAAAAGGTCTGCATTTTTTTTTTGTTTGTTTGTTTTTTGTTTTTTTTTTTTCTTTTCCCAATGCAACAGTTGATCTTGCCACCTCTACTTTTATTACTTTTTTCCAATTACTAGTGTAACTCATGGCTAACATTCCCATTTGGATGAGTCTGTAGACTGAAATTGAAGGACGTGTTATTCGGTTATGACTGTATGTTCTTTGGACCAGAGTTGCACTGCCGTGAATCCATGTTGAGTTTCTTGTTGCTTGTCTCTCAGTGGACAGAGTCGCAGCGCCTTACATTCTAAAATGTAATACATCAACCTGTTTTGATGAAACAGCAGCAGCTGCAAAAGATGAAAATTACAACAATCATACATTGAGTGGGCAAAATCACATGCTCACCTGGGGCCACTGCTTTAGAGTCTCCATAGCAACACACACTTGTAATATCGATCCGTCAGTGCACAATACTCTCGTCACTAGGCAGACCAATCAGGTGCATGTGTGCCACACTGTTCCCACTCAACTATGTATTACATGAATTTTAAATATTTGCTAAAAAAATCATTAAATGAAAACAAATGGAGCTTAGTGGCTTGTTGAATTGATTGAACTGAATTGCCTTTATTGTCATTGTACAAATACAACGAAATGACTTTCACACCCATACATACAGTCCACAATTATTACTGGTTGAACGTAATAATGGCACACGTCAGAGTTATAAGGCTTGTACTATGTGACTCAGTGGAGACTGATTTTACTGTTTAAAAGGAGCTCTGGTTAAAGTCTGACTCAAAGTTCCTGTGGAAATTATCCTGCTTTGATTGTTTTCACTCTTAGGAAAAAGGTAATTGGAGTCAGACTGACATAGCAGTCGCTTTTGGCTTTGGTATAGCTTTTGGTTGGTCGCTGTTCTAGATAATGCGAGCACACAGACGTTGACCATGTTGAATTTCTTGTTGCTTGTCTCTCAGATGGCGCGACAGTTAGCTCAGTGGTAGAGCGAGTTGTCTCTCAACATGAAGGTTGTGGGTTTGGGCTCCCGGCTCTGCTAGACTACATGTTGATGTGTCCTTGGGCAAGACACTTGACCCCACACTGGTCCTGACGTCTGTGCCAGTAGTGTTTCAATGGGTGTGAAAGATGAGTGACAGTAAAAAAAAATGTGCTGTGTGAAAGTGTGAGTGAATGGGTGAATGGCAAAAACTGTGGTGTAAAAGCAGCTTTGAGTGGTCATCAAGGCTGGAACAATATATATAAGTACAATCCATATGTAATGAATGACTTGTGGTATAAATAAATGAGTAAGAAAAAAAAGAAAAGAAAAGCCCATTAGTCACCTGGAATGTATAATCAAGTTAACTTTTACAAGAATACAACTCATAAAAGTTGATTAAATACAACGTTGTCACTGGTGGCATTTCATTAAAAATTTTAACTGTAGCTTATGGTTTATTTTCCATGTTTTTTACCCATCATTTGTCCCTTTCTTGAATGCTCTTTCTTTGTCTTTCTTAACTTTTTACTTAATAATATTTCACATATATCAATGCGCATATGTCCAAGTAAGTGTTTGGATGTATGTTATTAGACGTGAGTGGCGGGGGCTGGCTGAAGAGTTCTGGCTGTGTCTCTGGCAGGTCTAGCAGACTGAAGAGTATTTATCATTACGCCTTCGGTGTCTTTCAGCAGGGGCATCAGGTGAAGACAGGACACTTTAATAGACAGAAAGAGATGAGAAGTGAGTCCAACAGCTGAGGCCTCAGACGCTCATGCCATTGAGACAGCTGTCATAAAGTCAGGAGGAGAGGAGAGTCTTCCAGCAGAAATTCACAGCCTTTCACGTCAGACTTGTCTAAACTTCAGTCTCCATGTTAATTTGTGAACATGTTCTCAAGCACGCAACCGCTGGATGGACACGTTGCTGTCGGTTCAGGCTCAGTGTGCAGTTCTACTTAGCCGTCAGGAGGCAGCAGCGATCAAGGAATTACAATGAACACATCAGAAAACATTAAGGTGTGTGAGAAGTGCAGCAGTGCTGAGGAGACTTAAAGTTTGCAACACTGAGACATACATGAAAAAACACATTATTTTGTCCTTCTGCAACAAACAGGTGTGATATGACCATCATTTTTAGATTCTAAGCAGCTTCTTAATCAATAATTATTTAATAACATATTAATTAAATTGTGAATTTGTTTTGAAAAATATCTCTTTGGTGGTGGTTGGTTTAGCAGTCCGTAATTATAAAGGGTGTTACAAAGATGGCAGTAAAAATAGAAATACGTTTGCAAATTTGCTCTTGTCAAGGTTGACATTGTGAGGTGAAGTTCAGGTCACCCTGTTGAAATGTCTCTTTTAAGACATATACAAAGACACAGTCCTGTCTCTCCCCGGGATTGAAGACTTGCTTTGTGCAAGGAAAGCATTGAACTTCTGTCACTGGAAACATCTTGGAAGAGCGTCCCAAATCTGTCTCGCAATCATGCCTCAGAAATCAAGGGGATGGCACTTTGGCCTCACCCAGCGTTTACACCCATAAGCATCACCAGCTCTGTAAGCTCAACAATGTCAACTTTCGATGAATTCTTTCCTGCCATTCACATCTCTGCAGAGGAAGCCGTGTCTCATCTGTGCCCAGCCCTTTCTCTTGGTATGTTCCATGCTCAGCTCTGCTGCGTTGCTCCCACTGCCTATTTGTGCGCAACAGAGACCATTCTCTGGGGCTTCCCCTGCCTGTCAAACTGACTGTGTGAAGCCATTTCACAGGCATATGACTCCACTGGGGCAGCTCCTCAAGAGACTATCAGAGCACATTCTACCGGGGGGAATTTCATCCTCTATGGCTTTGCAGGGAGGAATAACCGTGGGAGACATTTGTGCTGCATCTTCATGGTCTTCCCCCAGCTCTGTCATTCATTTTAATTCAGGGGACATATCCCGTTTCCTTATGACACACTCAGTATCAAGCATTTTGACTGAATTCGTAAGTTTGGATCTGTTCAATTTCTTTACCCTATTCCTCTTTGGATTGTTACAATGTGTAATTGTCATAATTCTGAATCTTAACTCCATCCAAAAAGAATGTCGATGCATATTTTATTTCTAGACTCTGCATCAGTGCAGTGTATTAAACTGTGGGCTTCACTCAATCCTTAAATGATGGATGAAAAGTTGTTTTTGGGAGATTTACTAGTTTGAATGAAATCAAGATGAGGTCCATTACACAGTGGTGTGTGTGTGTGAGTGGTGTTATTTTGTATGACCTGTGTACCCGTGAAAGGGATAAACCAATTAATGTTGGCAACGAAAGGTTGCACAATCACTCAGTACTCATTAATTTGTGAAATACAGACCCGATCTGTCAATAAGAAGTCCAGAGACAACCAACCTTGTCATTGAGATATACAGTTGCAATGGGAGTTGGACCCAAAACAAGACAGAGACTCAGATATTGGTTTAACAAGCTCATTACTCATTTAGAACAAAAGTTAGTAGACAGCTCAACCTTGTGCCAGCCTTTAAACGATGCAGAGTAAAATTTAAAGTCCAAAAGATGGAAATAGCATGATATGATGGTGATTTTAAGAACAAAACACAAGAGGTGAGAATACAGTGTCCACAAGAAAAGGAGGAAAAACTACAAAGTAAAACAGGAACTATACAACGAAAAACAAAAAAAGTCAAACAAAATGCAACAAGTCAATAGAAAAAACAAACTGTTCCAAAGATCCAAATTATTACAAGAATGAAAGAAAGAGTGCAAACCTCTGAAAACGCTGCTCAGTTTCTCATGGTGTCAAGAATGCAGCCAAAGACAAAACCTCCATAGTGGAGGTGATAATAAATAAAAAAATAAACACAAGTCCCAAAGTAGGGATATCATGACAGGAGTGACATATGCAAGACAAAACTGACGAACCCACAGTTTAGTCACCAGACTCATCATTTGGCATTTGGGTGAGCTTCTTTCACAGAAATGGACAGGAATAAATGATTTCATCTGATAATTTATTTAGTTAAGTTTGTTAGGATCCCCATTAGCTATTACCCTATGAAATGGCTATTTGCCCTGTTTAATATAGCACAAACAGCATAATACAATAACATAAATCCACAATACCATATAACAATACAAATCCCATAAAATCCCATGGAAAACATAATATTAAAAGAAAAGTAAAAGTATCTTTTTAATTTGGTATTGAAGGAGAACCAGTGGTTTTAAATCACATGGTTCTTCTTGGCAGTGAGTGATTTCCATTTTACTAAATCCTAGCAATGGGATGTCATCTGCAAGCTGAGTCTAATTTTAGATGGTTTCCCGCTTAAACCTGTGCCATCATTAACCAAGTGCTAAACACCATCCACACAGTGCCTACATGTTACATAACCTCACAGTTAGATTTGATTCTCAGGCAGGCAGAAGATGAAGCCGTCACTGCTGTAGAAATGCACAGTGTGTGAGACAATGAGAAACCGGCACAGTGCTGTACACTGAGGCTAGGGGAGCCAGGACCATGTCACAAATATGTGTCGTGCCGGCTAAGCCACCTGAGAATATTTGCATTTGTATTTGAAAATGAAATATATTCAATAAATAAGCGACCACATTGGTCCCATATACAGGAGATTAATGTTGTGGTTTGGTGTAATTTCCATGCCAATTCAAGTTGCGCCATTCCAGATTTTTACCACAGACCTGCTTTCCACCCCCAGGTTGATGACATTAAGTCTTTGCAAGGATGTAGCATTTAGTGGGAATGGTGCACAGTCCTCACAGCCTTAAATAGTCACACAGATTGTGTTCTTCATATATTTCACACCTAATCTGTGAAAACCTGTCTATCATGGCTTCTCCTAGGAGAAACATGGTTGACGGTATATTCCCAGCAATGATTTAAATGCCTAAGAGTGACTGATAATGAGCTGTTAGACTGACATTTTGCAGTCACTCGAAAATGAGGTAAGGATGTACAATGACAATCAGTTTCACAGGTCTATAGTCCAAATTCCAATTTCCAATTGCTGTAACTATCACAGAAACGGGAAAATAGATTGTTTCATACAATCTAAAAATACAATACAATACGCTCCAACTAGGTAACTAATTACCATCCAACCGAACATACTTGCACCCTGTGTGTTTGTAGGTTAAGGCTACAAAGATAGAAAATTGTGGATATATAACAAAGGAAGGGATTTGATGCATGAAATTCATGAAATGTTTGCTTAAATCCAAGGGCGTATGCGAAACTGAAGTTTCTGTCAGGACAGCAGGCTATTGTCAACATATAGTCAGCTATTGGCAAATGCAAACACAAGTCAATATCTGTTAAAATTCATGATACACACCCACTCTTCTGTTTGGTCCTAAAACTCTTTAAAAAGCAAACAAATTCGGTTACAAGCTTAATAGTCTATTTAAAGTTTTAACCATGACTTAAACTTAACAAAAAAGATGGAAAATATAGGTAACTGAAACATGTATGTAGATTTGATGCACAAATATTGTTGCCTAAACACAGTGATAAGCCTCAAAACAGAGAAAATAGCTGTGAAGGCAGTGACACATCATCTGTGACCATCCATACCCTCCCTATGCCTGAGATACTGTGTGTCCGGCACCATTCGCCATGTTGAATCTGTCAGTGAGTGAGATAACTGTGACTGTCTGTTTAGTTCCAAAACACTGATGTTATTGCTTCCAATGTACAAGGAGCCATTCTGATCTTTAATCCTGATTATCAGGGCTTTGCATTTGTTACGTTCATGGTGATGGCGTATGGAGAGTTGCTGAGTCTCTATAAGTAAACAGTTTTACCGCTGTACTAAGCATGTTCACAGATGCATCGCCAGTTTATTCAGTTCGAAGCAGACGATCATCAAACAGGGAATTCAACTTTTGAACTGAGTGTGAACATCTATGAACTGAAGTGCGTTAAAAAGGTCTCAGCTCATTCCCAGCAGAGTGGCTGGAATTTTCACTGACTGTTCACTACAGTAATCTTTTTTTTAAAACTTATATTTTAACTAAATTAAGCTCAACTACAAAAAGTTACTTCTTTTAAATGGTGAATTTGATTAATGAAAATCATCACAATCCCTAATTTTGGAACCACCACTGGTGTATGTAAACACATAATTCTGGTTGTAGTACCACTAGCATTACACTCTGGTTCTGAGAGTGACATGCTGTATTTGGCACAAACATACCAGATGTGACCTTATCTCATCAATGCACTGTGAACCATTGTATATTTCTGTGTATTAGGCAGAGCAAGAGTCATAATTTTGCTTTGCCTAATTGAATAATTGGTATCCACTTGCTCCTGTTCCTATATACAGGAGAAGATGGATGAACACAGGCAGCAATTCTTGCCAAACAGAATGATTTACCTGCCACTGAATTCTCCTTAATTGCTTGTTTTGCAGCCTTTGGTGCTGATCATTACTAAACCTTGAGTGACAGCCTATGCTTGGAGACAAGTAAACAAAGGTACCATTGCATGGTTCTTGGCTGACACTGTATCATTATTCCATTTCATAAAGAATAGGGTTCATAATGTTCGGGGTGTGAGCTGAGCAATACTGTGTGTCCAAGTTGAAATCTGTAACTCAACACAGAAAAAGCAACAGGGAAAACAACACAGCGCTGTATTCCTACTGAGACATATGAAAAGGGTGAATGAAATTAAAATAAACTTTTTTGCTGTTATGCAAGCAGCCTCTGACAGCTGTCTTATAGTATTCCCTTTTTCCTTCCTTTTGGCATAATTGAGCAACAATCCCATAATAACCTCTCATCATAATGTACACCAAGTGATTTGAGAAAGAGCCCGACCTCGTCACATTCTCTAGTCTTTTTCCCACAGGCGTGTGTATATGTTCCTTCCTATTCTGCTGGTGAAAAAAAGATGGCCTGCAAAACAAGAAAAGAGAAAAGAATATAAATTACACAGAGTCAAAAAAGTATTAGAATACCGTTTTCAGAGATGGTGAGTTATGACGCCTCACACCATAAGTTATATAAAAAAGCATATGTGTTGATTTGGTAGAAGGAGCTGAAGATGGGGACTCGCCATCCCATTACAATGTAATGTCCTGAGGATGAGGCTCATTGATGAGTTATTTTTGGAGATCCTTCTTATCCTAAGTGTACGTATTATTCACAGACACATCTGTTATCATTATTATTATTATTATTATTAAAATGATTGTTTGTTTTTTTTTCCACCACAGGAAAGAACGTTCTGCTTAATGCTTGCTTTATAGCTCGTCATTACAGTTTATTAGGTTGTAATTATGCATAAAAGGGAACAAACTGAATGATGTTTCACATAGATCGTTTCAGAAAGTATATATCTCTCTATCTGTCTGTCTATCTGTCTGTCTGCCAGTCTGTCCTGTGGTATCCATAGCCACATAGATTGTTTAAGAAAAAAAAAATAACCTTAGTCCCGGGAGACTTGTGCTGTGGGCACATTATGACAGACAGACAGACAGACAGACACTCTCTGCCTCTGCTAACAGAGATGTTACTCCTGTTTGCATCACCCCCTGCTTTCCCAGAGATGTCCCTGAAAAACTGAATTAAGTGAAAACGGTTAGGAGGAAAGTTATTATTTGTTTCTGATGGATATTGCCTCATATCAAAGGCCAATATGGACGTCTGGTGGGCAGCTACATGTGGCGGCACAGTGAGCTGATGGAAGCACAGAAATGGTTTGGGCAGACATAAAAGACTGAGGGCAAGTTATTTGTCTGTAACTATTTGCAAATGTATAATTTAAAACCCTTTCGCATTCCCAAATACAAAGGTCTGGGGAGAAATTGTCCCAAAAAGTTTCAATTTACTTTCTAAAATTTAAGCAACTTTTAAAATGTCAGATATATGAAACGAATCAAAGCTTAACAAAAAGAAAAGACTTTCAACCCTTTCAATCTCAGTTGTTTTATGTTTTTGAATACAGGACAACATTATTTGCCTAAAATTGTACTCTCTGTTAACATGGAACAATTTGTACTGTGTCAGTCACTCTGATTATATAGCAACGCACAAGACAATGCATTCACACTGAGAGCTAATGCATAAGAATTTCAAATTTGGCAATTTGAAGAACAAGGCGGCGTCCTTCAATCAGAAAATATCCTCTTTACAACTCATGCGTAACAACAAGGTTGTCACATCCACACGGAAACGGCACAAAACGTAAACGATCTTTTTCTTTGCCATTTTAAAAAAAAGTTCCCTGTTAACCGCCTGAAATGATTCAATACGCTGTAGTACATATGCCAGGCCTGTAAGTGGCGCTGTAATGCTGCAGCAAAACACAGAGAAGAAGACGTGATACACATTAAAGATAGAATAACAGAAAAATACTTTTTTTTCTCTCTCTTTTCAAAAAAGCGACTATCAACAAATCGAGCAATTTCATGCTATAACCCTAAATATTTTCAGACAAGAAAATGTTCGGTTCTGCTGCACAAGTGAACGGAGTTGAGAGTTGGATACACGCACGCAGGCGCTGCTGTGTGAGCACAGAAAGTATGATCTGTGGATGTGCAGAGCAGCTGACTGTGTGCGCAGCAATCATCTCTCATCACTCATCCAAGTTAAAACAGTGTCTGTGAAACAATGTTATGCTTAAAACTCCCTTGATTTGACTTTTATCCAGCTTCGCTGTTAATCGTCAACTTTTTTCCTGTCTCTGAGGACAGGACGTGTTCAAGTGAGATCTAGCATCTTTTCAGGCTGACTTGAGCTTCAGAAGTTGGCGACACTGTCAAACAACCTCCAAACAAAAGATTCTAATGGAGACAACGGCAACAAAGACAGGGACGGTGAATGTCCCTGTGCAAGAGAGAAGTGGGACTATGACATCATGTTTTCCTAAAGTAGCTCATACACTGTCTGAATGGCCGACGTTTTAAAATTTCCCCACTCTCTAATGTGTAGTAATATTGGAAAGTAAGCTGTATAGTGTGAGCAGAACAGCTTTTTCCAAAGGGTTTAGGAAAGAGCTTCATGGACTCCCCATTAAATAAAATGAAAAGCAAAACAAATGGGCCCAGTTCGAAAACCATTTCGCGGAGGTTAGTTGTTCTTTTATAGCTCAGTTTGTTTACACCAGCATGATCTGCTAAAATTACTACTAAAATAGCCAGTGCCAGAACTGGTTTCAAGCCTTCAGAGTTCACTGTGCACTTTATTCCCCGGAGATCGAGCAATATATCGCAGAACTTGATAGACTGAAAATGACTGACCCTTGTAATGACCTCAGGGCTGCTTTTCCTGTGTGTGTGTGTGTGTGTGGACAGAGCAGAAATGATTCCAACAACTTTCTGATAAACTCCTCGTACTCAGGAGAACATTTAGTAATAACAATGATGGCATGTAAAATAAAGAGGATATTACAGGTGGATTCTACACCCGACATAAGATGGTCACCACACAGGTGGAATCCCCTCGCTCTGTCATCTGACAGTCATCAGCTCACTTTGAACAGGGTTTATGGCAGTGGTTCACCTGTGCCACCACTCCACCATCCTTACTTTTTATGAATACAGCCAGTAAAGGACCAGTCACGTGACTTATTAACATACCGAACATGGATTTGAACAGATTCGTGCCAAAATGGAATTGTTTTAATTCCAACAGTTGCATGTTTGGACTGTGTGACGTCAGCCACAAGAGCTCTATTATAAATCTATGCCGATATTACAACAGTCATAATTTAAAGGCACTTGAAATAGCAAAGCCAAGACTTATAGACAGTGAAGAGAAACCGAATAGTTCACACAATGAGCAAGCACTTGGTGAAAGTGGAGAGAAATAAAGCCCCTCTCCTTTACCAGGAACAGAGAGACAGCAGAGACACCAAGATGTCTAACAGCTGTGTTAACTTCTGTCAGAGTAGTTGTCAAGACGGCCGTAATATTTTTATATTATAATAGTGTTATTCATACAAGTAGTAGCATAAAATGTACCAGTCATAATTAATCATTATTGTTAAATTATAACAGCTTTGCAACTGCATCTGGAGCCGCACACTGGATCTTTAAATTAAAAATTAAATTAAATAATAATATAGTCAACAGTTTCCTCTGTCAAACAAATGTCTTATTGATGCAAGAGGTCAGAGGAGAACGACCAGGCTGTTTTTAGAACACAGAGGCAACGGTAGCTCAAATAACCACTTGTCACACTGTGGTATGAGTAAGACCGTTGGTGAGTGACACACCAAGTGCCACTGCTGCTACTTTATTATGTGTCCTCTGTTCCTAATAAAGGCACTGTTGAGTGTGTTAAAAAAATGTGATCAAACCACATAATTCATGAGGAGTAAACAAAAGAAAGCCAACTACAGCTAAAAACAAAGCAAATCCAGGTAAAACCAACAAACCAGTGAGGTGAGTGAGTCAGTCTCTGAGGGATCGTATGTCTCCTGAGATCTATCCTTCTCTCTTTTTGAGAAAAGTGTATCCTGCCTTGACCGAAGGTCCTCTCTTACCTCTCTCACAGTGTAAATGTTGAGTGTAGGTTTGCATTGCTTGTTCACTTAGTGAGGTTTGTGGAGAGTAAAACGAGGCTGCTGCAGCCTCTCCTCTTACACCTTTAAATGCAGTGGAGTGACGGTGCAAAATAGCTCACCCTTGATGCTCAAATTCAGCATTTCAAGAGTCTTTTCTTACAAGTATAAGATCGTCGCGGCTTATGAAGTTTGCCTCATTTCAAAAACACTGGTAAACTGAGACTTTATCAATAGATTCAAGTGGATGTACAGTATTCAACCTGTGTGGGCTCATTAGCTAAAGAAACAACCTTCAACATAATAACACTTCATGCCACAAATTATTTGCTTTTTTAAAAAATGTTTTAAGGTAATGTTAGATTTTTATTTTCCGTTTCATACTAACAGTCTTTACATTATGTTTTGACAATATTATTAGACAGATTAGCATTAATTCACATCTAACATTTGTGAAC